>BTFY01000012.1:600000-1155255 GCA_037044635.1 Martiniozyma asiatica (nom. inval.)
AAAGGTATAAGCATTATTTTCATCAAAAACTGGTAAAACAAGCGCACCAGTTCTTCCATTGATATCCTGTGATGTTTTAATATTGGCTGGTCTTTCGGCCCAGCTATTGTATTGCCAAACGGGGATTTCTTCTATACTAACCAATTCATTATCTGACATTCCACCTAAAATCATTTCAGTATTAGAATTAATTTCAAGTAATGTTGCATTATAAAATGGACGAGGTTGAACTGATGTTGAAGCATTGGAAACTTTATAGGTATTCAAATCTAATCGATACATACGATCAGATAATTCACTTGAATTAGGATAAAATCCACTGAAAATGTAAACTGCATCAGGGTCAGATCTTGAATGAATATAAGTGCTTGAATTAAAATATGTGATTTCCTCGACAGTATAATGAATATCCCATGAATCTGAAGTGTAATTATATTTTTCAATTATTAAACTGGAATTTTTAGTATTTATTAAATTATCATAATATCCAGATTTTGCATTACAAAATGCAATAATTCCATCAGATACAGCGACTAGTTGGCAATTTGGATCATGTGGAGTACTGAGCACTGTGGATACTAAATCACCTGAATTATAAACCTCATCAAATGGGAATTTTAAAAGAGAGTTATACTCATTGTCGTTGTCTTTTAAATGAACATAAACAGTTCTATTATTATAATTATATAAAGTATCTTGTTGGATCAAACAGTTTGCCAGATTTGCCAGTATAATTATCAAGTAGAATGATATGGTCATCATCAAAGGAATCTTTGTTTTTTTTTTTACAAATAACTTTTAACTTTAACGTAAATTGTGGGTTAATTTAATATGCAGAAAAGAGCTTGCTAAGTACAGCGGATACGACATCCATCGAAAATTTTAATCCAAACTCAAACTCAAATTCAATTCCAGTGAAAGGCTGGTTATGCATTGTGTTTACCTTTTACCCAATGCGGATAAATTGAGAGGAAGGCCGATCTGGTCTTGCATAAAATCAATAGGCTGGATGCAACTGGAAGATAGTTCCTTTTTTTTCTTGTCTAATTCCGAAATAGGAAAAAAAGGCTACAGTAAACCCGGTTTACATCATAGCAAACATTAATTTTCAAAATGTGGAACAGAATACCGGGGGGGGGAAGGGGAGTGGGCACGTGACGTGTACACGCTCCATTCTATCCGCGAAAATTATACGTAATAAGCCTAACAGAGCGAGATTGAAAAATTCAACAAAGGAAACTTGATGAACCCAAACTTGTTGTGCTGACACTAGATGCGAATATTTAAACTGACTAGGCTTTTCTTTGCCATTACTATATTAACAATTTTGACTATATATGCATTATCAATGAAGAAAATCAATTTTTCAATTTTTAATGCTAAAACTGAAATAGAAAAAGACACTGAAATTAGGAAATCCAACAATAGTGCCAATGCTGAAAATGTTGAAAAGGCTGTATTTTTTACATTGTGTAGGAATGAAGATTTAGATGATATAGTTGGATCAGTAGATTCTCTTGAGATCCGATTTAATAAACGTCATCACTATCCATGGGTTTTTGCAAACGACGAGCCCTTTTCAAATGAGTTTAAAGATGAAATAGTCAAACATGCCTCAGGAGATGTAATTTTTACAAAGATTCCAAATAAATTTTGGGAAATTCCAAAAGGAATTGATCAATTGAAAATGCAACGCCATATGGACAGATTAAAATCTTTAAAAGTTTTATATGCAACCAATGTTGCATATAGGCAAATGTGTCGATTTTTCTCAGGTTTTTTTTACAAATTAAAAGTTCTTGAGGATGTTAAATGGTATTGGAGAGTTGAACCCGATGTTGACTACCGATGTGACATTGACTACGATCCCTTCAAAGTTATGCAAACCAATGATAAAATATATGGATTTTCATTGGCAATGACCGAAGAAAAAGAAACTATTAGACAATTATGGAGTACGACAAGGGCATTCTTTGAATCAGGAGATGCATGGCCAAGGCAAGGGCAAGGGCAAGGGCAAGGGCAAGGGCAAGGGCAAGTACTAGTTGAAGATGGTTCGTCAGATCTCGTTGTGGGAACCTCATTGGGGTTTATCGAGCATGACAGTGATGAAAAGCGCCGAGTGAGAGGAACGTACAATTTGTGCCACTATTGGTCTAATTTTGAAATTGCCAATTTAGACTTTTACAGATCAGAAACATATGAGGCTTATTTTGAAAGTCTAGATGCAACGGGTAACTTTTTTTACGAAAGATGGGGGGATGCCCCAGTGCATACATTGGCCATTAGTTACATGTTACCACCTGAAAAGATCCACTATTTTGACAATACTGGTTATTATCACACTGAAATAGGTAATTGTCCAAGAGATAAAAATGTTTTTGATACTCTTCATTGTGATTGCAATTCGAAGAATGAGTTTAGTTGGCACAGATGGTCCTGTGTTCCACGGTGGTTTGTTGGTCAAGATTTGGAAACTCCACACAAAGTTCATTTTTAAAAATGTATACAAATTTTCAACGTGCAGCAAACCCTTGTTTTGAGAGTAAAGCGCGAATTCAGGAACCGCGGATTTTTATTTGTGGGGGTTTTGTGCCGGTGTCGCGTGCCTGGTATCTTGAATAAAATATCTCTCTGTTCTAAATTCTGTATTTTTTTGCAAAGAGTGTTATGCGTTTTAATTACTTTTTAAAAAAGTTTAATTCAAAGTTAATTTTGTATTTAATTTTTGCAATCATAGTACAAGTGGTTGTATTTTTAAGTCTACAAACCGACACAGAAGAAAGCATTCAGACCCTTAGGATAGACCCTTTCGCCAGTTGGCTGACTTCAGAAAATTTAAATGAATTTCAAATTAAAATAATCGAATTTGTCAATAATAAAATAGATGATATTATTCAGAAGAAAGAGTTTACTAAAAATTGGAGAATGTTCACTCAGCTTCATTTCACAACCTGTGATACAGATCCCCAGTTTTTCAAATCTGAAAGGAAAAGACTTCATAAATACGATCCACGTATTACAATGTCGGTTTATCTAAATAACATCAGAAGAATGTATAAAAATAATTCCAATGACGAATATATTAAAATACCATTTTCCTGGCAAGATTGGGTTGATTTATCCCCACTAAATGATTATCTCTCATATGATGAATTTGAAAAGCCCTCTTGTGAGGACATATTGGAAAGAGGCATTTTATATGATCCACTTGATGCCATTGAAAAGTCAAATGTTAACAAATTTGAAGAATTTTGTACTAATAATGACAATTATTTTGGCCATGTAAACAAAAAATTATTACCTGGCTTTAACATTATTAAAAATCCTGGTTCTCAATTTAACTACCTGGACAAGATCATTCAGGCAAAGTCTTATATTTTATCAACTCTACCACAACCAGAGGCTTTAATAATAATGACAGATGATGGAAGATTTTATGATGTATATATTGATCACGATAAGCATAAAACTATGATGGAAAATGGAATGTTTGATGATTTTATAATTGAAAAATGTGGTGAGGCAATTAAATGCTCTAATTTAGGCAATATTTTTGACCCCTCTTTAGAAATGAAAAATTTAAAGGATGAAATACCTGCCAGTATTCCAAAATTAAATTTTACTGATATTATTACCAAAGATGGCAGTTTTAGTTATCATATACCAAAAGAAAATTTTAGGTTTAACCCCAAAGACTTAATTGAAAATCTCAAGACAAAATATGATGACTTAAACCCTGTTCAAAAAGTTTTCCTTGAAAATCTTGAAAGAACTGTTGGTATGAATCCTATGGAGGCTCCAAAAACATTCGAAGAGGCAAGTATGGATGATCAAGAAATGAATGGACATAGAGTTCATAATATTGGTCATCATTTTGATTTTGCATTTTTTAATGGATTTATTACTGAATCAAAGAAAAACTTTTATGACAGTCTTGATGAAAAGCAAAAAATTATTTTACATCAAATGCTTCATACCTGGCTTCAATTTACATTTCATACGGGTACGTTTAATTCTCCAGCACATGGATCTTTACTTTCTTGGTATTGGAATGGTATGATTTTCCCTTGGGATGATGATATTGATGTTGTTATGCCAATTCAAGATTTATCTGATTTTTGTATGAATTATAATCATACCTTAATTGTTCAATCTGTTAATGATGGGTATGGTAAATACTGGGTTGAATGTTCAACTTCATTGACAGTTCGTGAAAAGGCAAATGGTGCTAATAACATTGATGCTAGATTCATTGATGTTGATAGTGGTATGTACATTGATATTACGGGGTTAGCTGTTACAGGTGATACAGGTATGCCTGATGCTCAAAGAGAACTTTACCAAATACAAAAATTTGAAAATTCAGAAAATGGACATTCAGATGAATTGTTTAATATACATAACGAAAAAGAAATTTACAATTGTCGAAATGAACATTTCTTTAAATACGAAGAAATATCACCAATGAAATTAACATTAATGGAAAATGCGCCTGCATTTGTACCAGCAAATACTAGTGATTCTTTATTTATTGAATACGAAAATGACTCTTTAACAAATATAGTGTATCAGCATCACATTTTTATTGAAGATTTACAACTTTGGATCCCTATAAAGAATGTTGTAAAGGCTTGTAGGTTCATAGGTGGCATCGTTGGTAACAACGAAGAAGATATTAAAAAATTTTATTTGGATAACAGAGAAGGTGTTGTTAATGCTATGCTTGATGATTATGATGTTCTTATTGAAATTGTTAAAAGTGGTAATGTTGGACGATATCATAAACATGAATTGAATCTTTGGTCAAAAATTGAAGAATCAAACTTGGAATCAAAAAATTCTAGTTATGATACTAAAAGTTGGCAACTCAATTACTCTACATTAATGAAAAAATATTTAGAATACCATAAGCCAATAAGGAAAAGTAGATTTGATTATGATCGTGAAGTCGAAATGTTAAAGTTGGGCATGGATTTACAATTTGAGAACAGTTCCAAAATTAAAAAATTGTTTTAATTTTATAATAATAAAAAATCAGCATTTCAATTATTGCATTATAAAACAACAAAGAAACCAATCTAAAGTAATGTACACCAATTTTTATCATTATGAACTTGATATTTGCACAATTGTGTTTCTAAAAATATACTCACTATTGCAGCAATTACAACCCCCATAGAATCACTAATACCAACACATCCTAGGGCAAATTCACGATCACTTTCTTTTGTTGTTTCCCTCACTTGGGAGAATGTATTCACATACCCAGCACCACCTAATAATCCCTCAAACAAAATAATTGCACAAATTACCCAAAATGTTTGTATGTACATAAATATACTTTGTAATATTAAAATTATAAGATTACCCATTTGAAGTATGGATAAAATGTACAAATTTTCTAATCTCAGATATTGGCCTGTTGATCGGGAAATGAAAACGCCAATTTGATAGATTGTTCCATAAGTCACATATAAATCCCTATATTTACTAAATGGGGTGGTTTCAATTGGGAATAATAAAGTTGGTGATACCCCTTGGTTGATTGTATACTCGGCAAAATAAACGAGCATCAAAGGTAACATATATGGAATTATGTAAGGTATAACTTTATTTATTGTTTTTTTATAATGAATTTTCAAATTAGTAATCTGTGTAGATTCTAATTCACCCTCTAACTCAAATTCATTAGGTTCATTTGATAAATTAAAATACTTTGCGGTGTTACTACCCAATGTGAAACGTATTTGTTCATCATTGATCAAATTTATATCTGATTCTTGTAACTGTAAATTTCTTGATGTTGTTGGTAAATAAAATTGATAAACTATTAAAATGGCCAATGGAGCAATAGCAAATGCTCTTAAAGTCCAATCAACTCTCCATTTGAAAACCGTTGTAAACAATAAAAACATACCTGCACCTAAAAATCCTGCCGCTCCAGTACCTGTTGACCATCCATGAATACATTCAGATTCATAATAATGACACAATTGTAAAAATGTTGTTTCACCTAATCCGGTAGAGGCAGATGCCAATACAATTCCCAATAAAACATATGCCAAGGGAATTGGTAGTGACGTTAAAAACATTCCAATACTTGACAAAGCTACAATACAAATTATTCTTACCCTGTATTTAATTCTATGAATAAAAAATGGAAGAGCCAATTTGAGTAAAAAGGAGGGAAGAATATCTGCTAAAAGTATAATAGCCTTAGGTGTTGTTGGTGGAACTAAATCATGTGCTGCAGTCAAAATGACAACATAGAGAATATTATTTATTATTCCAAAGAAAACAAACGATAAAAAGCTTCTTGTTATTGTAGTCATTTAACTAATTTGTATATATGCACAATTTATTGTTCTGGGAAATCATTTCGTTATCGCGGAGTTGGAATTCATGGGATGCAATCAGTTAAATTCAACAGATACATTCATGTCATTATTTTATTTACTTCAATTAAAATTGTTCAGCTATAAACAAGAAACTATATACTTGGCCTCAAATTTAGAAACCCATACCTGGCATACCACCCATACCTGGAGCACCACCGGCAGAAGCAGCTGGACCCTTTGGTTCTGGAGCATCAACGATGGCACATTCAGTTGTGGCTAACAATGAAGCAACACCAGAAGCGTCAACAAGACCATTCTTGACAACCTTAAATGGATCGGTAATACCTGCCTTAATCATATCGACGTATTCACCCTTAGAGGAGTCGTAACCCATGTTGAAATCAGCTCCGTATTGGTCAAGAATCTTACCAACAACAACAGAACCTTCACCACCAGCATTTTCAACGATTTTCTTAGCTGGCTTGGTAATGGCAGCCTTGATGATATCAACACCTAACTTTTGATCGAAATTTTCAGTCTTAACTTCATCCAAAACTTGGGTAGCCTTAATCAAAGCGGTACCACCACCTGGTAAGATACCTTCTTGAACGGCAGCTCTGGTAGCACAGAGGGCATCATCATATCTATCCTTCTTTTCACCAACTTCAACTTCAGATGAACCACCAACTCTAATGACGGCAACACCACCAGAAAGTTTAGCCATTCTTTCAGCCAACTTTTCCCTTTCGTAATCAGAAGTTGCAGGATCTTCAATTGCACCTCTAATTTGTTCACATCTTTGAACAATGGTATCCTTAGCACCAGCACCGTTAAGAATAACGGTATCTTCCTTGGTAATTGTGATAGCACCACATTGACCTAACATTTCTGGGGTAGCATTTTCTGGCTTAATATCTAATTCTTCAGTGAAAACGGTACCACCAGACAAAATAGCAACATCACCCAAGATGTTCTTTCTGTTATCACCAAAACCAGGAGCCTTAACACAAGCAACTTGAACTTGGCCTCTCAATTTGTTCAAAATACAAGCAGCAAGTGCTTCACCGTCAATATCTTCAGCAACAACAAGCAAAGGTCTTCTCATTTTGTTAGAAATTTCCAAAGAAGGAAGAATATCTTGAATAGAAGAGATCTTCTTTTCAGATAAAAGCATCAATGGATTTTCAAATTCAACCTTACCTGACTTGGCATCAGTGACAAAATATGGAGAAATGTAACCTCTGTCAAATCTCATACCTTCAGTAACTTCGAGTTGATCTTCCAAGGTCTTACCTTCCTTAATGGTAATGACACCTTCCTTACCAACTTTTTCCATGGCATTAGCTAACATTTGACCAATGTGAGCATCACCATTAGCAGAAATAGTGGCGACTTGAGCAATTTCAGCGGAGGTTGTAACTTCTTTCTTGTTCTTTGCCAAGTAGTTAACAACAGCTTCAACGGCAGCTTGAGAACCTCTTCTCAAATCCATTGGGTTACAACCAGCGGCAACATTTTTAACAGATTCAGTGAAAATGGCTCTACCTAAAACGGTTGCTGATGTGGTACCATCACCGGCAGATTCGTTAGTCTTACCGGCAACATCTTGCAATAACTTAGCACCCAAGTTTTCAAATTTATCCTTTAAAATAATTGACTTGGCAACAGTAACACCATCCTTGGTGATCTTTGGTGCGCCGAATGGTTGTTCAATAAGAACGTTTCTACCTTTTGGACCCAAAGTGACAGAGACAGCGTCGGCAAGAGTTTCAACACCCTTTAAAAGGGCGGCTCTACCTTCAACGCCAAACTTCAACTCCTTGTGAGAAATTGATCTGACTTGGGAAATAGTGGACACAGTCTTAGCAGATGGTCTGGCAATTCTAAGCATCTTCAGTTTAATGTTAGGAGAAAGTAAATTGCGAGTGGGGGCTCCAACTATAAATATTTTTCACTTTGAGTTTTTTTTTTTTCTAGAAAAATCTTGTGAAACCAAAATTTTTTTTTTTTTGTTTCTCCTTTGGTCTCTATAATGCGATTAATATTTTATCAATTTACATTTTATTCTATAACTAACTAATTGTGCTACATATTATCGGTACTTGAATAAATTTAATATTCAGTACTCTTGTGACTAAATTTAATTTAACTTGCTTTTAACAGCCGCTTTTCTTCACTTACTCACCTCCGATCTCGGAGTAAATAAATAAAAAAAAAGTTTCAAGCTCCGAAAAGAGTTTCTTCTTTTCCGTTTTATTATGCCAATGTTGTGTAGACTCTCTTTCTACTCTTTTCATCATCATCACCAAATGCCACTTGTCCATTATCGTTAAAAATATGACTATGTTCTAATTTCCATTTATTTTGTAAAAATTTTAAACCTTGAACGTTGACACCAACGTTGTGAGTCACTTGGGTAAGTTCATCTCTCAATTGATCCTTTAATCTTAAAATTTCCTTTTTTATTCCTTCGTCTTTTTGAGAGATCAATTCAAAGTGATTAGAACGAATGATAAAGAAAAGGGTACGACAAATAATGTTAATTCTCATACTATTCTTTTTCATTTCTTCTTTTCTTGTCCATATGGTAATCATTTGAATTAATTTTAAGGTATAAGAAAATGGCATAACAAGTAAAGAATCGGCCAATTGAGCAGGTTTGATTTTAATCAGTGTATCTAAAACATATTGTGGTGCATTTGTATTCATTGCCTTTAAAATGGCATTTTCTGGATCATCAACCATGTCTAAGGCCTCCATGAGCTTTTCACCGGCTTTAAGATTTTCCATGGTTTTCTTACGAACCTCTGCAGCATCATCTGCATCTTCATCTTGTTCTTCTCCATTTTTATTTTTAATTGGGGCATCACCTTCTAAAGAATCTAATAAATCATTTTCATATCTTTCATCCATTTCTTTTTCTCTTTCTTCTTGAATGAAAACTTGATCAGCTTCTTCCTTCCAAATACGAATACTTTGATCATGTCCAACAGTTACAAAGAATTCGCCAGTGGAAGACATTGCCAATGTCCAAACTTCTGCTGTATGAGCAGCAAATTTTTGAACTTGTTCAAATTTATCACCATCCCAATATTTAACAAATTTATCCTTACTTGTTGTAACAAAATTATGTGATTCAGGTAAAAATTTAATACACATAATTGAATCATCATGGGCAAAAATTGAACGATGACAATCACCAAAATCTAAACCCCAAATACGAATATTTTTATCAGCTGATGTTGTAACGATTAATTTTGAATCAAATGAAATATCAATTGATAAAACAGGAAGTTTATGACCATATAATGATAAATAAAATTTTAATGAATCAAAAAAGAAAATTTTAACGGTATTATCCATTAAAGCAACTGATAAATATTTACCATCAGGTGAAATACAAATTGAAAGGATATTCTCTGAAAGTTCTAAAGTTTTGACATGATTTAATTTAAGCGTTGATTCAATTGGATCAACTTTAATCTCCCAAAATTTAACATTTTTATCAGATGAACCTGTTAAAAATGATTTACCATCAGGAGCCAATTCAATTGACCAAATTGAGTCATTATGAGCATTTTCAATATGATGTAAAATTTCAGAGGTGGATAAATTGATTAATTTTAAATCACCATTTTTTAATCCAACGACTAACAAAGAGCCACCTGGTAAAAATTTACCTGATAAAATATGACCCATTTTTTCTAATGATCTGATACAATTTAACGTTTTCAAATTCCAAATTTTAATTTGATTATTAGATCCTGTATATAATAACGAATCATCTTGATTTATATCAATAGAACGAATATCAAATCTGTGACCTGGTCTATCAATAATATACTTTTCTGATGAAATTTTATCAGCTATTGAATGCTTTTTAACATTTTCTGGTAATTCAATTGTCCAGTAATTAATTTCATTATTAGCATTATTAATAATAACGTTAAGTGTATTTATTGAACAAGATGAAAATGTTGCATGTCTTAATTTGAAATTATTATAAATAACGGTAAATGGTGCCACCAACATAGAAATTTTTGATTCATTAATAATTTGATTAATTTCTTCATCCTCCATACCTTTATCCGAATATCTTTTCCTTCTTTTATTAATTGCCTTTTCAATTTCTGTTGCTTGTCTCAATCTAAAAATTTCAGCAGTTTTATCTGCATTACCAATTAACAAATAATTACCAAAAATATTTAAATCAACTGATCTATTTTTACTTTGCTTTGCAAATTTACCCAACTCAGTTAATTTTTCACCATCTTTCTTTTCAAAGTCAATCTTCCAAACTTTACATTCAGCATCTAATCCTGATGTAAAAATTAAACTTCTATTTGGTTCAAATGCCAATTGCCAAGATTCACCACTATGAGCCATATGAGTTTCAATGCATTGATTGATTTTTAAATCCCAAATTTTAATTAATCCATCTTTACTAGTTGATAATAAATAATTATTTTCATTTAAATATAATAAACCAGTAATAATATTTCTATGACCTTGTAATTTAACAACACCTTCCTCTGAGACTAAATCCCAAATGATAATATTGGTATCATTAGAACCAGAAACTAAATTTGTACCATTTGAATCAAAAGTTAAATAACTAATGGCATTTTTATGACCTTGAAATTTAATTAAAACTGATTCAGTTGAAATATCCCAAATTTTAATATCACCATTTGAATAACCAGCCGCAATTAAATTAGAAAATTTTGAAAATGCCAATCTGGTTACAACTGGTGGTGGTATTGATGTTGTTGATGAATATGAACCTGGTGTTGGTGTATCATTGAAACTTTTCAACAAAGTTTGGGTTTTAACATTCCAAACATGAATTGAATCCAATGCAGATGTATAGACAATTTGAGAAGTTGAATCGTGAATGACATTTGATTCAGATGTAATAACACCAAATACAGAATCCTGCACGTACCTCTGATAGGACTTGACCATGCTTATTCCTTTACAACTTGAACCTTTTTTTCTATTAAATTTTTCAGACAAACGAGATCTGTAAAAAAAAAAAATTTTGCACTTTGCACAGCCCGGTTTTCAGCTCTGCTTGCACAGAATATGCAAAGGCAAATGCAGATGCAAATGGCTTTTAAATAATATTATAAAGGGCAAATGGGGTGTTAAGATGGCTTTTTCTCTCTCTCTCTCTCTTGCCTTTGAAATGACTACACAATGTACCCGTCGTCTTCACCAACACCATACACATATCTCTGCCAAAAATATACAGCATCAAATAAAACTGTTCCTAAAGAACCTAGCAAATAGGGCAACTCATTGAAAATAAATTTTGCATATGACTCATGACCACCTTCAACGGGTGTCAAAACTATAGATCCAGCATATGTAATATTACCCAACAATGCAAACATAAATAAAAATGGTGAAATACCATCAACTGATTTCCTTTTATAATTCAGATATAATTGTGGTAATCTAGAAGAACAATAAATTATAGTACAAAACCATGCCATGCAAATACCAATTTTTTCAACTGGTATTTGAAAAGATGTTGAATGTAAAACACTTGGAAGGGCATTTGCAGGTGTGGCCAATAGTAAACCTGCTGCTGCTGCCAATTGCTTTTTTGAAACGAGTGATTTCACTGATCCATAGTGTGGATCAACCCCCTCCAGAACCTCTATTGTTGCTTGTTCCTCCTGCTGACTGCCCTTTTCTTTATTTTTATAAAAATAATATTGAAAATTTAAAATGATATCATTAATGGTAAAGTAAACGCCTAGATATATTTGAAAGGGCAACTGGTGAGTCATCAGAGCCCCAATTAAATTTGACACATCGCCAAGCGCCCAAAGTAGTAGAAAGGAGGGCGATAACCCATTGGCAGAGCCAGTTAAATAGTTGTGCAACTGTTGTGGTACCTGTGCAAATATCCATGATATCGTTGACAAAATAGAAAAGAAATCAGCCCAGAAGGAAAAATTCATTACTCAGAAATACAACAACAACAACAACAACAACAACAGCAAACCCTGAAAAGATCAAAATGACTGATAAGCAAAAAGATAAGCAAAAAATAAATAAAAAATCACGTGACTGTGGCGTTATTTTTTTGTAATTACGTAATCGTGTGACTTTAAGTGGGATGGCGTCTTTTTCTGTTTTTTGTGTGGCTCTTCTTCTTCTTCTTCTTCTTCTTCTTCTTCTTTTTCCACTCTTTTCCTTCTCCGACAGACTCCCAATTATAATTTGTCTGCTTACTGGCAAATTGTTATTTTTGCGAGTTACACCTCATTATAATTGAGAAAAGAACATTCAAAGAGAGAAATTTCCTTATCAGTGATGTCTCAGCATCGCGTTGGTAATTTTATCATTGGTGCAGAAATTGGCAGAGGATCCTTTGCCAATGTGTATCGTGGTAATGACTTAAAAACAGGACAATCAGTGGCTGTTAAAAGTGTTTTCAGAAGTAGACTTAAAAATCAAAAATTAATAGATAATTTAGAAATTGAAATTAAAATTTTAAAAAATATGACGCATCCACATATTGTGGCTTTGTTAGATTGTGTCAAAACTGATCAATATTTTCATCTATTTATGGAATACTGCTCACTTGGTGATCTGTCTTATTTTATCAAAAAGAGGGATCAACTAGTTCACTCTCATCCAATAATTAGATCAATTTTACTACGGTATCCTTCACCAGAGGGATCTAATGGACTAAATAAAACTATCGTTGTTAATTTTATAAAGCAACTGGCATCAGCGTTAGAATTTTTAAGATCGCAAAATTTGGTTCATAGAGATATTAAGCCTCAAAATTTATTACTAGCTCCTCCTTGTCATGGCAAACAAGAATTTATAGATATTGGATATGCTGGATATTGGGAATTGCCTGTTTTAAAAATTGCTGATTTTGGATTTGCCAGATTTTTACCTTCAACTTCAATGGCGGAAACACTTTGTGGCTCTCCGCTTTATATGGCACCAGAAATTTTGCGCTATGAAAAGTATAACGCAAAGGCTGATTTGTGGTCTGTTGGTGCAGTTATTTATGAAATGACAGTTGGTAAACCACCATTTAGAGCTGCCAATCATGTTGAACTTTTAAGAAAAATTGAAAAGGCAAAAGATGAAATTTCATTCCCTCAAAATATACCAATTGATGAGTCAATTATTAGATTAATCTGTTCATTATTAAAGGCAAATCCAACTGAAAGAATGGGTTTTAATGAATTCTTTGAAGATTCATTAGTTGTTAATGACGTTGTGGATGTATCAGATGAGCCACTAAACTGTTCTGTGGAAGATGAACAATTGTTTGTCAGTGAGTATATTCATTTAAATTCAAATTCAAATTCAAACTCAACGATTTCAAATATCAACAAAAAAAATAATTTAACATCCGTTATTAATTCAAAGGTTAATATACCTGAAAGGGTTGAAGAAGAAGATGGTGAGCTGGCATCTTCAGATAACAGACAAAGTATTTCAAATTCAAGGTCAGAATCACCACCGATAGCAAAAACAAAAACGAAAACGAAAACAAATATTGCAGAGGCAATTCTTTCAAAGATTAGCTCAGATGGAACAGATACAGTTTATGAGTGCGCCCCCGGTAAAGTTGAAGAATTATTGAATGCACATAAACAACAGAAGAATTTAACAGCTACAACAAAGGGTAATTCTGAAACAAGTTCAAATCTAAATGCAATGACTGCAACTGCAATTAATACTACCTCATCAAAAAATAAAAATACTGAATTACCAATTGTCAATTATGAACGTGAATATGTAGTTGTTGACAAGGGCACCGTTGAAATAAATTCACTTGCTGATGATATATCTCGAGCTGGTAAAACTATTTCAATTTCACCAAGAGCTTATAATTTTAGCAATGGATTAACAAGAGCTTATTCTTTAAGTAGAAGAAAATCAAGTGCTGGCAGTGGTAATTCAAGTAATAGCCCTGGTAATGCATTACGAGATATGCTTGATTATACACATGAAAAATTATTTGGACAAGTTACAACCACATCTAATAATTTAGTTAATATTAATAATATAGGAAATTCTAATAGTGGTGATGGTAATATTAACGTTAGTATCATTTCTGGTAATAATTCAATTAGGGATAAAAGAATTGATACCGTTAGACAATTTTCCCCATCATTCTCTGATGATAAAAAATCTAATGATGTCATTTCGCAACTTGAAATTTTAGCAACAATGGCTCATTCAGTTTTACTTTTAGCAGAAATTAAATTTAATCAGCTAATACCATTACCGCCAAGTTTACAAAAAATTTCTGATCCATTTTCTATTTCTACTTTAGAATCTTTAGGATTAAATGAAAGGCTACATCCAGAACAGGTGAGAATTTTAAGTAAGGAAGGTGCTGCTTTGTATGTTAAAGTTTTGGATATTTTAGCAGAAGCAATGAAATTAGCTGGTGATTGGTGGAAGAAAAACTCCATGAAAGCTGATGTTAACAGTAGTGAACTAAATGAACTTGTTCAATGGATTAGAAGTAGATTCAATGAAAGTTTTGAAAAGGCAGAATTTTTTAGATTACGTTTATCCGAAATTGAAGGTGAATCATATCAAAATAACGAAGAAAATGGCAAAGCTGAAAAGTTGATATTTGATAGAGCATTAGAAATGTCAAAAAAGGCAGCAACACTTGAACTTAAAGGTGAAGATTTAATTAGCTGTGAGCGCAGTTATTCAACTAGCATATGGATGTTAGAGGCAATTTTACATGGGAAAGGTTTAGAAGAGAAAGATCGGAAAACTGTTCAGACTTTTGTTGATAGTATTGGCAATAGATTGCTCGTTTTGAGATCCAAATTGGCAACAAAATCTAAAACGGTTGAAAGCATTTGAGTAAATTACATGTTGGGTTTGGTTGGGTTTTGGGGTTTTATTCTATTTTTTTTTTATTTTATTTTTTTTGGAAATATTATTAATTTTTAATTTTTTATGAAATACTGGTTGTTTTTTTTTTTCTGATTTTTTTAAATATATAAGATTTATAGGTTTATTGAATAAATATATTTGTGGGTACTTTGATGAGCCAGTTGAAGATCAATCTGGGGAAAGGCGTGATTTTCTTTTTTTTTTTATTTTTTTTTTTTTTGATGGTCACATATTCGGAGTCCTTTGACTCGAACTTCTGTGAGTTTCTTAAGGGAAACAAAAAAAAATCGAGCTATTGGCAAATATTGACGTCAATGTTATTAAGCTCGTATAGTTAAAAATAGAAAAGGTTAGGTGGCAAAATCTCTCTCACTGCCTCTGCCCCCTGCTTATCGCAAATATTACTGCAAATGGGAAGGATGAGCCCCAAATCTATCGTAAATGTAGATTCACATTCACCTTTGCATTCACATAGACATACACATTAGTAAAAAAATTATTTAATAGTTAATTGCCCCCTTAACAAACACCGAGTACGTTGAAATTGATGGAAAAAATAATCTCAAATGTAAACAAAGGTAATTCCGGACTTAGCACGCTTTTTTTCTCGGAAAAACATTAAAATGGGTTGATCCGGAAAATGTGGGATGATGCGGGTATCTTGTGGGCCTCATGTGTCCGACTTTTTTGAATCCATTTAAAAGGGAAGCTGGCTGGCTCTTTTTTTTTTTCCTTTCTTCTCTCATAGAAAATAAAGAGATTAAATTAACATGACCGATACTAATAAAATTGCATTAGGTGAATACTTATTCCGCAGACTTCAAAACACTGGTATTAAATCAGTCTTTGGTGTTCCAGGTGATTTCAACTTGGCATTGTTGGATTACATTGACAATGTTGATGACTTAAAGTGGGTTGGTAATGCCAATGAATTAAATGCAGCATATGAAGCTGATGGTTACTCAAGAGTCAATGGTTTCTCTGCATTGATTACCACTTATGGTGTTGGTGAATTATCAGCTGTCAATGGTGTTGCTGGTTCATATGCTGAACACATTGGTTTAATTCACATTGTTGGTATGCCATCTATTTCTGCTGTTAAAAATAAATTGCTATTACATCACACTCTTGGTGATAGTAGATACTATGCATTTATGCATATGTCTGAAAATATCAGTTTGCAAGCCTCTGTTGTTGAAAATCTAGAAAGCGCTCCACAATTAATTGATGATTTGTTGTATTTGGCATTTACCAAAAAGAAACCTGTTTATCTTGGTTTACCATCTAACTTTGTCAATGAATTAGTTCCAGCTGATAGACTTGAAACTCCATTAGACTTTACCCTTCCTCCAAATGATAAAGATTCTGAAGCTGAATTTATTGACAATTTTGTTGATTTACTTTCAAAGAGTAAAAAGCCTGTTCTTTTGGTTGATGCTTGTGCAAACCGTCATGGCGTTAGTGAAGAAGTTAAGAAATTTGCAGAGATTACAAAAATTCCTGCATTTATTACTCCAATGGGTAAGTCAACATTTGATGAAGATTCTCCTGAATTCCATGGTATTTATGTTGGTGCTTTAACACATCCTGATACAAAAGAAATTGTTGAATCTTCTGATTGTATTGTTTCTATGGGTAGTTTATTATCAGATTACAATACTGGTTCTTTTACATACTCTTACAAGACTCTCAATGTTACTGAATTCCATTCTAACTATTGTAAATTCAAAAAGGCTACTTATGAAAATTTACAAATGAAGCATACATTGGGTGCCTTGAATGAAAAATTGGCCTCTTTAACTTTTAACTTTGACAAAGTTGAAAAGCCAAAGTCTATTTTTGCCTATAAAGAAGCTGAAAATTGCCCTGGTGAAGTTACCATTACCCAAGATTACTTGTGGAAGCGTCTTTCTTTGTTTTTGAAGGAGGGTGATGTTTTAGTCACTGAAACTGGTACCTCTTCATTTGGTGTTTTAGAAACCCATTTACCAAAGGGTGTTAAAACTATCTCTCAAGTTCTTTGGGGTTCTATTGGTTTTTCTTTACCTGCTGCAACTGGTGCAACATTTGCCGTTGCTGATCAAGACGTTCAAAAATACAAGAGAGTTATTTTGTTTATTGGTGATGGTTCATTACAATTAACTGTTCAAGCTATTTCTGATGCTTGTAAATGGAATTTACCACTTTATTTGTTTGTTTTGAACAATAATGGTTACACCATTGAAAAACTTATCCACGGTTTGCATGCGGATTACAACCAAATTCAACCTTGGAAGCACTTGAAGATGTTGGATGTTTTTGCTGATAAGGCTGCTAATGAATCTATCAGAGTTGACTCCGCTAAGGCATTAGATTCCTTATTTAAGGATGAAGCATTCAACACTCCTGACAAGATCAGAGTGATTGAATTAATGCTCGAAGAATTTGATGCTCCACCTTCCTTGGTTAAGCAAGCCGCCATGTCTGAGAAGATTAACTCTAACTGATGATTTACGAGAAAATGAAATAGCTATATAATTTTAATTTGAATTTTAATTTGAATTTTAACTTTAATTTTAATGTCAACTTTAATAAACTAAACTATAAGCAAAGTAATTCTTCTACTTTTTATCACGTGGCGCTCTGTGAATCGCTCAATTTGCCCGCTCGCAGCACAGGAGGTTTCAATTACTACATACATTTACCACCTAGCAATGGTTCGCAAGAATGATCAAGAGCAACGCCTTCTGGCTATGCTTAACTCATCCGCTAACAGAAATTGTTGCGGTGAGTGTAAAACGCACAATCCCACTTGGGCATCATGGAACTTGGGTATCTTCCTTTGTGGCAGATGTGCTTCAGCGCACAGATCATTAGGAAGGGATATTAGTAGAGTCAAGTCTCTTTCAATGGAGCAGTGGTCATTCAGGGAACTGAATACTTTAGAAAGAATCGGAAATAAAGCAAATAATCAATTTTGGAATGATAAAGGAATCCCATTCCCATTTGATCCTGAAGATAAAGACGCACTAGTCATGTGGTTAAGAAATAAATACACCGGTAAATACAAGACTGGTGCACTCAGAAATGATGACTACAATTTAAGTGATCAATTGAGAGACGATGAAGATACTACTGATGATTGGGGTTATGAAAAGAGTCGGGATTCTCAACGTGGCTATGGAGTTACTAATATTGCATCAACTGGTCTTACTAGGTCAATGAGAAGAGGTCAGCAAAACTTTAATAATTATTCCACTGATGATGACTACTATAATAAGCCGTTACCTTCTAAACGTGACAATTCTTATTCAAATTCATCCTCAAGAGGTTCCACCGCAGATCCTGAGTCAGCAAGACTCTCTTTTCGTCATCCTACAAATTTAGAAATGAAAAAATACGGTGATCAGTGTAGAAAAATGAAGTTTGATATGGGCTACGAAAATGAAGATGTGAATGTAGAGGCATTAGTCTTGGCCCGGGGTAACATTCAAAAGGCTGTGGCAATTATCAATCGCTCAGGTGTTGGTGCTAGTAAAGGCGGTTATAACACTCCTCCAACGTCTAACTCAGAATCTTCTGTGCCAGCATTGCCAAGAAGACGTGAAACAGCTGGTGCCATTTTTAATTCTGCTAAAGCTGGCGGATTTGATTGGCTTGGAGATGGAGACATGAATACAAACGCCATCCAGAATGATGTTAATACTGGCAACACTGGAACTCAAATTTACCAATACGTTGATCCAAATAGCGGAGCTATTTATTATATTGACAGTAATGGCCAGCAGTATGCCGATCCAAACTCTTCTCAACAACAGATGATGACCCCAATGCAAATTCAGCAGGCTCAGATGCAAATGCAGCCTAATTATAATGGTCAAATGATGCCCACCCAAAATACTATGATGACAGGTGTTCAGCAAATGCAACAACAGCAACAGCAACAATTCTTGCAACAACAGCAACAACAACAATTCTTGCAGCAGCAAATGTTACAATCTCAACAGGGATCAAATGAAAGAGCGCCAACTTTAAACGAACTCCAGCAGCAGCAACAGCTACAGCAAATGCAGCTTCAAAGTAACCAAGGAATGGTGTATAATGGACAACAACAAAATTATTTTCCAGGATTTTAATTACTTTTTAGTTTGATTAACTTTTTATAGGAGAAATATGTCAGAATCTCCTGCTATTTTCATCTCGCGTAGTTCACCGCATACAGAAAAAAAAATATTTTTATTGTAAAGGGTAAGTGAAGCGGAATCTGGAATTTTTCAGTGTAGATTTCAGGCATTAATTATGGCAAAAAAGAAACAACAGCCGCCTACACCAACTGTAGCTGCCAAACAAGATAAAAAGGGTAAAAAGGGTAAAAATTCTGAACCTGAACCTGAAAAAAAGCCTGCAAAAAATGGCAGATCAATTGTTGCCCAATCAACTTCTTGGACTGGTAAATTACCATCATCTCTTCTTCATGAACACTGTCAAAAACAAAAATGGAATAAAGTTGAATATGACATGAAAAAATTACCTGATGGATTTTTAGCTGTTCCTATTCTATCATGGAAAAATCCAAAGACTCAAGAAACAATTAATGTCAAATATCATCCACCAAAAGATATTGTCAAACCGCAAGAGACAACATTAGAAGCTAGACATTATGCAGCCACATATGCTCTTCATAGATTGGCATTTAACAAAAATATTCATATGGTTTTACCAAAAAATCATAAAGATCTATGGAGTGATTTAGAAGTCGAGAGGAAAAGAATCACAAAAGATCACCCATTTAGAGCCAAATTAGAATATACGGCAGAACCATTCATGGCAGTTTTAGAAAAGAGAAAAGACGATGAAAAGGCAAAGAAAGAAAGAGAAGTTAAAGAAGCAGCAATTCAAAAGGAAAAGAAGCCAACTATTATAATAGGAAAAAAACTAGTTTCATCCGTAAAGAAGCCAAATGACAAGCCTTCAAGAGAAACTACAAAATCTTCCAACTATAACAGAAATATCGTTTCTACAGTAACGAAAACTACTTTTCCTAAAAAGGTATGGAATAACACAGCTATGATTGATCTTGATTCGGAGTTGCGTACATCTATTGAAAAGGCTATTAAGAATCATATTGATTGGTCAGAAGCGGATGCAGATAATAGTGCATCATCTGTTTCTTATGCAAGTAAACTTGAAGAGTTAGGTTTCAGGAAAGTTCATGTTGATGAAGCATTAAAATATACGTACACCTTTAACGATACACTAGAATGGTTAATTTTTCATCTACCTGAAGACGATCTTCCTGAAACTTTTGCTAGAGATGAAAAGGATTCGGGTACATCGTTGAAAGTAATGAAAGACATTAGTAAAGAAAGGTTGATCAAGAAATTAATGAGGGGTGGCTTCAGTAGAGTAGAATCAAAAGCAGCTTTAGAGACTAATGATTATGATCTTGTGAGATCGGCCGTTTATTTAACTAACAAGTTAACAGTAGTCCCTGCTATAGACGAATCAACAAGAGACGAAATTGAAATAGCGTCTTTGGAAGAATGGATACAAGAAAAAGAAAGTTTGAAGGCTATCTATGAATCTAAAATTCAAGATGACGATCCACCTAAAGATGACATCTATGAAATCTCTCTTTCCCCAGAAGGTTTGGACAAAGATTTATTATCACTAGTTGTGTATAGATCAAATCAATATCCATATGATATCTGTGGATTATTATTGGTGGTGAAAAATGATTCTTACAGACTTCCAAACTACATCAAAGTTTCATTGATTTTCCACTTGACAAATTATATTGTTGATTCTGGTTTGTTGGGTATACCATATATCTATTCATGTGTTGACTGGTTAGAACAAAATTTAATAAAAATAATTCAAAATCCTGGCCCATTATACAATCCTCTACATGGAAGAAAAAAAAATTTGGAATCTGCTTCTGCTTCTAGCTCTTATCTAAAAAGCAGTAACAACAGAGCAAGATCAAAAAAGAAATTGGATATTACTGCCATTGAGCTTGCATATGAAAAGAAGCAGGGTAGTTCAGCATTGGACGTTGCAATCAAATCTCGTTCGAAATTACCTGCATGGAAAAAGAAACAAGATTTGGTTGATATGATTAATAATAACAAAGTTTGTTTAGTTACAGGGGAAACCGGTTCTGGGAAATCCACTCAAATTGTTCAATTTATCCTTGATGATTTAAATTCCAAAAAAGATTTTTCAACAACAATAGTTTGCACTCAACCTCGTCGTATTTCCACTATTGGTTTGGCAGACAGAATTTCTGCTGAAAGGGTCGATAAGTGTGGTGATGAAACAGGTTATATTATAAGAGGTGAGAATAAAACTAATAGTAAAACTCGTATATCCTTTGTCACTACTGGTGTTTTATTACGTATGATTCAGTCAATTTTTGGAAATAAAAATGAGCATGATACCTTTTTTGATAATTTAGGATACATTTTTATTGACGAAGTTCATGAGCGTTCGATTGATAGTGATTTCCTTCTTATGATTTTAAAACAGATTGCCTATAAATTTCCAAAGTTGAAAATTGTGTTAATGTCTGCCACAATTGATATTTCAATTTTTCAAGGTTATTTTGGAGAATCTGAAATTGCCCATGTTCATATTTCCGGGCGTACCTTCCCTATCGAAGATTATTATCTTGATTCAATTTTGAAAGATTTGGATTATACTTTTACCAAAAATGATGAAGTTGTCAAACCTTCACCTGATTCAAAATTTTTTCAAGAGGGTAACATCAATTATGATCTTATTGCAAATTTGGTAGATTATTGTGATAAAAAGCTCAGTGATGAAAACAATGCCGGGTCAATTTTAATTTTCTTACCAGGTGTTTTAGAAATTAAAAAGTGTCTCCAAGCAATTAATTCCATAGACCCACTTGCTTTTTGGGCATTACCTTTGCACTCTGCTCTTTCATCACAAGATCAAAAAAAGATTTTTAATTCTCCACCAAGTGGAAAGCGTAAAATTGTTTGTTCTACAAATATTGCAGAAACATCAATTACAATTCCAGATGCCGTTGTTGTTATTGATACTGGTCGTTCTAAAAGTGTACAATATGACCATAAATCAAATACTACAAAGCTCATTGAATCATGGGCTTCACAAGCTGAAGTTGGCCAAAGAAGGGGTCGTGCTGGTCGTGTTCAATCTGGTTTGTGCTATAAGTTATACACCAAATCCACTGAGAATGCGATGCTTGCGCAGGCAGTTCCAGAAATTAAGCGTACTAAATTGGAATCGATTTATTTGGTTGTCAAATCAATGGGTATTAAAGATGTTTATACATTTTTAAAACATGGTCTTGATCCACCAGGGAAGGAAAATGTTGAAAATGCTAAAAGAATACTTACAGAAATTGGTGCACTTCATAACGATGATATGACCCATTTGGGTAGTTATTTATCATTACTGCCTACAGATTTAAACTCTGGTAAACTCTTAATTTTTGGTGTTATTTTTGGATGTCTTGAAGCCTGTTTGACATTAGCAGCAATTAGCGTTTCTGGTTCACCTTTTATTCAAGTGCATGAGCAAAGGGATGAAATCAAAGCTATTCAACAAAAATTTTCCCAAGGGCATGGTGACCTAATTGCTATTCTTAATGCATACAATGAATACACGTTACTGTCAACAAGAAGCTCAAAAAACTCATTTTTACAAAACAACCATTGTTCTCACTTACGTATGACTGATATTAATTCAACAAGAACCCAATATCTTACTACACTACAATCTATTGGTTTGATTCCTATTGATTACGTTATAACAGATCCGTATTATAATAGAAACAACAATAATTTTCAAATATTAAGATCGTTGGTCTCTTCATCTTCGTATCCTAATATTGCAAGAGTTGAATTACCTGATACTAAATACTTGCAAACTATTGCTGGTTCGGTTGAATTAGATCCTGATGCACGTAAAGTTAAATATTGGATTAGAAATGAAGCATACACTAATAACACAGATTGTGATCAACTACCATCGAAAAGGGCATTTATCCATCCAGGATCAACGATGTTTGATATACAATCATATCCTTCATTTGTATCTTTTGGATCTGCACAAGAAACTGCAAAGTTATATTTAAGGGATGTTACTCCTAATAGTATACTAAGTGTTTTACTTTTTGGTGGTGCCATTTCTTATGATATATCAAGTAAATCTAGAGGTGTTATCATGGATGATTGGCTGCCAATTCGTACTTGGTGTAAAAATGCAGTGTTGCTATTAAAATTAAGATTATTACTTGATCAAACAATCAAAGCCAGATTGGAAAATCCAGGTGCTAATGTTGGTGATGATGTTTTAATAATTGTAGAAAGAATGATTAAGGGTAATATTTAGTAAAGATATATATATGTAAGTTGATTGTTTAAGCTATCGATAATTTTTCCCGGTATTATAAACTGATAAAAGTATTTGCTCGTTTAAATCAGAATTTGAAAGATCTATAAATAGAGGCTTGACTATTTGACAAATCAAGTTCCACACCTTCAGTAATATGTAAATTTTTCAGTTGAAAAGGTACCCGTACTGTCGTGCCAGGAGGTAACGCACAATGATAATCTAAGAATTCCAACGATGGGGGCAAGTAATCCTTGATATGCCAATTATGAAAAACACCATACATAAATAATCTTAAAATTTTCAATTGTTTCAAATTTTTAATTGTTTTCAAAATAGTTGTAATGCCATCAATCTGTGATTCCCTTATCTTTCCGAGTCCATATTGCAACTCCGATAAATTTATTGTCTTGGAAAAATCAATTACTTGCGACAAATATACTACTCTCGCATACCTTATGTATTGCAAAGAGACGTTATTTCTTTGATTTCAAGGGGATAAAAGTTGTACCCTTACATGTGGCACAAGTATCACTGTAGGTTTTAGCGGGGAAAGACCTCTTATCACAGCTAAGCTGGGGCCGTCTTCGTAAACCAGTTCTACTCCCACCATTTTACCCATTGATTTCCATTTTGCTAAAACACCAAACAGACAATTTTCATAGCGGCTTATTTCAATCACGTTAATATTAGGATAATTCAATGCATAGTGTAGCAAACGTGGGCGTGATTTCCATTTAATTATTTTAGATTCACATGACTTCAACTAATGCCAAACAATAGTTTCAGAAATACTTTCACATTCTGCTTCAACAGATCGGGCATTTTGTTTCACCTTTAGTTGAGTTTTCGAATCAAGAGCAAAGTTTTTGCCATTTATAAGTACGTGCAGGTGGAAATCTCTCATGGACGAAATAAAAGGATATTTTAGTTGATGTCCCAAGTGAGTCCCAAAATAGCTATTTTCATAAGTATATGCCTGGGTGTGACTGATCCAAATGTATATTCTATCAAATAATTCATTAAAAAGCAGATAGTGCATTCTATTGACATCTTTGGCTTTCAACGGAAAAGAAAGAGGCCTCATCAATTGTAAATGATAGACATTTGTATTTCAAGTGGTAGACCACACATAACCTTTTTAAATTTGAAATGGCAATTCAACTTCCTTTTTGTTTGGGCTGAAAACTTTTCTATTAAACTCATTTAAATAAAAAAAGAAGCAAAGTTTAAAATGAGATTTTTACACAAAAGAAGGCGTAAAATGCACTTCCCATAATCAACAATGCAAAAAAAAAAAAGATCAATGCTGAGCACACACTAAAAACCTGAATAACCAGTACTGTGCAGAAATAGATAGTGTTATATACAGGAAACTCCACTTTCTATAACAGCAAGAGTTGAAATAGAATAACGGCTTTTATACATTCAAACAAGTAAGGAAACCCCTTGCCGCTGTTACTACATGTTTTTAGCTGGTTCTGTTGTCATCCATATAATATTTCTTACTAAATGATAACAGCCCTGGGAATATTAATATTTATATTACCATTAAAAACTTCCACAAGCTGTTTATGCCAAAATATTAAATAAATATGCCGAAATAGTGACCTCAATTAGGCCAAATGCGAAGAACAGCGCTGATCATTTTATCTCTATTTAAACTGAAACACGTTTACACTTTTGGTGTAAACGTGGTTGGGCCTTCTCGCACTCGTACTATACAAGAATCTTTTGCTGCGTATTTGGAATCTGCTTTAAACGTGGAAAGCAACTGGAAAAAGATATGGGGAATTCCTTTAATAAATATTCCATTTCCTCTCTCATTTTTATTCTATTTCATTTTTCATTACATCCCCAAAGCAGTTAATTACAAATTTTATGGCTTCATGTTTTTGTGTGGCTGGGGACCTGTTGTTATCACATCTGACTACATTTTTCGCTTTGGTCTAATTGAATGAAAATATGGGAAAATTCTTCAGTTTCTGGCAATTAACCAGATGGTGTTATATCTGGTCCTGTATATCGTGACAACATTCTACTAAGGTGGAAATTGAAACAAGGATAAATTGCTGGCTAATTTGTATTTTTTGCTAGTAAATATGCATAGATTTTCTTTTATAAGTGAATTATATTGATGGCTTTAAACAACCGGAGCCTTTGCACAGCCCGAATTGTAAACAGACGACAGGTTTTGCGCTAATGTTTTCACCTAGAGCGTACAATAGCTCAGAGCTCTTACTTTATGGTTAATCAAGATCACAAGAATGCCTTGATGCTGGAAATCCACTTACAGGGGAATCATCTCCTCTACTATCTGTTAATACCTTCGATGTCAACATAGATTCTGTTGGTGACGGCGACTCACAAGATCAACAACCTCCGAAACGTAACTTGAAAGACCCACCTGTCTTACCTTCTGACTTTTACATTTCATTCTCTTTTTCCTTGTTCTTGCTTTTTAAAATTATTCAAAAAAAATTTAGAAACATTGCATTTCAGCCTAAGGGGAAAAGATCTGCTTCTACTCAGTGGCATATAAATTTTTATTCGTTTATCTTCCAATTTCCACCTTCGTCAATTAAAATTTTTTTACTTTTCCAAAAGCTAAGAGCTTGACGAATTGTTTGAAGGGGCAAGCCAAGTTTCATAACCAAAAACCCTAGTTTAACACTTGACCACGTTTCTTCATTAATGTTTGTATTTTCATAAAGCCATTGTAATACAACATAATCATAAAACTTAACATTTAACTTTTCCTCTATACCATTAATTTCAATTACCAATTCAACCATACTTTGTTCAGCATGCAGAGCCAAATGGCGCCCCCTTTTTTCTGTTTTATAATTTTCCATATATAGTTTTATTGGTGACAGAAGGTGCTCAGGTATTTTTTCCAATGATTTTTGACTATTAGGCTCGGATAACGAAGACCAATACTGATGGGACAAAAATACACCATCAATATGTGGGTAATGATTCGGCATCTGCCTTGAAAGCACTTCGTCAAGCTTTTCACTTTGGCCAATATCATTTATCATAATATCTACCACATTGAATTCATTAGTAGAAAAATTATCACTCATTCTGAATTTTCTTTTTAACAGCTCTAGTTTATATTGAACGTGTTTAATGACATCACTATAACTTGAATTTCTATATTCTAAAAGTTCCTTTGAAAAAAGGATGACAAATTGTTCCACAAATGATTTTTTAATATCGAAAATAGAAATAAGAGAATCTATAATGTCATCAATTTTACCGATGCGGAAATCAGGAAGAGCTTCCATTGGCTGTGGATTCCATTTCAAGAATGCGTCAAATGATTGTTCGTTTGGTGAAAGATTGTTTGAGTTATTTGAAGTAGCGGACTTGAGTAGTTCATGATAAAATTCTATCAGTGGATTAGATGCTGGATCAGAGTTGAGTAAAGCATTAACAATTTTTTCCATTGTGTCAGGTCTTGACCTAAGTTGCTGTCTGATAGGCCTTGCTACCTTATCAAGCATAACTCCACGACTATCAATCAATAAAAAGGATCTAATGGTTTTTGTGTAAAAAGATATAATTTCGGATGTATTTATGCTTGGAATCAATAATCTAAAATTCAGTTGAGTAATAAAATGAACCATTAAATTTTCTTTTTCAACATCAGATGATAGGCATTTATTAAGTTCTTGTAGCTGTGATAAAGATCTGGGGTATTCTTCAACTAACTCAAATAACATCTGAACTCTTTTCTCAACAATAGACATTTTCATTGCTGATATCAGTGTAGAGTTTAAATCCACCATTTTATCTTTTGAATCAACAACTTGAGCAAGTTTTGACATAAGTGTATAATTTGTCCACTCCATTAAATTGTGTAGTATATGTTGTTCATTTAAAGATTTTTCTACTTGTTTATCAATTTCTAGTTTTGCCATTTTATAGATGATTGCATCTACTTGAGCAACCAGACCTATACTTCTCAAAATGGAAAAAACCTCTAAATCATTGAAACTTCTACATGTTTCAAAGACTTGATCCCAGTGTTTTCTGACAAGTTTTCTGTACACCGAAAGCTCAATGCCTCTCACCTCAGCCGCTTCACGAGGGTCGAGCTCGTTGTACATTTCGTTCAGACTTTCTGAGCATTTCCTGATCCAATTGAAAAGATCCTGTGTGGTATCTACATCTTGAACTGTTTCACCAAGTAATGCCACGTGGTTTGCAACTTCTGCAAATCCCATCTAGTTGTTACCAAAGAAGAGTTTGGTCGCGTTGGCACATACATTGAATATGGATCTTATTCGCCGCTTCAGTGAGTGTACTGGGGAGCCTACGACAACTCCTGTGGCAGCATACTGTTTAGTTCAAAAGGGACTCGTTTTGGAGCATGCTGTTGATTATTTTTATGCCAATCCGGGGATTATTCGCCGTGTGCATGCCAACCCATCTGCCTATGCACACTATGTGCAAACTCTTCATAGTTCACAAAAACCAATTCGCTTTGAAGAGGCCGTTAAAACATCTCTAGGTGCAGAAATATATCGGTTATTTTCTCGTTATAAAGAGCCATCCCCTAATGCATTTGGGATAGAGTACATTGGATATGATGGTACGTTAAACTATCTCACAGATTTGAGCATTGATCCTGAACAGGTGGAAGCTTTAGTATTAGCATATTATTTAAATGCCAGAGAAGTTGGTGTTTTTGAAAGGGACAGCTTTGTTTTAAGCTTTTACAAACTCGGATTGAAATCACTTGAACAGCAAAGCAATTTCATTAAGGCAGAAACGGTTAAACTCAAAAGTGAGCCATTAACAGGAGATATTTTCAAAGCTGTGTACAAGTTTACATTTCCTTACTCATTAGATAAAGATTTCCGTGCTCATGTTCAAAAGCAGATGAATACAGAAGAGGCCATAGAATACCTGAAACTTCTTATACCACCAAGTAAACAATTCGAAACATTTATCAATTGGCTACACCAGAGTTCTAGAAAATTTATAAAAAAGGACGAATGGAATATGATACCGTCTTTTATTAATTTGTATCAGACCACGGATATCTTGTCCACATTTACCGAGGAAGCATATTGGCCTTTGATGATGGACGAGTTTGTTGAATTTCTTGCCGAACAGGTTTAATAATATGTTTTTAATGAAAATGGATCTACAGTTAAACTGTTTAATTGTGTAAAAAGAGAAAGAGATGCTATACTGATTTTAAAACAAACTGAATTTCCAATTGGAAAATTCTCGCTTATACCTTCCCATTAAATATTTTTGTTTTAAAAGGATAAATAACACATTCTCTAAGAACCTTTCTGTTTCCTGCTTATGCCGTCTAAAGGATGTATTGGGGACAAAATAAAAAAGCGTTCCTTTGCCGGCTGTGATACATGCAGAAAGCGTAAGGTGAAATGCGATGGTAAACGACCTCAATGTACAAGATGTGTAAAGGCAAAGCTAGATTGTGAAGGATATGGTATCAATTTAAAATTTTGTGCTCCATTAACTGTTGAAAACGGAAAGCTAAAACAAGTTCAGGGGGTGGTAAATTCAAGGCCTCAGAGAAGACACATCCCATTTATGAGATTTAAAGGTGATATGATTTACAAAACCATGGACGATTTAGACAACGTCATGACACAAATAGAAGAGGCAGATTTAAATAAAATGGAAGATATTAAAGTAGGACCGTTTAGTTTAATAAAGATAAATTTAAAAGAAGAATTGAAAAATCAGAAAGGTTTGTCTTTACCCTCTATATCAACAATAATGCAAAGCAAACCCAAACAACCATCTTCACTAATAGAAAATTTTAAATTTGAAAATTCTATTACAGATTTCACTGAATATATGGCTGATTTAAGAAGCAAAAATCGAACGACAATCCCATCTGCTACTGTGGAAACAAACCCAGATGTAATTATTCCAAGGCCAGTGTGGATTCATCCACGATTAAAAATTGATGCGATGATGACTTACCAAACACTAATTGGGACCTCTGATACTATTACTGATGATTGGAATTTAGTTATAAAGACAGTTTTTAGTGAGCTTTATGGTACTTCAGATTCACTAAAAAGTAAAATTATTGATCATATGAATGTCAGTGATGATGTCATAAATTCTATTATCAAATATAGATCAAATGAAGTTTTAATAGCATTAGCTATAAAAGGTGAACAGGTGAATCCTGTGACAACATTCACCTCTTTGTTAAGACTGTCAAGAGTGCAAGAATTGGTGAGATTATTTGTCAAGTCACAACCAAGTGTCATGTTTTTAAGTTTTCATGGATGCTTTTTTGATACCGTTGTAATTCCTTTGTTATATAAAATTGTTGGAGAATTATTAGTATTTGAAACTTCAATTGGGATACCTGGAGATTGGACAAGTGTTGTGTCAGAAAATTTAACATTTAAACAGTACTGCGATATTTTGAAAAGAACTTATTGTATGGTGGCATTATCAATAACTGCATTTGCCCAGTATACTGCTCTTTTTAGTGAAAATGGTATATTTGATGTTTCTCTTTGCTTCTTTAAATGTTTTATTGCATTCAGGGAAATGTCTCTTGTTAATATTGCCAAGTTAATTAAATCTTTAGTTAAAGATTATGATGCTGAAATAATAAAAAGTGAAAATTTAGACCTTTTAAAAAGGTTAAATAAAGCAGGACTTTTAAAGGAATTAGTTATAACGCTTATTTTGGCCATTTATCAAGATTCAAATGTGGATATTTTACATAATTATAAAATTCTTTATGGAGTATTAGATCAAATTAAAGAATTTTGCAAAACTCTCAGTGAAGATGATGAACAACTTTCTCAAATATGGCTGTGGTACAGATATGTTAATTTTTTTTTCAAATCATGTTCAACTATTGATTTAGAAAACTATCGATTTGATGAAGAAGGATTTGAAGATTTGAAATCAGATTATAATCTTGTAAAAAATTTTAACTTTAATGATCATTTCAAGCCAAGTGAGTTTAATAAAATTGAAATAAAATCTATGCCACTTGCAACAGACAACAATCAAACTAGTGAGTCTTCTGATTCAGAAGATGAAGAACCTATTCATATACCCAAAAGACTTAGATTTAGACCTAATTTACCAGATAAACCACCGAAGACATTTTCAGTGACTTTTAATTTTCAAAATGATGATTCAGAAACATCCAGTGATTATGATTTGGATTCTGATGCTGAAAATTTTAATAAAGTTAATGTAAATGATAACATCAATGACAAATATAGAATTAGTGATGACCCAAGTGCACATGCTGATAATCATAGCAATAAGAAATATATCAACAATTTAGGAATAGATGCAGATAAATTGACAGTTACAAAGAAAGCCAAAGTTATAAAAAATAAAAATGAAATAGAGGCTAGCCGCAAAGTCAAAGAGAAAGTAGAGAAACACGAAATACTTGCTGAAAAAATTGATAACAAAAATAATTGTTCAAAGGAAATAAAAAATTCAATCACATCAAACCCCAAAACAAGCAACAATTTAGAAACAGATTCTCATTTTCTAAAAAGTAACCAAGTTGATCCGCTAACTGGTCTCACACACAATTCACTACCTATGACAAAAAATGATCTTGAGTTAGTTTACAGTCAAAGTAAAACTTTGCTGAAAATTCCACATCCTGCAGACTTAACCAACAGCATTACGAATGTACCAAATTTAATAGAAATTTCCTTTGGAATACCGTTATCCTTATTAAAATTAATGGAAAGGTTAGTTAAATTGGCAGATCACAGAAATTGGTCACAAAGAAATCAAGTTTTTCCAAGAAACTTCCCCAAATTTTGTTGTGATTTAGAAGAAGAACTTATAAATTGGAAACTCCCTTGGGATTTGTATCAAAAAAAAGATAACGGTGAGCTGAATTTTCATAGTTTATTTCATAAGGCATTATACCATTTGATAACAGCATTTTACAATTCAACGTTAATTTATTTTTTGCGTTTGATTAAGGATCTTGATCCAAATTTACTCCAAGATCATGTTATTTCAACGATAACCCATCTAGAAGAACTTAAAAAATTGTCAAATTTAAGCACATTTCACAAAGAAATGAAGTTATCTCCACCATTTTGGTGCTTTTTTATTTCTGGATCTGATGCTATAGGTACAAAGTTACAGCAAAGATTTGATGATTTAGCAAAGACATGGTTTGTTGCTGGTAATAAGTGGATTGGCAAACAGATTTTACTGGACATTTGGAAACAAGGAGAAGGTTCATGGTTGGATATGATAAAAAGTTGGGAAGTCTCGGGTTTTAACTAGAAGCATTTTATAATAATTTTAATAGTAAATTCACATGGAAAATAAAATAAAAATGGTTGTGCCCAAATTGCTAGTAATTCAAAAAAAATAATTGAAGGAAGCGGGGTTCGAACCCGCGCGGGTGACAACCCAACAGATCTTAAGTCTGCCGCCTTAGACCACTCGGCCATCCCTCCCGTTATGATTTTTAACGAGATTTTGCTGCATATGATTGTAAGATTAACTTAGAAACCCTAAAAGTGAAATATATATAATTCTCTCGATCGATCGATTAAATTAAAATTTTTTATATTTAAAATTAAATTAAAAAATTAAAAACTTAATTAAATATAACTATAAAAACAGGGAAATCCCCTCTTTAAATAATGTTCAATTTCCATTGAACACGTGGCACGTACCCACTTAAAGATACTAACAACCGCGACCGAAGACGAATACTACAGAAGGCTAACAAAAGAGAAGTACATGAATATGCTTAAATATTTTATAAATTATAACATGCAGTTATGTCCACTTTTTTGTGGTTCCGACTACCCTGTTATAAATATTTAGCTATAAAGTTAAAAAGGAAAAACCGAAGTAAAACCTTTATTATTGATAGTTAAATGTGCGACTGTAATAATCCAATTGATCATGTGATCTAATTGGATTTTTTTGGAAATTCCTAAAATAAATGAAAGTTAGGAAGGAAAGCAATCTATTAGCTTCCTGAACCTGAGAAATGGTAATTTTTGGATTTCCTAGTAATGAAAAGAGCGTTAAATGAATGTTCATATATTGTTTGATTAAATCTAAAACGGAACAATTTGAAAGAATGTGGATGAGGCCTCCTTTGTTTCCACAGAGATTACAAACCTGGTGTTTGAATACTCTATGGAGGATGCCCACACTGAGCATGTAGAACATGTCAGTGTATCTAGGTTTATTTGAACGATAGAATGAAAGTTTTTCATGAAATTTTAGCCAGTCAGATTGACCAATCTGAAGAAATGTCCATGATTTGCTATGTCTAATTAAATTTAGCCATTTATTTTTATTGTGAAAAGTCTTGCTGAGATGGAGAAGTTTAGATAGTTCTAATCTATTTTCCCCGCTGTAGTAGGGTTTTTTGAAAAGAAAGAAAGGCTTGATTTCGTTTAGAGACCGGCTCAAAAGATCCTCTATCCGGATCTCTGGTTTTGTTGTTAAAGTGGTAGTAGTGTGAGTGGTGATAATGACAGTATGCCATGCCATCAATGAAAATAATAACCATCGAGGATGAGATTTTGCTATTATGATCTTTGAGATAATAATATCATCATTATCTTCCAGAATATCAAGCAAAAAATCGGAAGTATCTGATTCCGGGATGTTCGTTAATCGTTTATTCATGGAGAGATTTATATTTACTTTAGTTGGCTTCAGAATTTTGGACCAAAACACCTCTTGTTCTGGTTCTCCAGCTGAAAGTTTAGATTTGCTCATGTTGAATAAAAGATACCAGAAAGGTGATATCGAGGGAGAGGTTCCATTTCGATCTTCCTCAGAGAGTTGTTCGTCTATTTGTTGGGGGAATTGAAGTTGCAGTATGTTATTCATAATATTTTGTAAGGCCGATTTCTGAATATCATAAAAGGAGTGACGTTTGGTATTGTGTGGGGAGTAAAAAAGCACTGCTATATAGTATGCTCTACGCCCCACTAGTTGTTTTGGAAGGTCAATCATTCCTAGACCTCCTTGCGAACATGGAGTGTGCCAAGGAATATGATTGTTGTTGAGTTTCGGTAAATTTTTTAAGTGATTTAATAGCAAGTTTTTGACAGTTTTGATAAAGAAAACTAGTGTGTTGTTTTCTATAGGATCATGTTGGTCTAGAAAAAAAATGGTGGAGTATATATAACTGTTAACTGCCGCCACTCGTTGGGAGAGGTCGAGGTCTAGAAATGTGATGCCCCGCAGACGTTTGTAAAGTAGATTTAATTTATTTTTCCAGTCCGTATATATCAAAGGAACCCCTAGGTAGATTGGATTTGAGGTGATCGGAAAAAAAGGCATGTGAAAACGGTTATCCGAAGCTATTTGTTGCATTGTTGATATATGTGATGGATGGCAGTAACCAACAGTTTTTTGAGGATTGATTCGTAATCCGCTAATACGGGAGAAATCATTTAGCCGCTCGATGGACCTCATAAAATCAAATTGATTACGATGGAAAAGCGTGATGTCATCAGCAAAAGCCAATATTTTGGTCGTACTGAAGGCAAAATTTTGGATAGGATGATAGGTGTGCTGGTATGCTGAGATGGAATACGGTATACCGTGATTAGATCGAGCTATGGTTTGGATAAGTGGTTCAATTGCCAGGTTGAACAAAAGGGGGGAAAAGGGTAGTCCTTGTCTGACACCTTTCTGGAATGAGATGGTGGATTTATAAACTCTGTGGCCATTGAGAACTTTTCCTTTGGATGAAGAAAGAGAGATGATAGATCTAATGAAATGGTCTGGAAAGTTAAAATGTTGGAGGACACTAGATAGATAATGAATGTTTATGGTATCAAACGCTTTTTCGTTTTTTTAGTATAAGCTTTATTTTAACTACATCTATATATCTTATATAAGACAAAATTCGTCCACTACATATTTGCGTGGATCCGTTCTCATTATAAGAAAACATAATTTAATGCTAATTTACTTTATGGTGGAATTCAATATACAAAAAGCACCTATATACTCTTCCATCATATACTACATTTTAGCTTGGACTGAAATAATGCAACAAATGGAATTACCAAATGCCAAAATAAGATGGTTTACACCCCAGCAGATGAGTACATTAATGGAAGGTAAATACCACCCCAACCAATTATCCTTCCAGATGAAAACACAATTTGTCATTCAAGAAGAAGCTAAAGGGGATAATATTTTAAAACACCTGAGTAAAAAATATTATACTAATGAGCTCGACACTGCCATAAAGGAAACAACATCCTATTGGTCAGATATTAGCATCTCACAGGATCAGTGGAAGAAGTTCTTTCGTTGGCTAGCACCGATAAGGTTAAAGCTTCCTATGTATACTGAAGAATTCTACAAGGTCAATATTGGACTGAGTAGAGGTCAAGTAGGTATAAGACCATGTACGCTTTGCAAAACAACAGGACAAGGGGGACTAAACCATGTCATAACTAGTTGTGGGAAAGCTAACATAATATGGGAAACACTACGAATGCCCGTTCCACTAAATCAAAATATAATAGCTAATAACAAATTGTCCATGTCTCAACTGGAAAAAATTGACTATGGGTTAGGATTTTTACACTTTCTATACAGGAAATTATACCAGTTAAGTAAAACAGAAGTTAACAATCCACATATCATCAGAAAATACAAAATAATTTATGATTCATTGATTAGATATGATCATCAATAGAATTTAACTAAGCATAGTTCAATATACTAAAAATCCCTTCAGGGAACAAAAAACAAAAAATATATAAAAAAAAACCAAAAACGATAAAAACAAGTGGGTTTTTGAATACTTTCCCATAAAAATTAATACAGCAATTAACTAGGTTTTCTTATAATGAGAACGGATCCACCCAATTTAGGAGTGGACGAACTTAGTCTTATATAAGATGTATAAATGTAGCTAAAATTAATGCTATTAAAAAAAAAAAAAAAAAGTATTCAAAAACCCAGTTTTAATAGTTTTTTCTATATATTTTTTTTTTTTTTTTTTTTTTTCCTTTTTCCCAAGCTCAACCAACGTTTGTATTTTAATCGATTTGAGTTGGCAGAACTATTATCATTGTTTATTGGATTCTCACTGCAGATTCATATATGAGTTGGTATTTTCTTATAGTTCTCGCATCTACTATTTCAGACAATTCTAGATGATAGAACTTCCTGCATATAAAATGTAGAAATCCTAATCCATAATCAATTCTTTCTAATATTCGATTAGTAAAGGAAACATTGGCAATGATGTTTTTTGATAGTGGGAATGGTATTTTAATTTGCTCCCATATTTGGGCTGCAATTGTGCATTCAGTTATCATATGGAAATAGTCCACCCTTTCACTCAATCTTACAGAGGGTGCATGGTCTCAGGCCTATTTGGCCCCTACTTAGACCAATGTTTACCTTATAAAATTCTTCAGTAAACATAGGGAGTTTGAGTCTAATTGGCGCAAGCCATTTGAAGAATTTTTTCCATTGATGTTCGGGAATCTCCAGGACTGACCAATATGCTGTGGTCTTGCTAAGGGATTTGGTTGTGTTGGTATGAAACCGTTTGCTCAAATGTCGGAAACTGTTGCTAGATCCCGATGCTGGGCTATTGTTTGTGAAGTCATGTTTTGTGTGGAAGTTATGTTGCGTTGGAAACACGCAGCCATTCAACATATCTTCCATTTGTGTATGGGAAAATGGACGTTCGATAGCTGTAGGAGGATTTCCAGGTACCATTACCTGGTGCCAAGATGCTATGTAATGTAGGGCTGGTGGGTATATTGGTGGTTTTATCCTTGAAACTTCGAAGTATTCATCATCTTCGTCTTCCATCAAGTCTAGCAGATCTGCATCTGGTATAGCGTTTCATATACTACATTTTAGCTTGGACTGAAATAATGCAACATGAAATTACTAAATGCCAAAATAAGATGGTTTACACCCCAGCAGATGAGTACATTAATGGAAGGTAAATACCACCCCAACCAATTATCCTTCCAGATGAAAACACAATTTGTCATTCAAGAAGAAGCTAAAGGGGATAATATTTTAAAACACCTGAGTAAAAAATATTATACTAATGAGCTCGACACTGCCATAAAGGAAACAACATCCTATTGGTCAGATATTAGCATCTCACAGGATCAGTGGAAGAAGTTCTTTCGTTGGCTAGCACCGATAAGGTTAAAGCTTCCTATGTATACTGAAGAATTCTACAAGGTCAATATTGGACTGAGTAGAGGTCAAGTAGGTATAAGACCATGTACGCTTTGCAAAACAACAGGACAAGGGGGACTAAACCATGTCATAACTAGTTGTGGGAAAGCTAACATAATATGGGAAACACTACGAATGCCCGTTCCACTAAATCAAAATATAATAGCTAATAACAAATTGTCCATGTCTCAACTGGAAAAAATTGACTATGGGTTAGGATTTTTACACTTTCTATACAGGAAATTATACCAGTTAAGTAAAACAGAAGTTAACAATCCACAGATAATCAGAAAGTACAAAATAATATATGATTCATTGATTAGATATGATCATCAATAGACTCTAACTAAGCATAGTTTAATACACTAAAAATCCCTTCAGGGAAAAAAAAAAATATAATAAAACAGAAAATGATACAAACAAGTGGGTTTTTGAATACTTTCCCAAAAAATAATTGATACAGCAAGTAACTAGGTTTTAGCAAGTAACTAGGTTTTCTTATAATGAGAACGGATCCATCCAATTTAGGAGTGGACGGACTTAGTCTTATATAAGATATATAAATGTAGTTAAAATTAATGCTATTAAAAAAAAAAAAAAAAAAAGAGCTCTTTTGCTCAGCGTTACCCATCTGGCTCCTTAGTGCAATTAAAATCTTCCTTTAATTTTAATGTCTGGCATTCCAATTTGTTAATGGTTCTATCTCTTGAACCAGCTGGTGTCGTTGAGTACTTCCGCAATGGTGATGCTCAGCTTCCTGATGATATTCCTGCAGAACAAATGCATCTTGCTACGATTATCACTAGTCAATTGGAAGGTATTATTAACATTGTCTTGGTTAACACCGTTGATGCTAAAGTTAGAAACAAATATCTTGGTACTCATGGTGCCTATGGTCTTGGTTTGTTAAGAATGATCACTAATGATATTGGTCTTGTCTCTCCACGTGATGCATATGCAATGATTCAAAAGTTATTTGGTTACATTTCCTCCAAGAACTTCAGTTCTCCAGATGTTCCAATGTTGATGAATGACATTTTTGCTAGTTTCAACAACTCTATTGAGATTAAAGAATTCATGGAATTTTTGTTTTTATTGATGGTTCCGTACAAAGGTGTTGAACGTATCCTTGAAGGCGCTGATCCAAATATGGACATCTCTGTTGTTACTAGGAGACTTGCTAATATTTTTAACTCAAGAGGTTCAAATCCTTCTGATCATGTTATTGCTGCCAATAACAGAGCCAATCAACGTACTTCTTCGAGGGCTTCTACTACTAACAGAAACCACAACAGAACACGTCTTCTCTGCTCCAGATGTCAAGAACATCGTCATAGATCTTTTGAATGCACTGCTCCTATGCCAGTTCCTAGAAATGCTTCCACTGCCGGTACTAGCTCTCCTGATACTAATAGAAACAGAGCTTGGACTGTTGCTCATACTGCACTCCATGCTTATAGCTGCTCTGATTATGTTCTTGATTCCGGATCCACTTTACATGTCAGTAAGGATCTGTCTCACTTTAAGGATCTAACTCCGTCCTCTGGTACGATTCATGGTATTGCAGAATCTCCTCTTTCTATTCTTGGTGTTGGTACTATCAAATTTACTGATGGTACTAATAATATTACTCTTACCAATGTTGCGTATGTTCCAACGGCAACACAAAATCTAATTTCAATTAAGCAAGCCTGCAAAATTTCCAATGATGGCTTCTATTTTATTGATACTGGTGTCTTTACTGGCCTTGACCGTCACCAAATTGGATATGTCAGCAATTCCGATATCCAACTCTATCTATTTTCCTATTCTCCTGTTTACAACCTGTCGACACAAATTCCGGGTTGCCTCTATCTTTCACACTAAACAAAAACCACTCCAAAATGGTCCATCTTTGGATACCAATTTTGTATTACTTCATGCAAAGCGGGCCACCCATCTGTCCATGCTATCTCAAAGTTGGGTTTCAAAAATCCAGCTACTTCCATTTTATGTCCTGATTGTTCGTTGAACAAATCGGTGAAAAATTATAAACCTTTTTCTGCTTTAAAATTCAAATCTGAGCATCCACTGCAGTTGATTCATGCAGATGTTAGTGGTCCATTCTCTGTGTCTGGTTTGAAAGACCAGAAATATTTTCTTACTCTTGTTGATGATTTTACTCACTGGTTAAGTCTTACTCCACTAACTCAAAAGTCTGAAGCATCATCTGTTATTAAACAATTTATTAATCAAGGTGAAAAATTTTTCTACTCAAAAGGTTTTAAGTGTGCTATTTTGAGATCTGATAATGGTGGTGAATTTTGCAAAAATGATTTACATAATTATCTTACTGAACGAGGCATTGTTCATCAATTAACTGTTCCATATAATTCTTTTCAAAATGGTGTTGCAGAAAGAATGCATCGTACAATCAAAGACAAAGCAAGGATTCTACTAAACTCTTCTCATTGTCCTGAGACTTTCTGGTCGGAAGCCGTTAAAACTGCTGAGTTTCTCATCAATAGATTACCATCTTGAGCAATTGAAAATGATACGCCATTTCTCAGATGGTACGGTTTCAATCCTGATTACACAATTCTTCATGTTTTTGGCTGTCGTTGTTTTCCATTCGTTCCACCTGAGAAAAGACCATCCACATTTTCCACTACTGCATTAACTGGTGTTTTTGTTGGCTATAAACCTGATCACAAGGCTTATAGGTGCTTCATTCCTGATCTTGGTGATACTATTATTTCAAATAATGTAACTTTTGATGATGCAAATTTTCATTTCAGTAAGACTTCAAGCTCTAATGTTGACTATTCCTGTCCTGCATCTAGTGATATTGTGTTTGGTGCTCCATCATCTGGAATTTATTACCCATATTTGGATTCATTTTCCGATACATCTATCTCCACTGCTGCTCAAGATGAATTTTCTCCTGTTCCAGATGTTCCAGATTACTTAGCTGATTCTCTACATGATGTTCCAGATAAATCATCTCTTGTTCAAAATATTGCTCCAGAAGAATCTTCTCCAGTGGTACACGACCCTTCCTCTGCTTCCGTTGCTCGTACACCTGATCATTACCCCGTCTTAGATGCTGTTACTCCGTTGTCGGTTGCTACCGATGAATTTGATCATGAAGGTATTTCTCATGCCTCTCCATTTTTTGATGCTATAGATACAACTGCTGATGTTCCAGAATTTCTTTTGCCCACAATTGTTACCAATCCAGCGGATGCCTCTGATATGGATATGTTATCATCTGTTGACTCTGACACTAATGAAGTATTGGCTTCTTCAACTACTCCTCCACGTGTGCTTGTTGAACCCACATTAACAGTTGCTCCTCGTACTATTTCTCAGACAGACTCTAAAGATCGGGAAGCAAAACGTCAACATCTGTCTCTTTTTCTCAATACCTGGATGAACTAGGCCTAACAAAACCCTTTTCATCCAATTCAACTCTTCTAGTTCCATATGGTTCAACCTGTGCAGAGGTTTTGCAATTACCTTATCTTTGTTGACTAGTATAATTTTGTGGTCTACTGATCGTTGAGGAGATAAGTTAATCGGTGGTTCATTAGTGGCAACATCGCTAAATCCTTCCAGTAAGGTGGACGACAATTGTTCAGAAGTTGGAATAGTTATATCCGCTTCAATTTTCTCCACGTTAATTATATTTTTCCGGGGTGCATAGTCAGTAGTAACAAATAACATACCAACTGACGCTGACGATGCACACAATAACCGTTTAAATTCTAGTGCATCAATCAAGTATTCATCCATTGACCCTGAAACGTTCGTAAGGTATGGAACTTTATTCGCAGCCATGTAAGCAGAATTATTTCCATTATCAGTATACAAGTTAGACACAGTATACCATGAATCATCTTCAGAAGTAGGAGCAACAGCAGGTTCGACAACATCAGTCTGGCCTGACCCAAAGGACTTTAATTCAGCAGGAAAGCACACTTCATGTGCAGAAGTATCAGTGTTTTCTACAGTTCCATGCAGGACAATTTCATTTACAGAGTCTGCACTTCAACAATCTTCTCCTTTCCACTTTTATCATTATCCTTTTCATCACCAAACGGAATCAACTTATGAAACTCTTTGATGAAAGGTAAACCTAAATAACAGCTACGCTTCATCGAAGGTGACACCCACGCAGTGAAAACAACTTGCACTGGCTTCATCAATTCAACTACAACCTTACACTCAATAACATGAGTAACAGTCATACGGCTTGCAGTAGCTGAACTACCAAAAACATTCTTCACAGGCTTGCAGAATTTCCACAAACCTAAACTCTTCACAACAGACTCGTTCAACACATTCCCAGTGGCTACAAAATCAGCCAAGGCGTTAAAAGGCCTATGATCTCCAATTCCAACCACCTTAATAGGGACCAGAATTGTGTCTGCTACTCTCACCTCATCCAACATAAATTCAGGTAGACGTCCAATCGAGGCGATTATTGGCGTCCGTTGACTTTTGGGCACTTATTTCTTGGGTGACCAAAATCCTTACATTTCCAACATTTCACCTTCGACCAATCTCTTGGTCCTCTGTTGGCTCTCCAGTTAATTTCGTCAACGTCCATTGCGTCAGTATTAGTGGTGACTAAATGTCTTCCTAAATAGTGATCTCTGTTATTTCTAACTTGGTAGTCATATTCGTTGGACAAGTTTAATGCTAACTTTTGAACCTCTGCTAAGTTAGACTTGTCTGCTCTAGAGGTGTTAACAGCAGTTTGAGTATTCTTCTTCAACCCAATAACGAAATGATCAATCCAACCTTCTTCACTCATGTAACCTTCATTGAACCAGTTACGGAGGGTGTTGAATCTCTGAATGCAATCAGAACAGTTTCCAACTTGTTTCAGTCTCAAAAAATCATCCTTAGTTGAATTTTTAAATTCAACAGGCAAGAAGTTTAAGACAAACATGTCTTCGAATTGTTTCCAATCCAGTTCCTCACATCTGCAGGCTCTGAACCACTCAGCAGCACAGTAAGATGTCTTCTTACAAAGTTAATCTTCTGAGCATCCGTGGTCAGTCTCATTTCTTGCAATCCAAAATTCATATTGGCCATGAATCCCAACACTCTTTCGTCCTTGTGCACACCATCGTACGTTTCCATTACTGGTCTCAGTGCACTGGATTCTCTTCTCGAGTTGGAGTTATTGCAGGTGCTTTCAATTAACGCCCTACAGGCTTCCAAATTGGACTTCACCAATGTCTCTGCAAATTGATCTAAGCTCGGATTTGCCATTGTTTCTTCCTCTTCTTTGGAACCTTGCCAACCATATAGAATTTTGAATAAGATTAATAAGTAAAAAGCTTCAATTCTTAAATGTAACTGCTGGACCTCCTAAACGCAGATTTGACTTATTACGTAAACATGCTTTTTCTCAGAGTTATATAATTTAATGTTTAAATTAACGATAGCTCTCTAGCTGGTATACAGCCTGGCCAATGTCTTTGAAATATATATTCGTTTACTGAACTTTGTTGTGATAAATGGCGTGGGTATACAAGAGACGGCAATTGTCGCGTTTTCTCGCCGAGATGAAAATGAATCTGTCTATCATGTAGTGGAGCATATGTAATACTAAAAAAATATATGCTCTGGTGTTTTTAATGATTGGAGAATTTTATTTCCAAAACTTTTAGAAAGAGTATCAAATGGTTTGATGCGCTGTTCTTATTAACACAAAAGTATTGATAAAATGGCAGTTTATGTAGATATCACGGTTCGCAGTAAAATTTATCTATTCTAAGATTCTCATGAGCGATTTCGGAGTTTATCAATTTAATTCACCCACAAGGCAAACTTATTATACAGTTTGTTTAATAGCTAGCTTAAACTTACATAAGCTGTGTTTTAATGCTTATTTCAATCAAATTTTTTTTCCCAGTTTCTTTTTGGCTGATCTGAAGGGTGGGGGAGTGGAAAGTGTACCCCTTATCATTTTATGCTGGTGCATAAGAAGAAGAATTTCATAAACTATTATAGTGCAAAAGAATGTTCTCTTGAATTCTTGTAATTTAATCTGCAATTTATATATATATATATATCATATTTTTTTAAAATTTTTTAGTTATCAATTTGTTTAAATGCTTTTCGAATTTTTAGTGATTAACTTGTTAGTAGCATCAGTATTAGCCGTTCCGGCTATTGTTTTTGCCAAAGACACTCCTCAGAACTCTAGTCAGGCTAATTTCATTTTACAAGTTTTGAATATAGGACAAGATTTTTATGCTATGCCATTGGTTATTGGTACCTCAAATGAAACCATTTATTTAAAAATTGATACTACTAGCACTAATCGTTGGGTCAATGGTGCTGATAATGAATTTTGTCAGGCTTACTATCCATTCCCAGTTTTTGGTTCTGGCAATCTTGATAAATTTAATTCTATTAATAACAACGTTCAAGAAAGTTATTTTGAAACAGCTGCTGGTTTTTTGGAACAGTTACAAAGCAGAGCACCTGCTTGGGCACGCTCTACAACTACCGTACCTTTTTCTAGTGCAATTAATTATATTCATAGTAGAGAATCTGAATTCTCAACATTTATTGTATCAGAAAAAGATAGGGCAACTTCACAAGTTTTAAATATTGCCAGTAATGTTGCCTCACAAAATTCACTGTCATGGAACTCTATTAAGTCAGATATTGGCGGTGGCATTGTGAGTATTCAAAATGCTGCCTCTTCTAGGGGATTAGTTCCAACTCAAACTGAAAAATTCACTATTGTTACAGTTAGCAATAGTGGTAAATTAGAAACTAGAGTTAGTCAATTTGCTGTTAGTAGACTTCATAATCCAATGATAACAACTGCTGAATTATCACATGGCTCAAGGAACAAAATCTCCAATTTACCAACACGTACAATTACAGCTTTTAAAACCACTAGTTTTCATGTTTCAACTACATTTAATTTTGATCCATCAACTAATGTAAGAACATTGGCATCATCAGCTGTTGCTGACAGAGCTGATGCATTAATTGCTCAGCAACAATTTAATTGCCAATTAGCTGGTACATTTAACATTAGTGATTCTGAAACTTTTCAAAAAAATGAATCTTTTTTCATTTCTCAAGATGATTCAATTATTGCTGGAGTTATTGGAACTGACAACTTTTATCTAAATTCAAATTTACTAAGGGATGTTATCTTTGGCGTGGCTGAAATATCAGATGTGAATATTGGAGTTTTAGGAATTGGTAAAACATTGGAAAATTCAACATTTGTTTCATTCCCTGATTTATTATCAAATCAAAATTTAATTTCTAAATCATTATATTCTTTCCAATTAAATGATGATTTTTCATATATTTTATTTGGTGCAATTGATTATTCTGCATTTGATCAAGATTTAACTTTATTCCCATTACTTGATAATTCTGAAGCAATTGCAATAACTTTATCATCAATTGGATTATCATATAATATTCAACATCAATTTGTTGAAGTTATTGTTGCTAGTGGTAAAGCTTATACAGTTATTGATTTAGCAACAAAAAATGTTTATTTACCATTTAATGTTCTTGATGCTCTAGTTGGCACATTAAATGAAAACTTTCCTGTTCAGTATAGTAATGATATAGGTAGATTTGTGATTACAAATTCTCCAAGTTTGCAAAAAAATATAACTGTTCCACTTGAAAAATTTGATTTAAGCTTTAATTTTCAAGGTGAATTCTTTGATGTACCATTAAAAGAATTTCTTGTTGATTTAGAAGATGAAGTCATTTATTACAATAAAAGTAATTCATTTGCTGGTGATCTTAGTAATGAATCATTTTATCTTGACGTTAGTCTTGAGCATAATAATAATAGTACTGATAACATGTTCATTTTGGAATTGCTACCATCAGAACATGAGGAGGTAGTTTTAGGATTGGATTTTTTAAAAAATATGTACACCGTTGTTGATCTAGATGCATATGTTGTTGGATTGTCATTTCTAAAGGAGGAAGTTGTTGATCACAATAAAGCAGATATTGTTATTATTAGTGGTGATATTCCAAAGGCTGTAAATGCAACCGAATTTAATAACTACTTTGGCGTTGATAATGTCAGTTCTTTGTCAGTATAATGTTTTTTTTTTTTAGTTTTGTCTTTCCTTCTTTTTCTGTACTTTTCTTTAGATGTTAATAATTTGGCGTGCTGAGCGATTTTTCTTTATCGGCAAAAAAGTCAAGCGATCTTTCTTATCTGTTATTGTTTTAACGTTAAAAAGTTAATGAGTGGCAGGGACACCTATTCGACGATGGACTTGGAGAAGTTTGAAGAAATAGAGAGAAATAAAAGAGGCAAAACAACTCTAGTCTCCATTTTAAAGATTTTTTTGACTTTTACTTGCCTAAGGGCTTTTTTTTTTTGGGCTCTGCAAATACAACCGTCGATTTCTAACATTAGCTTTGTCAATAAAAAGCCCCATTTCAATGCAAAAACTATTTTGTTGAATGCATTGGAAACTAATTTTGCTGGCCAATGGTTGAAAGACTATACCAAAGATAATCAATTAGCTGGAACAAATTTGGCAATGGTCAATTATACACTTGGTAAATTTAAAGAATTCGGATTGGATAATACATATGTGGATGAATACACCTCTTACATTTCTTATCCTTTGAATCAATCGCTAATATTGTTGCAAAATGATTCAATTATTTATACACCAATTTTGAAAGAAGATATTATTGACGAAGATGCAAATTCCAAGGCAGATGTGCCAGCATTTTTAGGCTATGCAGCAAATGGTAATGTTACAGCAGAGTATGTCTTTTGTAACTATGGAACAGTCGAAGATTTTAAAAATTTAATTGATTTAGGAGTTAACTTGAATGGTAAAATTGCCGTTATAAGATATGGTAAAATTTACAGAGGTTTAAAAATTAAATTTGCACAGGATCAGGGTATGTCCGCTGTTTTACTATATACAGATACATTTGATGATGGCAAAGTTACTGAGCAAAACGGATTTGATTCATATCCTAATGGACCAGCACGTAATCCAAGTGCCATTCAAAGGGGATCTGCACTATTTTTATCATACACCCCTGGAGATCCAACTACACCAGGCTATGCCATCAAACCGGGTGAAGAAAAATCTAGATCTGATCCTCATTATACCATACCAAAAATTCCAGCATTGCCAATTTCCTATAAAGAGGTTCAACCAATTCTTGAAAAGTTATCAGGATTTGGACCAAAAGTTGAAGGTTGGAAGGGATTAGTGGAAGGATTTGATTATTCAGTGGGTCCAAATCCAAACTATAAATTAAACTTGTTAAATTTACAAGAATTTAAAATTAAAACAATGAACAATATTGTTGGTAAAATTGAAGGTAAGGATAACAGCAAAATGATTATCGTTGGAAATCATCATGATTCTTGGACACCAGCAGCAGCAGATCCACATTCGGGATCTGCATCCATGTTAGAAGTTATTAGGGCATTTAATGAACTTACTAAAATAGGCTGGAAACCATATTACTCAATTGTTTTTGCAAGTTGGGATGGTGAAGAATATGGATTGATTGGATCAACAGAATTTGGTGAGTATTATGAAAGAGAATTAAAATCAAAATGTATTGCCTATATTAATTCTGATGTTTCAACTATTGGTTCAATTTTAAAGTTAGATTCAACTCCATTATTAAATAATTTACTTAAATCAACAGCAAATGAAATTAAGTATCCAAATAGTTCACTTACCCTACGTGATCATTTCAGAGAAACTAATGGTGAGAAAATTGGGACATTGGGATCAGGATCTGATTTCACCGTTTTTTTGGAACATTTAGGAATACCCTCAGTTAATATGGAATTTATCAATAATTTAGAAAGTGCACCTGTTTATCAATATCATTCACTTTATGATTCATATTATTGGATGGAAAAATTTGGAGATCCAGGATTTGTTTTCCATAATGTATTGGCAAAATACATGGCACTTGTTGCATTGAATTTAGCAGATAAACCTATTTTAAATTTTAGAACACAAGATTATGCCTTTGCTTTAAGTGAATACTTTCATGGATTAGAAATTCCATCAAAATGGCTTTCAGTTAAAGTTGAATGTCATGGTAAAAGTAATGATTCATTAGCTGATTTGATTAAGGAGGTTAAAGAAAAACTTATTCATTTACAATCTAAATCGCTTTCATTTGATGAAAAAGTTGAATTTTATGAATATCAGTATCAAAAATGGTATGATTTGGCTTTATGGGAAAAAGTTTTATTACATTATAAAACTAAAATATTGAATAAAACGTTGATGTATTTTGAAAGGCACTTTTTAGATGACGAGGGATTAAACAACAGACCATGGTTTAAACACATGATTTATGCCAGTGGCAGATACACTGGATACAAAGGACAAGAATTACCAGGATTAGCAGAAGCCATTGAAGATGAAAACTATGATGATTTTTTCAACAAGCTTAAGAAATTCAGCCACGTTTTAGATAAACTGATATGAAGAGGGAAAAGAGAGGGGGGGGGGGGAGATGTTGCATATGGCCTTTATTTTTCTTTTTATAGCAATTATTCAATTTCTTTAATTGACTCAGTAAATTGTTGCTTTTGTGTGTCGACAACCCTTTGTAAGTTATCCACCTCTTGCATAATTGAAAATAAATTTGATAAACTTGTGCCAAGTTCTTCAACTTTGAAATCATTTTTAGATTTAACCAAAGGTATTTTGCCAATCAAAGAAATTCTTTGAAATCTTTCTTTTATTTTAAAAACAGTTTCCATATCAAGCCGGATTTCATTTGAATAAAAATTTGATAATTCGTTTTTATACTTGTCAAGATCATCCTGATCTGATTGACCCAGAATACGAATCAACAAAGCCTCGTCGTTTTCAACTATACCACTGATTAATTCTTCATCAATGTCAGATATTTGTTTCCCATTGAAAAATAAATTTTCCTCAGGCTTGGCATCTCTTAAGGTATCCGTTGTATCTTGTGTGTGCAAAAGGGCATTTGTAAAGATACCAGCAGATTTAAATTCAACTGAATTTATTTGATTGGCAATGTTGTTAATTTGTTGGGACATATAATCATTCCCTATCTGTTCAGCCATGCTATTTGTTTTGTTTGATGGGGGAGTACAAGTTGACCGAATGATGTCACTCTTCACTCGCGGGCAGATCCAATGACGTAAGAAAAGACGTGTGCCATTGTGCATGTTGCACTTGACACTTTGAGTGACATCACATCACTAAAGAGTGCAATGTTGCAAGGAGTTATGCAAGTAGAGTTTCTTACTTTTTTGTTTAAAAAAGCAATGTGCTCAATTGTAACCGATGTAGAATGAGAGGTGAGTTCGCCTAAGGAGACGCTCCCTTCATTAACGTACAATTTTTATAGTTATTTTTTATATAGTAATGCTATTGTTTTATCAGATCCCCTAAAAGGGAAGAGAAAATATAAAACTTGAAATATAAATTTACACATGTGGAATTCGATTCATTTTGATTTTTTGTCTAACTATTTTTGATCTTTGTGATATTCGTTGCCCCCTGCTATGCAAAGTTTTTTAATCTGATGAATTTTCTTGCAAGAAGAAATTGAAAAGGGGGAAATACCAGTACTATGCCTTATAATATTAAATTGCTCATTAACGAAATGCAATAATATATTTGGAATAATGAGGATGAAAGTTTTTTTTTTCTTCTCTTTTAAATGCATATTTCATCTCTTAGCCAATTAAAACATTCTAATCTACTCCATTCACTCATTCTTTGAGTTATATAAAATAGTTTTGATTTATCAAGTGTTGGATTATCCTTAATTTTCATTATGCAATGGAAAGCTAAAAATAAATTTGGCAATGCCTTCGATGATTTCCAAGTCATATTATAACTTAAAATATTAATTATTTTATCCATATGCCAAAATCTTAAAGATTCAATATTAATTGGAACAAATTGTGATGTTGAATTTATAATTGCTTCAAATTCTGATGGATTTTTAATATCTAAATATGAAAACTGAATCATTGAAGGTTTATTCCAAAGTAATTGATAACAACCTAAATGATATGTTAAAATTTCTCCAAGTTCATTTGAATTTGCTAAAATTAATTCACCATTCCTTTGACAGCTTATTTTTAAACCCAATTTGCTATTTTTAAATGTATTCCAAATATTAATCCATTCAATTGGAGTTAAAAATTCAATTAAAATTTCAGATTTAAATAAAAGTGAATCAATTGAATTAATTTTTAAAATATTCCCTGTTGTTAAAAATCCTGAAAAATTAAAATCGTTAGAAATTATAATTGTTGATAACCAAGATGATTGTAATTTCAATTCAGGCTTTGTTGTTAGTAGCATTTGATATTTTGAAATTCTTTGGAACCATTCAACCGGTGATGTTGATAAAATATCAAACCAACTTAAAAGTAGAGATGCTAAATTTAAATTAGTTTGTTGCTGTTGCTGTTGTCGTCTTTCGTTTTCCAATTCACTTAAGGCATTTAAATAATAATTGACTGTATTCAAAGGCGTATAAAATCGATCCCATTGTTCTAATACTCTTGAACTTAATGCTAGCATTGAAAACCAAACAGATAATGAATTAAAATTTTCTAAAATTTCAACGTCTAATTTAATCAGTTTTGCAACTTCTTCTTTAAAAAAAGTAATTAATAAATGTGTCTCTGTTGTATATTGAACTGTACAATTTAAACCATAATTGATCATAATTGGCTGTTGATTTGGATCATTTAAATTTGTTGAAAAATTTGGTATTATATTAAAAGGATATGGATATTCTTGAATTGAAAATGGTAACTGTAAAAATGAATAATTAACAGGTACCCTATCCATTCTTAAAAGTGGTGGTTGAAATGGTACAATTTGAGATGGATCTATCGTTTTTGAAGAATCGCCAAATGATGATAATAGTAGCGAGCTGGTAGAATTATTGTTGGAATTAGAGTTGGAATTGGTATTTGAATTTGAATTTGAGTTTGAATTTGAATTGGATGATAGTGGTAGTGATAGCTGAATTGAACCATTAATTAATTTCCTTTCAATTACATTGTCAGGCCAGACACATTGATATCCTTTGACTCGACAATATTTACAAATTGGTTTTGCCTCGTCACATTTTCGATGTCTCTTACGACATGTAAGACATCCCGTTTTAGCCCTTTTCTTTTCAGGTGGTGTCGATTTTTTTGACTTTGTAGCTGGTAACTTGGCTGGCTTTTCAATTTCCTCTGAACTTGGAGAATTTGATATTGTTGTCGAGGTTGGTGAAGTTACAGTTTTATTAATATAATAAAATGAATTGTTGGTAGACATTTCACACCGCTAATTTTCAATGTGAAAGTTTTAATATGTACTGATTGTTAATACTATATGTTTAAATTAGCGGTGATGTTTAACCAATGGAGTAGAAATGAAAGGTTAATGAGCGATGTAAAAATATATATTTTCAAATTAAAGAATTTTAAGATTACTCTTTAGGGACATCTGTTGTATTTAAGAGATTAATGTAAAAAAAAAAAAAACTTTCAGAGAACGTTTTCGTGATTACATCAATCAAGAGTGTTTTGCGTGTGCAAGGGGCTCGTAGTAACTTGCGCAGCATCTTCCAAAAAAAGAAACGAGCAAATTGTAATGTCTCAAGGCCAGAACTTGGATTCTGCGCTGTGTCAAAGATTTTTTTAGTAGCCATCAACCAACTTCAAAACTGAGAAGTCTTGACAATTATCTAACCGAAAATAATTCAAATAATTCTAATAATAAATTAAATTAAATTAAAATCACAGAGAAGGTGGCTTTTACAATTTAATTATGTTACGTAAAATTTTCAACTAATAACGATACCTACGAAAATTTTACTGCTGCAATTTAGCCGCGTAATTTCAATTTCACACTGATAGCATTGGCATTTCCCATAATAGCCAGGAGAAAAAAAAAAAAGTAGAAATGATTGTGAAATTAGAGCCGATGCTAGCAGGGTGGAAGAGATCCGGATTTAATGACAAAATCTTTATAACCGACAGGCGGGTAAAATGAAAGCTAAGCGCTTACTCCAAGCCACTATTAAAAAGCATTGCTATGAGTTTGCCACTATTATTTACTTTTATTTTTCTTTTTTTGATTTATCCAACTCAAATAAATTACCAAACTATTAATTAAAGGGACATGTTGATATTGCATCATGAAATAATGTTAAAAATTCGGCGCCGTCGATTATGTACAAAAAATAAGTCATGCATAAAACGACGAGGTGCATGATTTTCCTTGTTGGGTGCGAAATTTGGCTGACAGAATGGTTCTTTGGTGCATGGCTATGAGTTGATGGATTGCTGGATGACTGAAACATCTCATTTAATCGATTCAAAATGAACCTTATTTCATATATCAGAAAACGCAGAAAGAAAGTAATGTTAAAGAAATGAAAAAAATGAATTTAAATTTTTTTAGAAAACTTCTAGACCGTTTTCTTGCTTTCCGATAGACAGTAAAAATGTCCGATCGAAAACAATAAACGTTGTTTTCTTTCATATCTGAATATATTCTATAGCTCACGTTCTAGGTTAAAATTAACTCAAACTGCATTTTTCAGCTACTGATTCTACTCTTCAATGACTTCAGGGGGCGGGGTTGGGGATATGAATTTGTGAAGAACGCCATGTGGCCGCTGGCTGACAAAAGGTCCAGACAAATGTTAAACAATACGTGATCATTTTTCCACTTTAATATTAATCTGGAATTTTGAGTTTACACTTTTAATTTCCCTGTACAATATTAATTCAAAGGGAGTAAAAATAAAATACGCCTCTAATTTACAAATTACCTATATAGAAATAAAAAATAGTATAGCAAGCTCAGCTTGACTACAACAACGAAAATAAACGAAAAAAAAAAACCAAAACCCAGCAGTATTTAACTAATCAAAGCAGAAAAAAGAAACAAAAAGGGACGTACACACATCACAGCTTAGGGGAGGCAGTAGAGAAAAATAAGAAATGAAAAAACCCTCAATCTTATATTACTCACTTGCATTCCAATGGTCAGTTAATAAACTATCCTCAGGATCAGAATTAAGTAATTCAGAAACATAAATGATTAAAACTGCAAAAATATTAATCCAATTCCAAAATTGCCATGAATGAACAGTTTCATTTTCTGGTAAATGTTGTGATTGGCTTTGAATTTTATATTTAAGCCATTTCCAAACTTGATTTTCTTGATCAAATTCATGATTATATTGAATCATTAAATTTGTGTAAACTGCAATTATAATACATGGTGAATATAAGTAGATTAATCTACCCGATGTTGAAGTAGAATTTTTAGATTTTATTTTCTTACCAGCTTCCGGTGTTTCGAATTTATCCGCTGATGTTGTTGGCTTTGACCCTTGTGTTGAAGTTGTTGTTGTTGGCGTTGGTGTTGGCGTTGGCGTTGAAGATGAAGACGAAGTTGGTGATCTCCCCATTGAAAAAATTGGAATTATTTTAGTACCAGCAAAAAATACCAAAATTCTATAGGCCAATTGGAATAAAAGGGAATAGGTGAGATTATTAATTGAAATTTTAAAGAAATCCCATAAAGTTTCAAATGAATGTGGGAAATGTTGAATAATTAGTTGGGCAATTGTATCCACATAAATTTTAAAAATTTCATATATCCTTTTCAAATTTAAATAAAAAGTTGGGAAATTAAAATGAAATGAACTTAAATAAAAATTAATTGTTTCATTTTCTAATAGTACATTTGAAAAATTTGAAATATTAAAGCTAAAGTTAAAATCTGTTGGTAGTGAATTTTTAGCTTGATTATCAATTTTTTTAAATTCATTAAAAACAAACTTAAACAGATTAGATATATTATTTTTTGATAATTCAGGGAATAATTCATAGCAACATTTAACAATATATGCAACCATTAATGAACTTTCAACAACTGTTGCTCTATTTGAATAAATTGCAAATATTGAAATTAAAATAGTTAATGTAAGAACTGATCCTAATAATGATGCACTTATTAATCCAACTTGTTCTAAATCAATTAGTGGTGATGCATAAATTTTAACAACAAAGAAAATACTCGTTGAAAAAATGCAAGCACTTAAAATTAAATTTATAATTGACCAATTATCAGATTTATTTTTAATATATTTTGAAACTTGACCTAATGCTTGAATTGATAATAAAGAACAAAATCCTTCTAAAATAGTGAATAGTGGAGTTGAATTCATTAAAAAAATTTTCCAAAATTTAACAATGTAAAGCCACCAAATCCTTTCAAATATTGAATTTAAACAAATTGAATCATTCTCTTTAAAAATTGATAAAAAAAATGATAATAAAGTTGGTAATAATAAATGTTGCATATAATAGAGGAAACTTGAAATAAATCTATGATATTTTAAAACTCTAAATGTTGCAAGACAAAAATATAAAATTAAAATTGTAATTGAATATGATAGTCCACAATTAATACCACCAACTTCAAAACTTAATGGAATTGTTAAAATAATATAAATTAAATAAACTGATGAAAATAAAATTCTTAAAAAGCTAATAAAGAATTCTTTATATTTATATTGTCGCTTTTTGCTCTTTGTGGGTATAGAAACTTTCAACATACTCTTTGATTTTTCACCAACTAAATTTCGTGAATTTGATGATTTAAATGGTACCAACAATTCTGATTTATAGTTGGTATCATTTCCAGATTCCGCAACAGACATTGCACCTTTTTATGGTTATTTATTTGGCTAATTCAGACGAGTCTTTTCCGTTTCAACTCTGGAGCAAATTTTTTTTTGTTGTAATTTTGCAACTAAAAATTGCGTCGATCGACGCAAAAAATATTGTTAGAAAAAAAAAAAAATTTTCAGCTGATAGATTTGTACATATAAATTTACAAAGTGTAAAATACTTGTTTGGCAATGAAAAGAGCCATTGCTGATTCTAACCATGGCTTGAAAAAGCAAAAAAAATCCAAGTTTGGTAGAAATGAAAAAAGAAAAATTACAAGAACTACACAACGATCAAGATTTGGAAATTCAGCAAAAACGGCTCATAATAATGAACATGCCAATGCCAGTGAAAATGAAAATTCTGATGATGATGATGATGATGATGACGAAGAAGGTGAATATTTTGAAGATGATGAAATTAAACAGAAAACAATTGCAGGTAAACGTAATAAATCATCAGATAATAAACTTGCATATTCAGCTTTGGTGACACTTTTAAAGTCCGAACATGAAAAATCAATAGAAGAAACCCCTGATAAAAATTCAATGGCAATTGATAAAAGTGACATTGAAGAAAGCGAAGATGATGAACAAGATGCTAAAATAATTGAAACTGATGATGAAGATGCACAGTTAGATCAAAATGCAAAGGAAGAGGATAATCTTGACGTTCTCAATAAATTTGATGCCTTTAATCTACACTTTAACGATGAAGATAAAATTGAAAAATTAGTTGAAAAATTTAATAAATTACCGGCAAAGGATCAACAGGTTAAATTAATTAAAAGATTACAAATAAATGGATCATTTGGTAATTATTCAAAACTTAAATATGGATTCCCACATATTAATGAAGAAAGTGAATTAAATAGTGGTAATTCAGTTGAATCAAAATTAAAATTTCATAATGTCAAAAAGAAAATTCAAGATAAATTTAAAAATTTTGATTCATTTGAGGAAATTGATATTGCCCTTATTGAATCAATGTTTAAATATGAAACAATTAATTTACAATATTATCATAATGAATATATTAAATCACGTTATCAAGATTATTATACTTTACATATTAGTAATCATATTTTAAAAACACGAGACCGTATTTTAAATAACAACGAAAAAAAATCTACAATTACAAAACAAATTGAAGAAGGTCAATTAACACCAGCTGATGAACCAGATTTTCGTGATCAAGGTTATGCTAGACCTAAGGCATTAATAATTTTACCAAATAGAAATATTGCATGGCAAGTTGTTAATAAATTAATTAAAAATTCATGTATTGAAAATGTTGATAAAAAGCATAAATTTAAATCACAATTTTATGATTCTTTTAAAGTTAATGAAATGATGAAATCAAAAAAGCCAAAAGATTTTGAAGAATTCTTTGATGGTAATGCAGGAGATTTTTTTACTTTAGGTATTAAATTTACACGTAAAACTATGAAATTATACACCAAACTTGAAAATTCTGATGTAATTATTGCCTCACCATTAGGTTTAAAAATGTTATTAGATAAAACTGAGGGTAAACGTAGCAATAATGAAATTTTATCATCAATTGAAATTTGTGTTATTGATAAAGCAGAAGGTTTATTAATGCAAAATTGGGAGCATTTATTTGAAATTTTAAATAAAAGATTAAATTCACCACCTAAAAATTTTGATGGTCTTGATGTTGATTTTTCAAGGATAAGAATGTGGGCAATTAATGATCAATATTCATTTGTTACACAAATTTTAACTTTTAACAAATATCTAACGCCTGAATTAATGGGAATCATTAAAAAATCTAAAAATTTATTGAGCGGTTGCTCACTATTTAAATCTGTTGATGCCAATGATAACATTGTTAATCAAACAAAATTAAAAATGGTAAAGCAAGGACTAATTAATAAATTTACATCATTAAAGCAAATATTTATGAGATTTGATTTTAATATTCGTCAATTACAAAATGAACCTGATAAGAGATTTGAATTTTTTAAAAATGTCACATTACCTCAAATTTTAAATAAAACTTCATATAATTTTGGAACTTTGATTTATTTTGCAAGTTATTTAGATTATATCAGAGTTGTTAATTATTTACAAAATGAAACGAAGGTGTCATTTGTTGCCATTGATGAATATTCAAGTCAAAGTAAAATGACTAGGAATAGAGCTCTCTTTGATCAAAGGGCAAGTACAGCCAAAGTTATGCTTTACACTGAAAGATTACACTTTTATAAAAGGTATGATATTAAGGGTGTTAGAAATGTTGTCTTTTATCAATTACCATCAGATCCTGATTTTTATCAACAGGTGTTGCAATTTATTGGAGATGAAAAAATTAGGGTGGAAGCTAAAAATAGCCAATTGAAGATAAAATCACTGGATGCTGAGGATGATGACGAAGAGGAGGATGACAACGACGAGGACGACGATGATGATCAATTGGATTTGAATCTTTGTATGGTTCGTACCCAATTCGACAGGCTGGATACGATGAAGCTTGAAAAAGTAGTTGGATTGAAAAATTCACATGAACTAATAACAGGTGAAAATGAAATGTACGAGTTCAGCTGACAATTAGAGCCTTTTATAGTTAACACCTTTATAAAACATATCATAAAATGGTTTATTAATTTACAAAAAAATAAATTATTATTTAGCAAATGGATAGAGTTGGAAGTGGTGGAGATTATGCCAACATTTGATTAATAGCCATAACAAAGCAACAAATGCAAACATATGGTGATAGCCTCTCTCCAATTCTTGCACATTTCCAAAAAATTCCCAAAACACCAGTTTTGTTCCTATCCATGAAAGCGGGGAGAGCTGCATGCAAATATGTTGAAGTACAAATTAACAAAATGATCACCTGTAAAAGGGAGGAGAAATTGAAAAGAGCCGACTATTTAAAAAGAAAAATTGAAAAAATTATTTAGTTAGTATTCAATTAATTCAAACAATATGATTATTAACTACATACCATTAATTGATTTTCTTTGATTCCTGTTGCTGTTTAAAAAAAAAGAAAAATAAAGGGAAAAACAAATCAAGGAAGAGTTCAAACAAGAATTGAAAAAGGGCGCGTTTCACTCTTTTGACCAAATAGAGAGCCTTACGACATAATGGACGTCTTCCAGTTTGAAGATGAGACGATAGACTTAGATAATCAAGTGAGTCTTTTAAAATTAAAAAATATTGATGATGACGAAAATGAAATGAAGGCTGAATTACTTGAAGATGAAGAATTATATGATAAATTTATTCCAACGAACAAATCACAAATTGAAGAATATTTACAAAGCCATCATCAAAAAGTTAAAACAAGGAAAGATTTTGTTGAATATGAAAATGATAATCCATTTGAATTTCATTTTAATAAATCAATAGTGGGGCTCTATACACCACCAGAAAATTTTGCAACTGTTTGTCAAGGCATTTACAGATCTTCCTTCCCAAGAGTTGAAAATTTTGAATACTTGGAAACATTAAAACTTAAATCGATTTTATGTCTTATACCAGAGGATTATCCAAGTGAAAATATTGAATTTAATAAAAAGCATAATATAAATTTTTGTCAAATTGGATTAAGTGGTAATAAGGAACCATTTGTTAAAATTAAACCTGATTTAGTTACCAAGGCATTAAATTTTTTACTAGATCCTTTAAATCAACCAGTTTTAATTCATTGTAATCGTGGTAAGCATAGAACGGGGTGTATCGTGGGGTGCATTCGAAAATTGCAAGATTGGCCATATAGCATTATTTTTGATGAATATAGGAAGTATGCCTTCCCAAAGGAGAGGCCACTTGATCAACAATTTATTGAAATGTTTGACGAAACTCAAGTGAGAGAATATGCTCATTCAAACAATTTACTACCAATACCGTGGTGAGTAGATAGACAGTTGATGATACTTATTACACAAATATATATATATAATTCGTTTACAATTTCTTTTCCTTTGTTGAAGCTTTTTTTTTTTTTTCAGTTAATTGTAAAATTTATAAATGTAGAAAATCAGTAGAGACCTAACCATCTACCACCATATACAGTTGCATTTGCAAATGCTAATCCGGTCAACCCCTTTGGTAATAACTTTAAATTCCACATACTCTTTTTAAAATTTGACATGGCATATAAGAGAGACCAAACACCAACAACTGCAGATCCATCACTAACGTCATTATCATAACACATAAATCCGCCTAATCCAACAAATGCAGAGAAGAGTGCAACGTGAATATTAGTTGGATAAGAAGAAAGTGGCTTTTTAGATTTAAATAAAAATCCACCATTGTTGGTATCAGCACCAACCGCAACTGGGATGGCTGGACGCATCATGGGAGATAAAGCCAACCCTGTTGAAAATGCCCATGCTGGTAATGGAGATGAAGACCATTTATATAAGAAACTTTTAGTTTCATTTGGTAAAGGTATTGTAGGTTCGTTGGTATTAATATTAGACATGATTTTGCAAAGGGAGAGTTGTTGTAAAGCGTTAAAACTCAACTAGAAATGGGATAGGTCTGCTCAGCAATAATCTGCTTCTTACGACAATTTACATATCTCTTTCTTTTTTTTCTTTGTTACTCCAATAGTAAAGATAAACCCTTTAGATATAGCTAATATACAATAATACAAATGCGAACTGCGACAATCCTCAAAATTAGGATCTTTCACCTCTCAATCTTCTGGCCAATTGAATGTCCTTCTTTTGAATGGTAACTCTCTTGGCGTGGATAGCACACAAGTTAGTGTCTTCAAATAAGGAAACCAAGTAAGCTTCAACAGATTCTTGCAAGGCACCAATAGCAGAAGATTGGAATCTCAAGTCGGTCTTGAAATCTTGGGCAATTTCTCTGACTAATCTTTGGAAAGGTAACTTTCTGATCAATAATTCAGTAGATTTTTGAAATCTTCTAATTTCTCTCAAGGCAACGGTACCTGGCTTATATCTGTGTGGCTTCTTAACACCACCTGAAGTTGGAGCAGACTTTCTAGCAGCCTTGGATGCGAGTTGCTTTCTTGGTGCCTTACCACCAGTAGACTTTCTTGCTGTTTGCTTAGTTCTAGCCATTTTATGTTCTTTGGATAATAAGAGAAATATAAAAAGGTTGCAGATGGGAACAGCTCTTGCTTAAATAAAAGGGCTCTGCCTTCAAATCAAGGCGGTGGAATCAGGATTCGCGAGCGGGAGCGTGCCGTGCTAGAATTTACGCATTCTAATGGTAAATTGTGTACCGGTCCAGAAGTTACCGCGCAAGTTGTAAATTCTGTACCGGTATATTTTTTACCAGATGCAGTTGAGAGGGGAAAACGCGATTGAATGTGATGCCAGTCCAGATGGATATATAAACCCAGTTCCTCCCCCCCCTCCTACACTTGAAACTTTTTTTTATTATCAAATAATTAAATAACAAAATGTCCGGTAGAGGTAAAGGTGGTAAAGGTCTTGGTAAAGGTGGTGCAAAGCGTCACAGAAAGATTCTCAGAGATAACATTCAAGGTATTACAAAGCCAGCTATTAGAAGATTAGCCAGAAGAGGTGGTGTTAAGAGAATTTCTGCTTTGATTTACGAAGAAGTTAGAGCTGTTTTAAAGTCATTCTTGGAAAATGTTATCAGAGATGCTGTTACTTATACTGAACACGCAAAGAGAAAGACTGTTACCTCTTTGGATGTTGTTTACGCATTGAAGAGACAAGGTAGAACCTTGTATGGTTTCGGTGGTTAAATATAGAGTACAACACGCTCAAATTCGCTCTCTTTCTCATTTTTGTATATTAGTGCTACTTCTTTTTTAGTGTCGAGCAAATATTAAATCGGTTTTTTACAAAACAGCGTGTGATGGCGCATTCAAGGTAAAAAAAAAGTGTAGTTAGCTTACGTAACGGATTCCCGGAGAAATTCCTGCACCTTTTAAACAAAACGGAGATTGTCGGAATTTAAAGTTTCCCGGTTCTCCGGCCAACCCAAACTCACCGGAGAAGGAACAAAGTGGAAGTGTAGTATTGCTGGAATTTAAAAATTATAAATAGAAAGAAGCTAAATTATAAATAGAAAGAAGCACATTATAAAAAGGCCACTAAGCCTGCTTAAGCACCCAAAGCTTCCTTCAAAGTCTTGGCAACGGCTTCAATAAATTCACCAGTGGTAACATAGGCGGATCTATCGGTTTCACCTCTTGCCAAGGCCAAATCCTTAGTCATAATACCTGACTTGACAGTGTCAATAACGGCCTTTTCTAAAGTTTCAGCAAAGTCAACAACATCCTTAGTTTGATCTAATTCACCTCTCTTAATTAAACCTCTGGTCCAGGCAAAGATAGAGGCAATAGAGTTAGTAGAAGTTTCCTTACCTTGTTGATGTTGTCTGTAATGTCTGGTAACGGTACCATGAGCAGCTTCAGATTCAAAAGTCTTACCATCAGCAGAGACCAAAACAGAAGTCATCAAACCCAAAGAACCAAAACCTTGAGCAACAATATCAGATTCAACATCACCATCATAATTCTTCATGGCAATAATATAGCCACCCTTAGACTTAATCATTTGAGCAACCATATCATCAATTAATCTATGTTCGTACCAAATATCTAATTCTTCAAATTTAGTCTTGTAAGATTCATTGTAAATTCTTTCAAAGGTATCCTTAAATAAACCATCATATTGCTTTAAAATGGTATTTTTAGTAGACATATACAATGGCATCTTTCTGTTTAATGCTAATTCAAAAGAGGCAGTTGCAAAACCAATAATTGATTCTTCAGTGTTGTACATTGTCAATGCAGCACCCTTACCAGAATAATTGTAAACAGGAACTTCAATTGGAGCTGAACCATCCTTTGGAGTGAAAACCATTTTTAATTCACCACCACATTCAGGAGTGACAATATTTTGACACTTGTATTGATCACCAAAGGCATGTCTACCAATAACAATTGGCTTTTCCCAATGAGAAACAATTCTTGGGACATTGTCAATAATAATTGGCTCTCTAAAAACGGTACCACCAAGAATGTTTCTAATGGTACCATTTGGAGACAACCACATCTTTTTCAAACCAAATTCTTCAACTCTGGCTTCATCTGGGGTAATAGTAGCACATTTAACTGCAACACCATATTTCTTTGTAGCATTTGCAGAGTCAATAGTAACTTGATCATCAGTTTGATCTCTATATTCCATACCTAAATCATAGTAATCTAAGTCAATGTTTAAAAATGGTAAGATTAATTCATCCTTAATCATTTTCCAGATAATTCTGGTCATTTCATCACCATCCATTTCAACAACAGGAGTCTTGACTGTAATTTTTTCAAAGGCCATATTTGTAAATTACTTTCTTGATTGTAAATTAGAAAAAAGAAAAAAGGAGAAGGGAAAAATGGTGAAAATTTCAATCGGACAACTTAAAAGGCCGCCCGACAGCGGCGCTGCCGCCGGGTTCAAATCTGGTCACATGAATTTTTCAAAGGTATCGCCGAGTTCGGGCATTAAATTAAACAACACACACCACATACTCCACACTACATACTCCACACTAGGATGAGATTAAATGATAAGGATAAGCATAAGCATAAGCATAAAGATAAAGATAAAGATAAAGATAAAGATAATCAGGCAAATGAAGCTCGTGATTTACTAAAAGTTCCAAATATATTAGAACAAACATTTTCAAATGAAAAAGATTTACGTGCCTTTGTTAGAGAATTTTCTGATAAATATCAAATGCGAACTGTTATTTCAAACTCTAATGAAAAGGCCATTTATTTTATTTGTCAGCATGGTGGTCAAAAGCGTTCTAATACTAACAACACCAGAAAATTTTTATGTCCATTTGCAATGACAGCACATTTTTCAAAGCAGTTAAATATTTGGAAATTAAAAATGGTTAATAATTGTCATAATCATGCTCAAATGCCACATAAAATTATCAATCCAAAAATATCAGAAGAAATTAAATCTTTATATGAAAAAGGTAAAAAACCTGCTAAAATTGAATTAATATTACAAAATAAGTATCCTGAAATAACTAGAAGTGAAATTTATAATCAACTGCGTAATTTAAAAAAGCGTGGTATTATTTTACACTCTAAAACTCAAAAATTTAAAGATGCAACTGAGGCAAGAGCCGTTAGAGAAGTTGAAAAGATGGGTGGAACTAGAAATGAAATTGAATATGCTGCTAGATTGGCTCGTAATATTGACGAGTCTCAATTGGATATTTTTTTTAGTGGCACCTTATGGAATGAAATTAATAGTAAAAGAAGGCAAGTTGTTGCAAAAGAGGCAGCAATTGCAATTGCAAATGTTTTACAAACCTCTGTAGATGTAGATTTAGTTGAAAATAAAGTAAATGGTAATGGTAATGGGAATGGGAATTAGAAAAAAACTCTGTATAGTTTGGGGCATTTTATAGAAATTAATTTAATCAAGAGGGGGTGAAATCAAAAAAGCCGGTGCCCGATGCGTGCGCGCTTGTAAAATATTGCCTAATTGGGAAATCCCTACAACAAATTTCAAGTTGTACTATTTCTATTTCAGAAAATTTAACAGCTAATAATTTAGTGATAATGCTAAAAAATTAACAGAAACAGATAAAAAAACGGGATTAATCTTTTGATCTAAAATTAAGAGAGTTTTAAAAAAAGTTTTAATAAAAACAATGTCCTTGTACTTTTTCATAGTTACAAACTGAAGGTGGATGGCTCAATGTCAATTTTTTTTATATTATACCATATTTCCTGTCTGCTTCTCAGATAAATGACCAGGCTTAGAAAAATTTTAAAGCAAATAAATATTTCTTTTCTTATAAAATACTGACTCTTACAAGCTTCTTCATGTAAACACTTGGACAATACGTGATTTGGGTCACAAGTTTTTCAATTATTTATACTATACAGTGCGCCTACCTAACCTAACTCATTGGTAATGATTCTCATTTAAATATATCCTGATATTATTTAAAGTTATCTCCGACTCTTTTTAAATTGTCTTAAAAGGCCTAGATCTTCGTTAACCTCTTCAGCTTCCAATGCAGGGCAAATTAACACTCCTCTTCGACTTCCAGCTGTTGCACTAGCTCTTTCCTTCCTTTTTGGTTCCTCTGAACCATATAAAAATTCATTCAATGCCTTACTTTCTGTCCAAACACGATCATCTTCAACGTGTTCTCTTTTACGTTTACGTCCACCAGTTGTTGTTGATCCTGAATCATATGAATCATCATTACTAGTCATTGTAAAATCATCCCTTTTCCTTCTAGAGCGTCGTTCACCAGAAAAGAAAAAACTGGTACTGCTATCAACACCTGATACATTACCATCGTTACCTCTTAATGGCTCTGGAGCTCTAGTTCTTGTATTATGAGCTGATGAAGATGAAGTAACAATATCAATTAATGCCTTATCATCTTTTAATTGACGAATCTTTGATGTTAGTCCATCGTGTAATTTTTGTTTGACGCTGGCAACGATGGTGTTGGCATCATTGACGATAGTGTTATACTGAGTTGTAAATAAATCGTTAATTAATTTAACATGATATTCTTCTGATAATCTTAAACGATAAAGATAAAAATCTCTTTCCTCTAGTAAATCTTGTAATGGTTGTAGTTGTAGTGGACTGTCACGTTGGTGCAATGCGGATAATCTGTACTGTAAATCTAAAAGGGCCTCTCTGTATTGAGTATCCTTTTCAGCTAAAAAGTGCTCATGTAAAGCTATCAATTTACCTTCTATTTGCATCTTACGACGTTCCCTTTTACTCAGTTCCATTGCCATCCTTTGCTTACACCCTTTTCTTTTTAACGTTAAAACTTGAAAGGAAATGTAAAATCAATTAAAAAAAAAAAAAAAATTGCACACACCGCAGAAAAAGAAATCTTGCTAGAAAAGCTTGCAAAATTAACCATTAAATGCAAAAATGAGACTCTGTGTTGTTGCCGTTGCTGATAGCAAACGTCTTAAAGAGATTAAAAATATTATAGAAAATGCAAAAATTAATAGCAGTCGATTAGCCATTTCTAATGGTGAAATTTCATTTGAAACTGAAACTGAATATAACCAAATATTGCAACTTTTACCAGAGAATATTCACTTTAGCCTAACCGAAAAACTTCAAACAGAAGCAGTGAAGAATTCAATACCAATTTTACCCAAAAGATTTTCAATTTATCCTCCTTTGTTATTACTCCCACCATCAACTTGTTCATCAATTGAGAAATTATCCAATGAAGTTTACAAAGAAATTTTACAACACTACTCAAACCTAGCTCCAGGTAAAACCACACTGACTCATTTGGCAATAAATCGTCCAATCCCATTGAATAATGAAGCGGTAGACTCAGAGTTAGAAGAAAACACTTTGCGTTCGCCATCTTCATTGACAGTTCTATATGGCGATTTTTCTAATTTTTGGTGTCATACTATTCAAAATGGCATATATCAAACCTGGATGCCAACATATACAATGTTCTCTCGTGGTAACATTAAAGAGAAAGCACGTATATTGGCACCATCAAAATTTGACAATGAAAATCTCAGAGATGGTAGAATTTTACCATTTAAAAAGGTGCAAGGCACAGTACTTGACTTATATGCTGGTATTGGATATTTCACTCTATCCTATTTGCATAGAGGTGCTAGGGTTCTCTGTTGGGAAATAAACGAGTTTTCTGTAGAGGGTTTACGCAGGGCCGTTCAAAAAAATAACTTTGGACAATGCTATATAATTAAAAAAAATGAACCCATTGATCCACTCAAATATAATTTGGCCTCTTGTGTTGTTTTTTTGGAAAGTAACGAATATTTGTTGCAGCGATTGAGCGAGCTGACAAGATTCGGCATTACAAAGGAAAAACTTGGACTGAGCCATGTAAATCTAGGATTTTTACCAAGTTCAGAGCCATCTTGGGATGTTGTTGTTGATTGCATTGGTAGATGGGCTACTTCAGATGAAGTTTGGGTGCATGTGCACGACAATGTTGCTGAGGGTGCCGAAGGCGAGTGGGCTTCCCTGGTGGAGCAACGATATGCTAGGGTAAACGGTCAGATCCAGTGGATTGAAAAGGTCAAGACTTATGCTCCAGACGTGTGGCACGTTGTTGGCGATTTGCGATGCTCCCTTTTATAGAGTTATAATGTTTTGCTGAGCACGTTTCCCAATGCGGAAACAATGCCGCCAAAACAGTCACGTTTTATCTTTTCCCTTTTCCTTCCGCCACTTTAGATAACGTTAACATGGCCACACCACGTCCAAAGCCATGGGAATCAGGCCAAGGCCAACAGACGGCAGCACCTCTGGTATCTCAGTCAGCCTCAGAATCTAATTTACCTACTTTGCCGCCAAAACCGGATCATCTAGGCGCAACGACTACGACACCAACTTCAGCTCCAGCCGCAGCTGGATCATCCTCCACTGTACAAAATAATACACTTGGATCACAATACGGAACGGGATATGGTACAGGATATGGGTCACAATATGGCACAGGATATGGATCAACATATGGTATGGGTGGATATGGATCAACATATGGTATGGGCTCTTACGGATTAGGATCTAGTTATGGCATGGGTGGATATGGATCATCATATGGTATGGGTTCATATGGTGGATTAGGTGGATACGGTATGGGTAGATATGGTGGTATGGGTGGTATGGGTACCGGTGAGCCTAATTCTGCCTTATCACTACTTGAATCTTTATTACTTACATTTTCTTCTTTGACGACACTTTTAGAATCTACATATTATGCAACGAATAATGCCTTTATGTCCATTGGTGGCGTTATGGCTCAAATAGGAACTGTGGGTGGTGTTATAGCTGGCGTTGGTGGTATGGTTGGGGAGTTGAAAGGTGAAATTATGGGTTTAGTTAAAAATATCATTAAATGGATTCTCAAATCTCTTACAGATTTATTAAAATTAGGAGGCGTTGAAGGTCTCGTTGGTGTTAGAGGTATCACTATGTTAAAAAAATTCATGACTAAAATGGGTCTCAATGATACTGAAACAGGTAAAGAAATGATTGGTGAATTTAAAAAATGGAGAGAGAATTCTTCTCAAATTGATAAACAATCTCGAAAGAGTAAATTGATGCCTTTGTTGATGTTTATAGCCGTGGTGGCAGGTGTTCCTCTTGTAATGAAGAGGCTTGCAGCTTACCACGAGCAACAACAACAGGCTCAACAACAACAGCGACAACTATTACAAGGTAACACTCAACAAAGTCTAGTCGTTGAAACAGCTGCTGAAAAGAATCTCAGCGCTGCATCTATGGATCCAAGAAAACTTACCTTTGCCAAGGCTCAATATCCATTTAATCCTGAAGGCGAAAATGAACTTAAATTGGCACAAGGTGATCTTGTTGCTGTTTTGAATGAGGAAGGTGAATGGTGGTACTGTCGTACAAGGGATGGTAGAGTCGGATATGTTCCTGCCAATTGGCTCTCAGTAGTTAAAAAGGCATCAACAACAACAAAGACAACATCCACAACGACGACGGATTCAGATACCATAAAGAGTTCTGCATCAAAAACTACACATCCAATTTCAGTGGTCAAAACATATGCACAGTAATTAATCACAATTTTGGTAATTTTGACATTTTTCTAGCTTTATACACATATAGAATTTTAATCTTTTTTGTAATATTTTTACACTTGGCATTGAAGTAAACAATCAGTACCACCACCTTTAATGTCATTATTTATTAAATTCGTTAAATAGTAAATATATATACACATGTATTAATACTACTTTAGTAGCTCATCTAGTTGAACAATCATATCTTTGATATTGATATCATCAACATTACAATTTTCATAGGCTTTAATGCAATGCTTTAAAATTTCCATGAGCCAATCCTGCTCTGATCTATAATTTTGCAATCCAATATTTGTTAATTTTTCATTAAATTTTCTAACATTTAATCTTACCTGTGAATCAAGCAAATAATTTAAAATAATTCTGATTAAATCAATATTTGAATTTCCATTTTCAAGTTGAAATAAAATAGCATTATAACTCACTGGTGCATGATGAATTTTTAATAATTCAATAACCGGTATGATAAATTGAGGTTTGTGAAATTTGCTTAAAAATTTTGTTAACAATTCAGGGGATGGTAAAATTGGGTAGGGTATTAATTGATCCCATTGATTTTGATCGTCTGCTTCAATTGCAATTTCATGCTCACCATAGTGTGATTTTTCAAATTCATCTTTTAATGATTTACTTGCTAAATTTGTTGCATGATACTTATCAATTAGCTGTCTCGTTGATTTGGCGTCATATAATTGATTCACAGTTTTTAAAGAGCCAAATTTTTCAAATAGAGCAAAAATAATTGCCTTTAGTTCAGTACTTTTTTTAAAACGAATATACTGTTCTAAAATTAAATTGAGTAACTCATAATCGATATGAATATTATTTTTTTCAATCATTCTCAACATATGTTGCAGTGTTCTCCAATTTGGAACATTTTTAATTAATAATTGAACGGTTAGTCTATTTAATGGTAAGTATCTGCTCATCATTATTGCCAATTTATGATTATGATTTGGAAAATTATATGCTAAACTTATATATGATTCAACTGATTTATGTAATTTAATTTTATGCTGAATTAAAAGTAATTGCTTTAAAAGGAAATTTTGTGATTGATATTCTGATGCTGTTGGTGGTGTTGAATGTGATTCAAATCTATTTGTTGCCTTTGATACCAGTAAAGAAAAATATTTAACTTTTTCAAAATTTGTCAATTGAATACCCACAGCTTTATCATTATTTAAAATATCTTCAAAAACATCAATAACTGACTTTGCCAATGGCCTATATTTATCCTCTTTAAAATTTGTTTTTATTAATAAAGATAAAAATTTTTCTAATTCTTGCCTTTTCAAATGTAATGATTTTGGATTTGGTAAATCAAAGTATAAGTCTAATAATGATTCAATGTTTTCCTTTTCTAAATTTAATGAAAATTGTTGATGCATATAAAATGGCGCATCTAATCTTTCAATTTTGAGCCTTTCTGATATTATCCTTGAATTAACTGATTTTTGTCTTAATTGATTAAAAATTATAATTTCTCTTACTTTATCATTTGCTGAATTATCTTTAATTTGAAGCTTTTCATGCATTCGTTTAAAACTATTATTGTCAATGTAAATTAGTTTACCATATCTTTGTATTATATCTGAGAAATATGATGAAAAAGAGCTATAATTTGGCATAACATTATTTATTGAATTAATTAAAGATCTAGTAAATGAATAACTATTTGGTAGCTCTGACATTTCAAGTTTATGAATCCATGTTCGTCGATGACCGTTTATTCTCTTTTCTAAAACTTTGTTTACAAAATCTTCCCTTGAGGAGCTAGAAATATATCGACGGGTTTCAAGTAACCTTCGAATATGCATTGTAACTTTTAAAATTTCACCTAATTGTGATTGTGATTGTGATTTGTTGTAATCTCTATAACTTTGTAAAGCAAAAGTTAAATCTCTCAATTATATATGCACTGAAATTTTTTTTTTTTTCTTGATGTGCCCTTTTTTTTCACTTTTTGATCAGGTAAATTCTTTTGATTTTATACTTTAATATAATTTAATATATCCACAATGTTTGGTTTAAACTCAAATTCTGTAGGAGGTGGTAAGGCCAAACTACTGGCCATGCTGAAAAAGAAAAAGCAAAGTGGATTTTCAGTTGAAATAACGAGCCAAGAGGAAAGTCAAGAGAAAATAGATAAAGATCATAAAGATGACGATGGTGATGTTATTATGAGTGAATCAGTTGAAAAAAGACACAAAAAGAAGAAAGAGAAAAAGGATAAAAGTGAAAACAAGAAGAAAGGGAAAAAAAATAACAAAGGTGATGCCAGTTTTGACACAACTAATCTCAATGAAAAATCACTAGTAATTGAAACAAAAGATGTGAATAATAAAGCCAAAATAATTGAGGACAACAATATTAATATTAATGAAGAAGAGTTGAATGTTCTAAAGCGTAAAAGGGATACACCAATTAATTCAGACTCAGATTCAGAAAAGGAAGAAGAATCAGAGTTAAATGACTTTTCACATGGTCATTCATCTGTTTTGTCAAGATTTAAACAGACCATGTCTTTGCAACCTCAACTTGAATTGGCAGGTTATACGGCACAACCAGTTGAGGATCCATTGGCAAATATACCTTTACAAAATGTTCAACCATTACCACAACCTGCATTACCAAAAGATCGTAAATTATATTCACAGGCAATTAAAAATCAATCATTAGATTGGCTTACAAAACCAGCATATTATTCACCTGAAACTACAAAACCATTTGAAGAATTTGAGCCATCTATTGATCCAACAATTTTAACAAATTTAATAAAAGAATTTCAAGTTAAGAAGGCATTTTCAGTTCAAATTACACTTATTCAAGAATTATTAAAAGATTTAAAGCGACAATTACTTGATCCAACACCACGTGGTGATTATTTGATTAATGCAGCAACAGGTTCAGGTAAAACACTTGCCTATTTAATACCAATTATTCAATCTATTTTGAATAGAAAGATTAAAGATTCAGGTGTTAAATGTATAATTATTGTTCCAACGAGACCTCTTGTTAATCAAGTTTATTCGGATGCACTTAAGTTAACCAAAGGTACTGATATTGTTATTAGAGCATTACGTGGTGATGTTTCAGTTGCTGAGGAAGGTAATCGTTTAATGAATGAATTAGATATTTTAATTACTACACCTGGTAGATTAATGGAACACATTGAAATTATATCATTAAAATCTTTAAGATTTTTAGTTGTTGATGAAGCTGATAAATTATTAAATCAAAGTTTCCAAGGTTGGTGTGATTCTCTTATTGGGCGCATTGAAGAAGAATATTCAAATGGATCAGGGCTAGATAAAAGATTTAAGTTGAGATGCACAAAATTAATTTTATCAGCAACTTTAACAACCAGTTCAGAAAAGTTGTCATATTTAAGATTGTTTAAACCGAGATTGGTCGTTGTTAATGAAAGTGAAGGATTGGTTAATGAATTATATCAATTGCCGATTAAATTGAATGAATTCTTAATGAAAGTTCCTGAAGGTTTATCATTATATAAGCCACTTATTTTGTTAAGATTTTTCAATTGGATTTCTAATGTTGATAATAGCTCCTGGTCAACTCATGGATTAGTATTTACTAAAAGTAATGAAGCAACGATTCGTTTAACAAGACTTTTAAATTTATTATCAAAAAGCCAATCCTTTAAAGTGCCAAATATTTTGCACATTAGTTCAACAATGAAAAATTCTGAAAGACAAAAAATACTGAAACAATTTGACCAAAATGGAGGAATTTTAATTTCAACAGATTTATTAAGTAGAGGTATTAATTTTAACTCTATTCAATTTGTTATTAATTATGATTTACCTGGCTCAACAAAGGAATATGTTCATAGAATTGGTAGAACTGCCAGAGGTGGTAATGAAGGTCGTGCCATTACATTTTGTTTTGGAGATGGTGATTTTAAATGGTTTAAAAAAATTGTTTATTCAGGTGGTGTTATTAATAGAAATAAGAAAGAAATTGAAGAGGTTAAATTTGTCAAAAGTGAAAATATGCCTCATGATGGAGAATCACAGCATGCATTCCCAATTGATATTACTGACTCTGACAAGGAACAATATCAACAGTCTTTGGATATTTTACAAAAGGAGTGAGCTACCACTACTATTCTTTTTTTATAGATTTAAAAATTTAAATTTAAATTTAAATTTAAATATAAATATAAATATCAAACTTATGTACAGGGATATGTCTATTTCTTTACACTACGTTACAATTTATTCTTTAGCCTGAGGCTTTTTAACACCATATTTTGATCTAGAGGTGACTCTATTGGCAACACCTGATAAATCCATGGCACCTCTAATGAGATGGTATTTAACACCTGGTAAATCTTGTGATCTTCCACCTCTGACATAAACAACAGAGTGCTCTTGACAATTATGTCCAATACCTGGGATGTAAGCAGAAACAACTTCTCCATTGGACAATCTAACTCTGGCAACTTTTCTTTGTGCAGAATTTGGCTTTTTTGGCTTTAAAATCATAACTCTGACAACGACACCCTTCTTTGCAGGTGATGTTTCTAAATGTGGTGACTTTGTAGGTCTAATTTTACGCATTAACTTACCACGACCCTTTTTTATTTGGTTTAAAGTGGCATTCCTCTGTTGGGTAAGCTGGAATAACTTTGACGAAATAGAAACGTCTTCTCTTTTCAAATGGGCAACAGGAGAAATATTGATGAATTGGTTAGCCGTGATTTTTTGCTTAAACATTCCCGTTCTCAAACAGCCAGAGGCAACGCCCAGCGGGCTTTTAAATAGTCTGAACATGTTCAATTGATGCTTCAAACTCGAAAACTCAAATTTTCACCCCCAGTAAAGCGGCGAATTTTTAAGTCGATAAAATCGACGCATTTTTTTTAAAAAAAGGTTACCCGGCCTTTTTTACCAATTTTTCCCCCTCTTTTGTCGAGCGGTTGCAATTGAACGCCTTAGCAAATTCAAAGATAGCAATGTTCAGAGCCCTTGCCAACTCTACCAGACTTGTCACTAAATCCATTTATAGACCAACTTCTATTAGATGTTATTCACATGCTCCAGAATTGACAAAGGCTGTCATTTCAGAAAGAATTGTTGACTTACTTAACTCATACAACAAAACAAAGGAAGGCATTGAAATTTCTGCACAAACATCATTTTCAAAAGATTTAGGTTATGATTCCTTTGATACCGTTGAAGTTATTATGGAAATGGAACATGAATTTTCTATTCTCATACCTGATAAGGAGGCAGATGAAATTAAGACAGTTGGTCAAGCCGTTGACTACATTGCTGCTCAACCGGATGCTTGTTAAAGCTTCTGTACATATACACAATTTATACACTCTTATTTATTCGAAAATGAAATTGAAATGAATCAACATCGAAAATTGTAGTTTAAATTAATCAATCTATAAAATAATATCACAATTGGTTTATATTCCATTTTATTTTTAACTTTAATTGAAGTTACCCATACCCATTATATACATATATTCACAACACATTATTTCTCCAATGTCACAAGAGTACTTGCAGCGGTTAAGTCTTGTTGATATATACCATCTTTTTGCTCAGCCGAGTCCTTTTCCGATGAAATATCGTTTTCAACTTTTGTAATTTCCACCTCCAAATCACTTGAACTGACATTGTCAATAACTTCCTCATCAGCCACTCTTTCTCTACCAAAGATTTTAAATCTAATAAACCAAATAAAATGAGAAATAAAAATGCCTAATTCTAAAGAGCCACATATACTGTATAAAATACAACCCATAATATCCAAATCATTTTTATCAACAAGTAAAGATGCCAAAGAGAAAACGGCACCTGAAAAGTCTAAAAGTAAAAATCCAAAGTTGATACCAATAACTCTACCCTTTCTCTTTGCCAATTCAAAATATGGTGGTATTAATCCAACTGCTAAAATAATACTTGCTAAAATACCAAATACAATTGTTGGCCATGTAGTCCCCTCTTTATAAATTTTCCTCAATGGAATAATAAATCCAACTTCAATGGCAATCTGAAATAAAATAAATGCACCACCTCTTAATAAAATTTCTTTTTTAGGTCTTTGAACTGGTGGATAATACATAACTTGTAAATATGTTATAAAGCAAAAAATTCCAAATAAATGTGGTTGAAGCATAAGTGGTATTGATGCATTTTCAGAAACGATAAAAACTGCAAAGAATGGTGCACACAGACACCATAATAGGCACATCAATTCAGGGAACCCCTCCGTATTTTTCTTTCTATAATTGGCAATTATTTGAGGAACCATTTGAATACACCAACAGACTGTACCAATAGTTCCTAAAACATTAGAAATTGTTGAAACCATAGTTGTTACTGGTATTTCTTTTCAATTTGAGTTTGACGTATAAAAGTTTAAAAAAAAATTAATCACCCTTTACTTTTATTAAACTGAAACTTTCAGTTTAAGCTATTTGTTTATTCAACGTGGGAACTTAAAAGTGATTCTAATTGTTACTTTTAAATATAATTTAACAACAGGTGGCTAAGACATGCTTTATTTATATCCATCTAAAAGTAAAAAATTAATATGCAGGAAAAAAAAAAAAAAAAAAACTCGCTTCACCTGCCAAATGTAGAAGGTTGTTCCGCAATTGGTCTGCTCTGCTGTCAGTTGACTTTTCTTTTATGTATAAAATGTAACTTTAAGTATCCGGTGACTCATAGGGTTTTTAAGAGGCCTAACAATCAAACAAAATGTACAAAATGTAAATGATATTTGATCCATTAATGAAAAGGTTTACCAGCCTTTACGTACAGCTTCTAAGAGCCATCGCAGAACCCCACATATTTTCTGCATTGAAATCGAAAAAGAAAATGTGTGTAGCTCCGAGATTTTCATTTTTACTTGATTTTTTATTTGGAAATATAACAAAACAGGGGATAAAACAATTACAAAGATAAAAAGACAAAATAATACAATAGAGGTGTCTAAATAAAAACAAAAACTAATTATGCCTTAGGCCTTCCAGCTAACATAAACTTGTGGCTCCACAACACTAATTGGTACATTTTCATCAACCTTTTCTTCCTTTGTAGCATCTTCCAATAAACTAGTTTCTGCACTAGGCAAAATTTTAACTTCAACTGATGGAACATTCAACAATTCCTTACTAATATCTGTAAGTTGATTGATAACTTCTGATGATTTCTCCGCTGTTGAAAAATCAACAGATTTCACAATTGTGGCCAAAGTACTCTGTATTTTACTAATATGTTTCTTCCAAAGTAACTTTTCTGTAACAAGTTTTTCCCTTTCGTGATTGAGTAATTTATTAGAATCTTGCATTTTCTCTTCAAGTGCCGTCAATGTCTTTAATTTAATGTCAAATTTTTCAAGCAAAAGTGCATGTAACTGTGTAAGAAGTGTAATTTGTGATTCAAGTTCAGCTGATTTTGCAGGTGTAACATCAATAATAGTCGATGTTGACGTTGTTGACGTTGACGTTGTTGTTGTTGTTGTTGTTGTTGTCACTTTTTCAATTAATTTTTCAAGCATTTCCTTTAATTCAAGTCCCTTACCACTTGTTTTCTTTGCAGATTGTAAATATTTTTCTAATGATCCTTGCTTAATTTGTTTATTAATATAACTATCTTCAATTGGTAATTGTAAAAATTTACCAACACATTGCTCTTTTGTTCTTGAACCAACATGACCAGCAATTGAATTCCAATCTTCACCATACATTTCTAAACCTTCCAATAAAAGCAAAATTTCAGAATTTGACCATGGCTTATCATTACCTTGTAAAATTGTCCTTTCTAATTTAATAAAATCAGAAGATTTAAAATAATTCTCAAATTGTCCATTCTCAAAACAGTCAGTTGAAATGTTTGTTTTGGATTTAAGATTATGATATCTAGTTGTAGTAATATCATTACCAGTAATAGAACAATAAATACGCTTTGTTTGAACAGGCAAATCACGATTAGAATCATTAAGAATAAATGCATCCTCAGCAGAATTGTAAATATTTTTACGTAATGCTAAATTGAATTTATTGCCAGATATTTTTTGCTTTTTAAGAGGTGGCTCAGAATCATCAGCAGCTGCAACTGCAACTGCAACGGCATTACTGTCATTATTATCTGCGGCAATGTCAATTTTTTTATCACTATCTTCATTTGCTTGCGCAACTTCATTTGGAATCATTAATTCTAATGATGTTGGCTTATCCAAAACAATTTGATAGTGACCAGTATATTGTGGCTTCATTGAAAAACTTTTAGTTTTAGGATCAATTTGATAATTAATAAGACCCCATTTAGAAAGGAAACCATAAATTCTAATCAATGATCCAACATCAAGTGCAATGTTTCTTCTAACTGCAGTAACTGAAAGATATTCAATTGGATTCAAACGATAACAATTAATAATAAAATCTCTAACACTTTTATAAATTTCTGGTGATTTGTACTTTGAAGCTGAAATGAAAAACTCTGGCAGTGAGCGCTTTTCAATTTCGTGAATGGTGTTCATCTCAAACCAACGAGAAAATGATGGGATAATAACAGGCTTTGTCTGTTTAGCTAAATATTGTGCTGCACGAATATTAACATCAATTTCTTCACCTTCAATACCATTGACAATAGCTGGAGAGCCCTCTTCTGCTGCTGCTGACATTTTGCTCTTCTGTTTATTTAAAGAAAAACAAAAGAAACTTATTTTTTTGGTGTTTTTCTCGTCTTTTTTTTTTTTGTGTTCGCGCTCACGTCCAAAAACGGAAATTTAACCGACTAGCCGATTCTCCTTCCTTCTCTTGCTCCTTTGGTGTTTATTGAACAAATGGACGATGTCAAGCTTCGTAAGCTTAATCTGCTTATAGATCAATCTAAGGCATTTACCCAAATTATTGCCAAACAATTGCTGCCAGAAACGAGTGATGTTGGAGATATTGTTCAACCGAAATTAGAATATACTCAGCCAAAATCTGTGGTTAATGTTCAAATGAAGCCGCATCAATTACGTGGACTTAATTGGATGGTTAATCTATTTAAAAATGGATTAAATGGTATTCTTGCTGATGAAATGGGTCTTGGTAAAACTTTGCAGGCTATTTCATTATTGTGCTTTTTACATGAAGAAAATATTAAAGGTCCATACTTAATTGTGGCTCCTTTAAACGTTGTTCCTAATTGGGCCAATGAATTTGAAAGGTTTGCTCCTAGTTTAAATGTGCTACAATATATTGGTCCTAAATTAGAACGTCAAAATTTAAGGAAAAAGCAATGGAAAAAATCTGATGTTATCATAACCTCTTATGATATCTGCATGATTGACTTTGAATTTTTTTTTAAAACCCATTGGACATATTTGATTGTTGACGAAGGACATCGTTTAAAAAATTTTAAATCAAAATTATTCACAAGTTTAAAAGAGTTAGAAACATCAAATAGATTATTACTAACGGGTACACCATTACAGAATAATTTGGTTGAACTTTGGGCACTACTTAATTTTATCTTGCCAGAAGTTTTCCATGATTTCCATACCTTTAAAAATTACTTTAATTTTGAAGAATTTGAGCAATTGAAAGATGATGATGAAGAAGAAGAAGGAGATGCAAGTGATGACAACCAAGAAAATTCCAAAATGAACTCTTTAATTAATTTGACAATGAAAAAGGCTCTAGTGACAAATTTACACACAATTTTAAAGCCCTTCATTTTACGTAGACTTAAAAAGGATGTTTTAAAATTACCACCAAAGCGTGAATACATTATCTTTTCACATCATACCCCACTACAACAAAAATTATATCAGGGATTTTTAAATACTAGTCCTGGCATTGGCACCAAAAATAAACGTGCAAATGAAAATCGTGAAAAGGCGGCCTCTAAATTGCGCTTGGAGCTACTAGATACCTTTTTAAGAATTTACGTTAGCTATAATGCACCCAAATTATTGAAAGAAATGGACAATTTTATTAAAGATATTGCAAAATATTACAATGCAAAATCTGCCGTTTATGATATTATGAATGGTAAATCTTTAGAACATTTAGAAGGTAAAAAAAGAAAGCCACAAACAGTTAATGCTTTAGACTTGTTAATGGGTAAAAAGCGTCGTAAATATAATGTCAATTATAATGAATCATCAATATATTATAGTTTAAAAAGTGAAATTGAAGATGAATGTCAAAATAATGATTTTGATAATGATCCTGATATGTTACTTGAAAAATTAAAATCTTATCATTTATATCCATATTTTGAATCATTGGAAAAATATTTCAAGCATCAAAATATAATTAATCCATTGGCAAGATTAAGATTAGTTTGTGCCTCGCCATATTTGATTTGTTGGCCATGGAGTAATATATACAGTGCAGATGTACAATCTCAATATTTGAAAGATGAAAACTCTTTGCAAATTGAAGATTTTGATGATGATGCTGATCTATCAGTTTCAACGCTTGATATAAATAGTGGTAAACCATTAACACCAACAATGAGAATCAATAGATTTAACGACTTGGTTAATAATACAGCGAAATTGCAAACTTTAGAATCATTAATCCCTGCTATTTTAGAAAAAAATCCAAATGAAAGAATCTTAGTCTTTTCACAATTTGTTAAAACTTTACAAGTTTTAAAAATTTACTTTGAAGATCATCCAAAGCTATTTAAAAAAATAAATGGTAAAGGTAAAAAATTAAGTAAAATTTTCCCATTAGACACATCAATGATTCATGGTTCTAATTCCATTGAGGAAAGGAATGAAACTTTTAAAGAATTTTCAGCTGTTGATTCAAAAGGTAATTTAACTGGACCATCAATATTATTGTTATCAACAAAAGCTGCAAATTTAGGCTTGAATTTAACTGTTGCATCAACTGTTATTTTATATGATTGTGATTTTAATCCAACTGTTGATGCTCAGGCTATTGCTAGAGTTCATCGTATTGGTCAAACTAAAGAGTGTATTATTTACAGATTGGTTAGTAAATCAACAGTTGAAGAAGTTATCGTTAGAAGAGGCGAAGGTAAAACATGGTTGGCTGATGTAGTTGTTGAAAGTGGTGGATTTGATGGGCGTTTACAAAATGAAGAATCAGAATCACTGCCAACGCCAACTCTAACGCCAGAGTCTGAACAAAAAATAATTGAAAAAGAGAAAAAGGCTATTTTAAAAATTAACGAAAAGGATTCACTATTGATGACATTATATCGTCTTTACAAATTACTCAATCGTCGAAATATTGGCAAAGATTTTGACTCTAATAAATTGTCAGAGTTAGAATTGGAGGAACTTACAAAGAGACACCCATGGCACCCCAATGATCCGGTTGCTGAGGAGCAAACTGAGCTCGATCTACCTGATATGCCAAGACTAAGATTTTTTGCAAATGGTGAAGTTGAGTTGAAATAATTGTGCATGGTTTTCATTTATTTAAAATTTCATGTATATCTTTGTGTGTAGAATTACCCTTTATATAATAAAATATACATATCAAAGGACAGATCAATGAAATACTAAAAGTACTTTTTTATTATTGTTTAAAAATGACTTTGACCTTACTAATAATTTGAGGCTCAACTCCGAAAGGTGCCATAGCCGCACCTTTACACCAACACGCAAACTGACATCCATGTTTACATTCCATCAGTTAAGATTCATCTCTAAAATTGCCAAGCCTGCTTTTGTATTTGACATTGATGGAGTTTTACTTCACAGTAAAAATCCAATCCCAAAGGCATCTAAAACATTATCCTTGCTACGTCAACTATCAATACCATATGTTTTGTTGACCAATGGTGGTGGACTAACAGAGTCTTCACGTGCTAGTCAATTATCAAAGATTCTATCTGGATCCAAAAATGATTTAGTGTTAAAAACACAATTGATTCAGTCTCATACTCCATTAAATGATTTGGTTTCTACCCATAAAAGGCTGTTATTGATTGGCGGTCCAGAAGAGGGTCGTCAAGTTGGCGAGTCATACGGTTTTGAAATTATTAGATCCGTTGATTTGGTAAAGGCTGATCCAACAATTTGGCCATTTTATAGATTTACCAATGATGAATTAAATCGTGCAAAATTTGTTAATTTGGATAAACCTATTGATGCAATTGTTGTTATTAATGATCCAAGAGATATGGGTTCAGAGTTACAAATAGTTCTTGATACATTGATATCTAAGAATGGATTTTTAGGAACTAGAAGGCAATTACCATTAAAAAATGGTGATGCTCCTAGTATACCAATAATTTGGAGTAATATTGACTTTTTATGGTCAGCCGGTTATTCACTGCCTAGATTTGGCCAGGGAGCATTTAGAACTGCAGTTAGATCAATTTATAAACAATTAACTGGCATTGAATTGATTGACGAATGCTGGGGAAAACCATTCACTAAGGCATACAATTATGCGCATAGAGCATTAAGTGCTGAGGCACAGAGAATAGGATCCACCATTGATCCCAATGAAATTTATATGGTTGGTGATAATACAGAGAGTGATATTATGGGTGGCAACAATTATCAATGGAATACAATTTTATTAAAAACGGGTGTGTATAAAGGTGATGGCAGTGAATTAACAGGTTCCAGAAAGCCCAGTGAAGGAGTTTTTGATGATGTATGGCACGGAGTTGCTCATGTACTAGAAAAAAATAATATTATGAAAAATTGAATTTAGATAAACTTCTATAGTAAATTAAATTATATATATATATATATGTGTATATATTTACAAAAACCAACAGGAATAAAAAAAAAATTCTAACTATTTTTTATTCAAAAAAAAAAAAAAAGACAGTGATAATATAGTAAAAGGGGCGATAAAGAGGCGATAGTGGAAAAAGTGTGAAAAATTAGGCAAGACCATTGAGCTTAAGAGCTGACATAACACCTTCCTTGACATTGGCAAAAATACCCAAACTTGGTCTTGATTGTTCAGGATATCTTTCAAAGTCACCTTCTGTGTAAACCCCTGTCCTCACAAGGATAGAACCCCAGTTGTAATTGTTACCACCAGTGATATCAGACTCTGGGTTATCACCAACCATATAAACTTGTTTAAATGGAGAGTTAATTGGTGCTGAATTTAATTCAGGAAGAGATGGATTTCCAGGCTTCTTTTCACCACGAACAACCTTACGCCAATCAATCAAAACATGATGGGCATAATCATAACAAACCTTTTCAGGCTTACCAAGTGTTAATTGTTCAAGTGGGAGACCGTTAATTTTTTCATAAATGGTTAAAATGGCAATTTTTAAAGCACCCATGGCAAAACGAGGCAACTTATATTCATTTGACCAAAGGAAATCATTATTTGAAAAGATAATTGGGATGGCAGGCTTACTTGACTTTTCAGTTCTTCTGGTACCTAAAACACCACCCTCAGAGTTAAGCAATTCAAGGGCAACTTGTAAATCTGAACCTAATTCTCTAGAATCATTGAAACATAAAATTGAGTCAATTGGTTCATTTGGTCCATCACCATCAACATCAAGTTTTGATTCTTTTGGATCCTTACCCCATTTTTCAATTTGTTCATCAGTGTACATATGATATGGCCAGATAGTTGGATTGGCTCTGATAAGATCAACAGGTCTTAAAACTTCTTCAAAGCCATAAGATTCTGCAACTTCTCTGGTATCATCCTTTGGACCACCAAGAACTAAGACACGTTTGTGATGTGGAATCAAAGTTCTCATTGGAGTGTGTGCTTGAATGAGTTGATCTTCATGGATAGGAGTTTCATGTAATTGTAAAGTTTCATTGATAAAATCAATTCTTTTCTTTTCAGTCATACCACCACCATTTGTCAATAAAATAAATGGAATCTTGTTTTTGGTCAAGTAGGTGATAACCTCTGTAGCTTCGGCAATACGTTTCTTACCCTTTAAAAGGACACCGTCAATGTCAAAGACAAAACCGATATCTTGGGCAGATTGTAATTTTTGAGCAACTTCAGTGATAGGTGTTGACATTGGCTGAATTGAATTTGTCATTTTTGAATATTATTAATTTGTTATTCTTGGTTAAAGAGAGAAGGAAAAATGTAACGTTGGGCGGATTTCAATACCGTTTTAAGTAGTTTTTCCAGATAGAAAAAAGGAAAGAGTATCATGAGATTTTCCGGTGACGTCACAAGCAATTTGCATTGATGACGCGCATTATTCCATCTTTTGTAGAGCAATTACGTATAGGATCACTAGTTGCTTCTGAAGAAAAGGAAGGTTGACCCTTGACTATATCCTTGAAGCCTATATGGGTTGAATTATTTGAATACCCCCAAAGTCTTTTCTTGCAATTGAAGTTGAGGGATAATGTAACTACTACTAAACCGCCACGTGTTGTTGTGATTCACCCGCTAGGAGACCAGACCACACAGATCTCACCCGTTTTTTTTTTTTTTTTTTTTACGTCACGTGCTAAAAAAAAGAAACGCCACGTTTCTTTTTCCCAGCTTTGCGCTTGCGTAAGCAGTTACGTAAGCCCAGAAGAAAAGATGCGAGGCAGAGATGCGATTTTGATCTGGTGATTGCAACTGGCATCAAATGCAAGACAAAGGCATCAGAGATACTATAGCAGCATATCCAACTTTAACAAATTTATGCCAATCAGTAATTTCTGGAGAATATGGACCTCAAAGTGAAAAATTTTCTCGTGCATTTGTCTGGAAGGCATCCCTTTTAGATATTCAAACAATACCTCAAAATGACATGCCTTTATTAGATTTAACCAATATTCGATTAGCCAGATCTGAATATAATAATTTATTAAAATTGGCAATTCCTTGGCATTTACTTGATTTAGATTGTGACTATTATATAAAAGACAGTGATAAATTATTAACTTGTGATTTAACATTACAACGAATACCAGTTGGTGATGATCCATTATCATTAACAAAAAATAATGAAATATCTGATAAAGAACTATTAGAATTAATAATTACTGATGTTGAAAGGCTCTTCCCTGATTATCCTCATTTATTCATAAATAACCAAGAGGCAAAGCGAAATATTATTGAAATTTTATTTAGATTTGGCAAGGTGGCTCCAAAGGGGTATCTTCAAGGAATGCATGAAATTTGTGGTGTTATATATTTGGTTCTTGGTAAAAGAGATACATATGAGACTAATGTCGAAGTCAACGCTAATGTCAATGCTAATGGCGAAAATAAAATACAAGATAAATTAAATGAACAAATTAAAGAGTTAATTTCAGCAGAATTTATTAATCATGATACATTTGCGATTTTGAGCAAACTAACGATACCATTATTACCATTATATTATTCATCCACAGGATTAATCAGTCAATCTATTTTATTTGGTCTTAAATTACAACATATTGATCCTATTTTAGCCAATTCATTAAGTAAACTTAATTTACTTGGTGGTAATTCACAAGTTTGGCTTGCTAGATGGTTACGAATGTTAATTTCAAGAGAAATTGGATTTAAACAGGCAGTTCGTGTTTGGGACATTCTTTTTGCTTTTGCCAATATTTCAAATGATAATATTGATGAGCCAGGAGTCAGTCATATTTTACTTCATGTGGTTATTGTCTTATTACTCAGAATAAGAGTTCAATTGTTAATTGCCGCTGGTGAAAATCCAACTAAAATATCAGCATCAGCATCGTCATCAGCAACGTCATCATCATCATCATCATCTTTTTCTTCCTCTTCTGCACCCAAACCAGTTACATCATCTTTATCATCAAAAATTAAATCACCAAAATCGAAACACGAATTTGATGATACTGATGTATTATATTTACTATTACATTATCCAGATATTGCTGATAATGATTTAGTTCAATGTTTATATGACGCCGTAAAATTGGCTCAAATTAGTAATCCTGAAGATTTGGGTAAATTGGGAAGGTCAATAATAGAAAAATCTAGTACTTTTGGTGGTGTTGTATCAAGTACTTTGAAAGCACCCAATAAAAGCGGTGGATTTATAAACAGTTTTCGTAGTTGGACAAATGGAACTACAGTTGCCAACACAAAACAAAAGAGTACTAAAGTTGAAATTGATAGTTCACGTCAAAGACTTGAACAAAGATTACAAAAAAGTGTTAGACAATTAACTAAATAGATTTTCTAATATCTTCCTTTAAAACTTTTTCCTTTTCTGCAATCCAATTTAAAGTTTCCATGTGTGTGTTTAATAATTTTAAAACGTCTCCTAATTCACCAGAATCTTTCCCAATTAATGATTGATTAAATTGATCACTAATTTCATTGGTTTCCTTAATTAAACCACCAAAACTAGTACCTAAACTTTCTAATTTACCTTCTAAAATTTCTGCTAATTTATATGACTTTTCACGTAATTGATCATTAGTTTCTTTATTAGTTCTTTCAATAGATGAAATTAATTTTTCACTTTGCTTTTCATAGGCACTCAATAATGAATCAAGTTCATCCTGCTGTTTCTCAATATAAGTAAGTGTCTGATCAATTTTATCCTGTTTTTGTTCACATTCAAGTGATTGTGAATGTAATTGAGCAATTGTGCTTGATGATTTAGTCAATGTTGCATCCCATTCTGTTATATGTGTTGTATATGAATCAAAAATTTTTGATGTCATTGAAAGTTGAGAAGTCCATTTAGAAAGTAAATCTTCAAGTGATTTATTATCAATTTGAAGTGGTGGTGGTTTAATATCCTCAAGTTTCACAGGTGGCTTTGCTGAAGCTGCTGAACTTGCTGTGCTTGTCAGTGGATTGGTATTGGCGGCTGTAGTAGCTGGCTTAGCACCAAATGAAAACCCACCAGCAGCTGGCTTGGCGTCTGTGGTTGAAGCACCGGCAGCAGGTGTGGCAGCTGGTTTAGCACCAAATGAAAACCCACCAGTAGCTGGCTTGGCGTCTGTGGTTGAAGCACCGGCAGCAGGTGTGGCAGCTGGTTTAGCACCAAATGAAAACCCACCAGCAGCTGGCTTGGCGTCTGTGGTTGAAGCACCGGCAGCAGGTGTGGCAGCTGGTTTAGCACCAAATGAAAACCCACCAGCAGCTGGAGCAGCCGCTGGAGCAGCCGCTGGAGTAGCAGCTGGAGTAGCAGCTGGAGTAGTAGCTGGCTTAGCACCAAATAGTCCACCAGTAGCTGGAGCAGCCGCTGGAGTAGTAGCTGGCTTAGCACCAAATAGTCCACCAGTAGCTGGAGTAGTAGCTGGCTTAGCACCAAATAGTCCACCAGTAGCTGGAGCAGCCGCTGGAGTAGTAGCTGGCTTAGCACCAAATAGTCCACCAGTAGCTGGAGTAGTAGCTGGCTTAGCACCAAATAGTCCACCAGTAGCTGGAGCAGCCGCTGGAGCAGCAGCTGTTTTAGCAGCAGCACCACCAAAGGAAAACCCACTTGCTGGTGTACCAGCTGGCTTGGCACCACCAAATGAAAGACCACCAGTAGCAGGCTTGGCACCACCAAATAACCCACCAGTTGTAGTTGCTGCAGGCGTAGCAGATGTAGTATTATTTGCAGATGCACCACCAAACAACCCAGTACCAGCACCAGCACCAGCACCAGCACCAGCACCTAGAGTAGAAGCAGGTGCTGCGGATGAGTTACCAAATGAAAAAGCACCTGTAGTAGCAGCAGGTGCAGCTGGCTTAGAACCAAATGAAAATCCAGAACCTGTGGAAGCACCAGAATTAGCTCCAACTGATGCATTTGTACCTGAATTTGCACCACCAAATGAAAAAGCACCATTGGCTGGCGGTTGTGAGCTGCCAAAGGCGGGGGTGCTTGTTCCGCTGTTGCTTTGAGCTGCAGAGCCAAAGTTGAACTGTGGTTTATCTGTAAAAATAAAAATATTAGTATATTGAATTCGTCAAGGTCTGCCTTTGAATAAACACATACCACTCATAATGTTTTCTTGCAACAGATTTGTTTGATGGCTGATCGCGTTAAAAATTGTGACAGAAAATTTTGTTGTAGCGAGGAGGGTTTTGGTTTAGAAATATTGGAAAATGGCATTATAAAAGGGTAATTGACAACCAGAATCTAATTAATAACTCTAAGATGCTTTAAAATTGAGATTTTACTAGTTTTGTTATAATGGTAAAATTTGCGGCTGATTTTACTATTGTGTATGATGGCTTGTTTTTGGGGGGAGATGGCTACACAGAACACCAAGGGTAATCACCATCAAAATGTTTTTCAGCTTTAAATCTAAAACCTTTAATTATTTTTTCCATTAAGTTCCCTTTACAATTTAAAATTTTATTGGAATTTGATTCAACATAATTACCACACACCAAGATCAAACTCAAACGCGGCACAGCTTCAATGGACCCATCACAGGTTTCGTCCTGGATCAATACGCCTAATCTGGTCTTAGGCTGGATACCAGAACTACGAGAAAGGAACAACATTGACAACGAACAAATTGTGCCAGATCTTCATTGGGAATTTTGTGCTGATTCAATACCTCAATATTTCCCCAGCACCAAAAGCCGTTCCCTTGGACTCTGTGACGAGTATGTTCCACAGTTAAGCAGTTTTAACCTTGCTAAATTTGGCATTGACGAAAATGCCATCGAGTCAGATGAAGAAACAGCAATTTCAGAAACTCAACCAATCCCCATTGCCATACCCATACTCCAAGATAAAAATGAGGCAAACATTGAAAATTTTAGAGTTACAGATGAAATATTTTCTATTGCTGGATCACCTGAAAGAGAAGGCGATAGAGAATTCCTTTCAAGTATCCCCAAATCTTTTCAGTCATTGTCATTCTCTGAAAGGCGAAAATGGCTGAATGACGTTTTACCTATTTCGTTACAAAGGAATGCCTCTTATAAAAATCACTTGACTAAAATAATCAGAAGGAACTCATCAGCAAGTGTTTCATCATCTTTTAACTCGAAATCTTTCTCTATTTCTTCTGTAATTGAACCAAATATAAACGAGTCAGGATCTGTAGTTGGTACTAATGGTTGGACACTTGGTAAGGTTATCAACAAGGGTGCATTTGGAATTATTCGTGAATGTTACTCTGCTAATTTAGGGAATTCAATTAAAAAGGCAATGAAGGTCATACCAAGAGAGGGTATATCTGCACAATCAACCTTTGCCATTCAACAAGAATTATTAATTTGGCATCATGCATCTACCCAAATAAATTCTGATAATTATATTTTACCATTGGAAGATGTTACAGTTACAGATAAATTTGTATTTTGTGTTATGCCATTGGCAAATGGTTCGCTGTTTGATACAGTGAGATTTTGGGATGCAACTAATATGCCATTAAATAAGAGAATAGAAGGAATTCGTAAATACTCAGCACAGTCAGCAAAAGCTTTAAAATGGCTTCATAGTATAAGCATCGTTCATGCTGATGTTAAATTAGAAAATTTTGTTTTAGTGGGGGAGTTATCAAAGGGTTTAAGTGTCAGATTATGTGATTTTGGCATGGCTAGATTCATGCCACAAAATGAAAATACAATTGTTGATGATGCAATTACAAGATCTATTCGTTCAATGAAACCGGATGTTATTACCGCAGAAGTTATTGGATCATTACCATATGCACATCCTTCACTTTTGGAAGATTTTGAACCAACACCACTAACTGATATTTATGCTCTTGGGGTCATGATTTATGCATTGGTTATGCTAAAATTACCATTTTATCATAGTAATCATATTCATTTATGTAAGTTAATACTTGAAGGTGATTGGAAGAGTGATTGGGTAGGTGGTGAAATGACAATTTACGTTGATGGATGTCTTAATGGAAATTTAGACATTTTAGATCATTTAATTTCAATTGATCAAAATATAGAATTAAATAGAATTCGTTCAGCATCTAGTATTATGGACTTAGATACAGAGACAGATACAGACACAGATAATAATACACGAATGAGCACAAATATTGTGCCTGCTTACTAAACCAACTCGCAGCATTGTTTTGACTTGGATATACCCCTTAATATAGCGTTTTATAATTTTCTTTTTTTTTTTAAACCCAAATTTGTACAATTAACATGTTGGAATAATGAATAAATAAATAAATAATGAATTAAATTAATGGCATTAAATTGAATAATGTTTTATTATATTATTTATTATAAATATGCATTACTTTATCCGCCAATAGCATAGACTAATCCCCAAGCTGATCCAGCTGCAATACTACCAATAATGACCATTTGTGCACCCTCCCAAGCTCTACCTTTAGTATCACAATCATCACCCATACTAATAGCACTCTTAAACCAACCAAATAAAAATAATGTAATAAGCATAACAATAACACTGATTATTAATCCTGTTCCAACTGTATTACAAAAAAAGTATGGGATTAAGGGCACAAATCCACCAACAAAATATCCTGAACCAATTGTTAATGCACTTGTAACGACTCTACCCTCTGCAGGTTCTTCTAAACCTCTACCAAATCGCACGATAAAGTCTAACATTTGTTTTGGTGTCTTTCTTAAATCTTTAATAAATGAATCAGCAGTTGTTTCTGAGGCACCCATATCTAACAAAATATCAAATAGTTCATCACTAATTGAGTCTGGAGAGTTAAAATATAATTGCTTTTCTCGACGAACCTGTGAAAAATAAAATTCATTTTCTGATTTGGCAGCTAAGTAACCACCTAATCCCATAGAGATTGCACCAGAGACAAGTTCAGCAAGGCCACCTGTAATGACTAGCTTTGTATCACCCAAAGATGAAAGACCAGCAGTAAGTGCAAATGGAACTGTAAGACCATCAGATAAACCAATGATAAGATCTGACATTGTACGTGGGTCAATGTTTGACAAAAAACCCATTTCCTTTGCTGTTGAGATTCCTGATTCAATATCGCCCGTTATAGAGGCAGCAGTTGTTGGCAACAGCGGAGAATTTTCAGAGTTTGAAACAACTGTAGCTGATGAAGATGGGAACAAAACATTCTTAATAGCAACCAAAACCATTTTTCAGATGTTTTTGTAAACAGGAAAGGAAAAAAAAAAAATATTTATGCAAAATGCCTGTGTGCAATATTATTGTTTATGTCACAGCCGCACACATCACTTTTTTTGGCCAATCACAAATTGGTAAAATGTCATCACTATTTGATTTTTAATTTATAACAAGTATAAACTTGAAAGCAGGTACTATGGATTTTCTGTTTAATTTTCTTCAAAAATTTAATATAGCTTTAAACTTTAGTTAAAGTTCAAATAGTAATAAAAAAACTGCTTGGCATGTGATACGTTTATACACTTGTGAATTCAATAATAAAGCCTTTAGATATTAGATTAACCCACATATTTTTATTGTTTTCTCTGCTACAGTTGTTTGATTTTTTGTGGGTGAATTTAAAATTAATACATAGTTTAATAATCAATTTGTTTTAAAACAAAATTTACAGTTGATACTTCAACTTTACATGGTCATATTGCGATAAATCCATAGCTGTTTATCAAAGGTCATTATTAAACCAGAGTCATTCCCGCCTCCTTTATTTTCTCATTCTTAATTTATCAATTTATTATCTTTATTAAAATTATTTCTATATAAATGTATTATGTACAGGAGCGCTCTAATGCAATTAAGAGAAGAAATACGTTGATTGCTTAACAACGGCAACGTCAAAATCACCCTTCTCTGGAATTTCTGGCAATGTAAATGGAACCAAAATTGAATAATTACCTTGATTATCATCAATTGTATTATGTTGATATTGAACATCCTCCAAAACAGTAACGCATGTCTTCAATGCCTTACCAAGTTCAACATCTTTGGCATCATTTGATGATAAAAGAATTCTTCTTTCACGTTCCATTTTAGCCTCTTCAATAACTGTAATTGGTTTACCCAGCTGTTTACCCAATTCAGTACGGTATTTTTTAACAGCTTTGGCAACTTCAGAATCTTTGTCAACTTTAACAACCATTAGGAAACTTGAAAATCTTCTATCAAATTCACCTTTAAGTTTTTGAACAAGATTATTTTTATGCAAACGAACAAATTCATCACGAAGGATGGTATTCATAATATCAACATCACAAGAATGGGTCCAATATGAATCATGAACTGATGAAAATGATAATCCACTCTCAGAGCATCTATTTGCTGATAGTAACATATGTGTAGCATCTAAAGAATGAATATAATTTGGTGGGAATCCATTGGCTTGTCTTCTTGAATCAACTTGTCTAATTGAAAATGGATCTTGAATACTAAATGTTTGTAAATTTGTTTTAATGGCTCTACTTTTAATTGCTCTATATGGTTGAACAACTGGTAATCCTAATGGTGTTGTCCAAATAACTGAAGAAATAAATTCATCACCATCCTCTGGTAAAACGTCTAATCTGATACTCTTTGAAATTCTCTTTGCAGCAAGTGCAAACCAATCTTGAATTTCATGTGCACCAGAAAATAAATTTCTAATAGCTGTAAAGACTTTCCCAGTTAAATATTTTGAACATTTTGAAATAAAATCTTCATCAAAATCAATTTCTTTTAATCTTTTAGTAATTTGTGCTCTAGCACCAATATATGTAACACCATAAACAGATGTCATAACTGTTTGTTTAACTAATTTTCTTGAAATAATGGGTAAAGTTTGAATGGCTTCTTCTAATCCCTTTTCTTTATCCTCGGCAATACTTTCTTGAACAATTTTAGCAACGTGTGTATAAACATCTGATGGCCTATCAGCTGGAACTAAATTAACCTGTTTAGCTCCTTCAAAATCACCACCTAATGCAGCATAATGTTGTAATCCATTACATGTACCATCTTGATGAATTGGTTGAAATGAAACAAATTTTGTTGGATCAGGTAATTTTAAAGCTTCAACTAATTCATTAGCAGCAGCTAAAAATTGCCAAGGTTTATCAGCTTCTTTCCACCATCCATTACCATTTAATGGATCATTTACAGAATCTTTAATTTTTTCAATATTTTCTTCAATAAATTGTGCTCTTTCATCTAATGAAATTTTATCCTTACCCATTAAATTTGACATATGAATTTTTAACCATTTAAGACCATTTTGTCCTAATTCTTTACCAGTCCAAAATTTAAGTAAACTTCTTGACATATCATTACCTAAATGATTAAAATTTGGCGGTATTGGATATGCTCTACCTCTAAAATCAAGTGAATGTGGGAAAAATATTCTTTCACCAACGAATGCTCTAGCAATTTCTAATTTATAATTCATATCACATCTCATTGATCTATTTTTTGAATATTCATTTTTTAATTCTGTACAAGTTCTTCTATATCTAAAAACTTCAACAGCTTCACATCCTTTTGGTGGTGGTGTTGGTAAAACTAAAACTTCTTCATCACTTGGAATTTCTAAATAACTTTCACCTGTATTCCAAACTTTTGTAATTAATTCTAACATTTTTTTATTAATTGTCCAAGGTGTATTTCCTAAATTATTTAAACCTTGAAGAATTGAATCAATCTTTTTTTGTTGAGCAGCTGCCTTTATATATGCAGCCTGTTCAGGTGCATTCTTAGCTCTTAAAACTGGTACTCTCTTTAAAAAATAACCACCATCATTATGTGAGGTCCATTTTTTTGGCCTACAAATCATTGGTAAATATTGTGCTTGAATTGATTGATCTAATCTTTCCTTACCTAATTTATTTGCAAAATTTTGATTTAATTTAATAACACCAACTCTACCACCATTTATAAAATCATAAGTATGATAAAATGCAGGTGCAAGTGCAGATTTCTTTTCACCACTTTTTGGATCAATACCAGTAACATCAACTTTGGCAACTCTTAAAATAAAAGAAAGTAAAACTGAACCTAATTTACAAACTGATTCCATCCCCCAAGATAATTGACTGGCATCATCTAATTGTTTGCTATTAATAGTTTCCTTTTCAATTTGATCAACCATTTTTTGTGCTCTTGAACTTCTTAAAAACATTTTAAAATCTTTGGTATGCTTTAAAGTATTAAAATTTTTAGCAATATTTTTATCAGCTTGGTAAACCTTTTCAGATTTATATTCAAGTTCAACAGCTTTACTAATACCAACGACTAATTTAGAAACGGCCACACCTCTGGTAACATCAGAAGTAACAACACATTTCATACATTCTGAAATTGCAATAGTTGCCAATTTATCCACTTTTAAAACTGATAAAAATGGACCATATTGCATTTTTTCTTTATGCTTTTCAAGATCACTTTTATTTAATTTGCAAATGCCATCTTTATAATTTTGCATGATTTCTTTAGATTTTTGATATTCAATTTTTTCTTCTTCAATCATTGGTATTATTTTCATTAACCAATCATGCAAATATGATCCAACAGTTGATGGTAAAGATTTATCCTTTATATTTTCAAATTCTCTTTCCCATTTAAGTTTTGCCGCTTCTAATGTTGAATTTTCTAAAACACGTTCCCTTGCCTCTGAAATTTCATCTAAAATATCATCAAATTTTGATTGCAAATCTAATGGTAATTTATTTTTAATGTGAAATAAATTAATAACACCTTCTTTTGATTCTCTTTCTAATTGTTCTAAATCAATTGGGATATTTTCTAATTCACATAATTGAATGAGTTGTTTAACAAATTGACCATCGCTGTATGAGCCTACTAAACCAAGCAACGAATGTCTAATATTTGTTAAATTTTTGGCTGTAACTTCTTTTAATTTTTCCATTTTATTATCAACAACTTTATTATTAAGTGCTGGAGTTATTTGATCTTCAATTTTAATAGAATCTTCTTCAGATGCTGATGCTGATGCTGATGCTAATGCTGATGCTGATGCTAATGTTGATTCTTGATTTTCTAAATTTGCCCTTTTAACAGCTAAGAATAACTCTTTATAACTAGGTGGTAATTCATCAGCAAAAGTTGGTGCATAATCAACTAATTTTTTTAAATTTAACATTCCAATAATATCAACATATCTTAAAACATCTTTATTTTTCTTTGAATAGCCAATGATTCTATACTGAGCTAATAAACCAGCAGCAGCTCTAACATCAGCTCCCTTCCTGAAATATAAATTTATCAACCAAGCATAAACTCTTGCATCTGCACCATCTAATCCAGTTATATGATCAAACCATTTTTTAACGTCTTCTAAAGAAGTTGAGTCTTCAGCTCCCCAATATTTTAAAAATTCACAGATACCATCAACTTTGTAATCATTGTATGCCTTGTCAGAGGTAATATTTTGTAACATAAGATCTGCACGTTCAAAATCTTTACTTTGAAGACAGGCTTCATAAAGGGACCAAGTTTGAAGAACATCTGAATCAACAAGTGAAATAATTTTATCATCTGAAGGATTAAAGTAGTTTATTTTAGACGGTGCTCCTGTTGCAACTCTTGAATAAACATCCTCTAAAGATTTTGGTTTTTCTGATAAATTTTTAGTAGCAAATGCCAGTCCTCTAGTGATTTGATGAGATCTTAAACTCTTTAGTGGATAATTGCGTAGAAGGGCACTCATACTACCACGTTGAAGATTGCAGACAATTGCAAAAATAAAAAAAAAAAAAAAAAATTAAAAATTCAGTTTAAAAAAAAAAAAAAAAAAAATTTTTTTTTGGCGCGCGGAAAAATGTGACAGCCGAAAAAAAAAAGTGCCAACTCCGATTTCCGGTAACTCCGATTTACTCTTTCTTCTTTAATTAATACGCCTAAAATTAATTCATCTATAAAAATACGTTATTTAATTGTCCAATTACAATTCAGCCAAAACCTTGTCCATAATGTTAATAAAGATATCAGCGTGCTTCTTTTCAAAAATCAAACCTGGTCTCAATCTGACACCAACTTCAGCACAACCACCCATGTTAACACCACTGAGTTTCATTTTAGATAAGAAATCACCTCTCTTTTCACCAGATGGCATATCAAAGGCCATAAAACAGGCTTTACCCTTACCTCTAAGGTTGCTCAATAAAGCAGGATACTTTGCTTGCAATGCATCCAACTTAGCATATAAATAATCACCAGTTTCCTTAATTGAAGCGAGTAAATCATTTTCTTTAATTTCATCACAAATACCAGCGGCAAGAATAATACCCTTTGGATCACCACACCAAGTGTTAAATTGTCTGTATGGTTGATTTGGGATAAATTCTGGATCATGGAACCAGTAACCAGCAGATTGCATCTTTTTAGAAAATGTAACAAGATCAGGTGGTGGGGTAATGTTGTAACGTTCATGATCCCACATAATACCTGTACCACCACAACCAGCTTGAACTTCATCAATAATTAATTTAGCACCATATTTCAAGGTAATATCTCTCAAACCTTGGAAAAATTGAGCAGATGCATGATTATCACCACCTTCAGATTGAACAGGTTCAACAATAATGGCAGCAATTGGACAATGCCATTTTTGAAATCTTTCTTCAACCAAGGCTAAACATCTTTCATCTTCCTTTTTATTAGCTTCTTCATTAGACTCTAATGGATAAGTATAAGCAGGAAATTCAGCAGTTGGCCATTGGAAAGATGGCATGTCCATTTTATGAACAGGTTTAGATCTGGTAACAGAACCTGATGCAAATAATCTACCATGGAAGGCCTTCTTAAATGAAAGAATGGCAATTTCTGGATTACCAGGAGCTTCATTCAACATACAAGTTTCTTCTTCTTCAGCAGTGAATGGAGCCTTAAATCCTCTCTTTTTAGATTGGTAATTGAAAAAGACAGCCTTGAAGGCTAACTCATTAGCATCAGCACCTGATAAACCATTCCAAACTAAATTTTGACCCTTTGGAGCATGCTTTAATAAATCCTTTTGAATTTCTTCATAATCAACACCGGCAAAATTACCCAAGGCTGGTCTATCAATGATAGCTCTAACCATTTTATCAGATGTGGCAATTTTAGCCAAGTTTGGATTGTTGTAACCTAATGGGATAGAAGCAACTTGACAGTAAAGATCCAACAAGGTGTTACCATCAGCATCAACAATATAGTTACCACATGACTTTTCATAATCAGCTAAAAAGTAAGTACATCTGGTATCAAAAACTTGAGAGAGTGATTCAATTTTAGCCTTACCAATTGGACCTGGGATGGTTTCAGTAACCATCTTTGGAGCAGTTGGCTCATTTGGGAAAAGCTTTGAAGTGTAAGACATTGTTTTCTTTTCTTCCTGTCAGATTAAACTAGTCAAGAATAGGAACATTCAGTTCCTTTTATATTGCTCCACCATTAACCGCTAAAGGATTTCAGTCCCGCTAAGAAATCTAAAGTTCTTAGCGGGAATCCGCGCGGAGAACGCTCGGCGCTTTGGTGTGTGTGTGTGTGTGTGTGTCATAGAATGAGTGGAGATGAGATGAGATGGCAAATTTTACTCTATGAAAGACGTGACAAAAATACGGGGAAACTGATTTCACCTTTTTATTTTTAAAATCAGTTTTTTTATTTTGTTTAATTTTAACGAGTGCTGTGTGTGCTAAAAAGTTTGGCGGCTTCTTTTTGTCCCGCTAACCAAAAAAAAAAAAGAAAGAAAGAAGTTCAAAGTCCGAAGCGGGGATGTTCTTTCTCTTGCCAGCTTTATCCTTGAGTTGACATTCCCATCTCATCAGATTTAAATCTTTTATCTTGTAAACTCAAGAATGTTGTAAAAATTGACATATCCCCGCAAAGCTTAAAAAGTCGCTGGGATGTTGGCTAGCTTCGAGCTATGCTTGGTCTACCGAACTAAATTAGTATTTTTACATAGCATCCACACAAGTAGAAATTATTGAAAATGCTATAAGGGTTATATTCAAGGTAAGGCATCCCCGATGTACACTTAGCGCTCAAACTTTCTTCTATTTGACACTTGAAGGTCTTGCCACAAGTATTCCAAAGTGTGATTTATGCCATGCTTTTTAATCTCGACCCTTGAAAGATACACAGCGGCAGAGTTAAAAAGAGATAATTGCGCATTTATGAATATTTAGACTTTCTAATTTTTTTTTATAGGTTTCCCCTTTTTTATTCTTATCCTAACTCTTGTATTCTGCTACAAGAAATTGCGTTTGTGTGGAAATTTTGTTCTGCCATCATGTTCGGAGTTAGGATGCGCCGAATAGAATTCTCGGATTCCTTTTTTTTCCTGTGCAAATTATTCAAGAAATGGTGGATAAAGCCAGAGATCACAATTACAATGGCAAAAAACATTATTCCAGTGGAAAAAACACTATCCGCCAGTCACCTCTTTTATCAAGTACATGGTGACCAGTGAAGACTGCGCCTAGCTGGTATCTCTTGTTATATATACATATATACATACATACATATACATATACATATTCAACGTGCTGAACTCATCAGCGAGCCTGACGACAAATACCTATTACAAAACCAAAAGACCACTGTAGGTCTCCGTTCAGTAATGAAACCAAAGTATATCTGATTACGTAATCGCACCAGCCACATTTTTTTTTTCTCCCCAATCTCGCGGTTATTTGATTTTGAGTTTAAAGAGAAAAAGAAGGGAAAAAACGGCTGTGTTTGTTAACGACAAAGAGCAACGGGCAACATGTGGAGCAAATCTGGCCCGTTTTTCCTTACAAATAAAAGGGTATTGCAACAGTCAGCATTGAAAAATATATGCTTTTCAAATGACATTTTGAGTTCAAGCGCTTTGAGATTGGGTCCATATGCAAAATTTCCCTTCCTACCGAATACAAGATTAAGATTTTTGACAACTCACAACGAGCCATCAAAGGCAACTGAAACCATTGCCAAAGTTTGTCATCCAAATACCACATCAACTTCTCATATACCATTTGAAGTTAAGTCTAAAGAATGCATTAAAGATGGCCGCTCTGTTCTCCAGCAATATTTAGCAGGTGAACCAAAAACTTTCAAACAACTCAAAGATCCATTTTGGACACTTACAAAGCCATCGCTGACATTTCTCATTATGCTCTCTTCTATCTGTTCATATACTTTAGCTCCAGGATCAACAGATATAATAACTTTTACCTCATTGACTTTGGGTACGCTATTAGCATCGGGTGCTGCCAACGCCATTAATATGGGTCGTGAACCTGCATTTGACTCTCAAATGACACGAACATCCTCTCGTCCTGTTGTCACTGGCTTAGTGACACCCAAGGAAGCATTCAGTTTTGCTACTATCACTGGTACATTAGGATGTACTATTCTTTACTTTGGCGTTAATCCAATTGTTTCAGGTCTTGGATTTTTAAATATTGTTCTTTATTCTTGGCTTTACACATCACTAAAGCGTAAATCAATTATTAATACTTGGGTCGGTGCAGTTGTTGGTGCAATCCCCCCATTGATGGGTTGGGGTGCGTGCTCTTCCTTGGAAGATCCTGGTGCTTGGTGCCTTGCTTTATTATTATATGCTTGGCAATTCCCTCATTTTAATTCATTATCACATAATATTAGAAAGGAATATAAACGTGCTGGTTATGTAATGACTGCATTTGTCAATCCAATGTTAAATGCTAGAGTTTCATTAAGATATAGTTTAGCAATGTTCCCAATTTGTATTGCCATGTCCTATTTTGGCGTTTGTGATCAATGGTTTATTTTAGATAGTTCTATTGTCAATGGATGGATGACTTATATGTCTGCCAGATTTTGGTGGGAACAGAGGAGAACATCTGGTAAGGGAGGTGCAATTGCTGATATGTGGGCTAAAAAAACATTTTGGAGTAGTATTTGGCATTTGCCACTTGTGTTAGTTTTGGCAATGTTACATAAACAAGGTCAATGGGATCGTTTCTTAGGCAATGAAAAAAAATTAGATTAGATTAGATTAGATTGCATGATGCTTCATTCGCTTCTTTATAAATGCTTATTATTCAATTCTTGTGTATAGATTTAAAATCATTATTTTATTTATTAATTATTTATTATGTACAAGTTTATTTAACAGCGTTTATTTATTGATTCATTTCTCGCAAGACATCTTTACATCTGATGCAAATATCACTCTCGGTGGCTGTATACTTCCAACATCTACCACATTTCGCAGCATCACTATCTTTAACAATAATTGAATTATCTGTATCTTGGTATCTGTATTTACCATCTGGTGCATTACCAACTTTAAATCCACTAACGACCAAAAAATCTGCCATATCGTCCAAATATGATGTCATATCCCATTCCTTCACCCACACCTCAGTTTCAAGTGTGTTTTTAACAACCTTGTCCTCTCTAACAGCTTTATCTAGTAATTGTTTCACTGAAGAACGTAATTGCATAAGTTTTTTGAAATCCTCTTCAACAACGTGGTTAGGTTGTGCATATGATGATTTGTACCAACCAGACTGGAATGGTGAAAAGATTTTCTCTCCTTTCATAAATTGAGGCAGGTTATTCCAAACTTCTTGTGTCATTATTGGTAAAATTGGACTTAACATACTCAACAAAGATTTTAAAACCTCAGAAAATACAGTCAATGTCCCCATACGCTTTGAACTTGTCAGAGAATCTGTGTATAAACAATCTTTACGAACGTCAAAATAAATAGATGATAATGTGACATTTATGAATTGATTGATTGATTTAACAACTTTAGAAAAATTGTAAACTTCATAGCTTGACTTGACATCTTTTTCTAGCAGTGCAAGTTCATGCAACACATACTTGTCAAGACCAGACAGTTGATTATACTCAACAGATTCAAAATTTTTTAAAGGTAAATTACCAAGTAAAAATCTAAAGGTAAACCTTATTTTCTTTAAATTGTCACCAACATGCTTTAAAACTGTTGGACCAACAACAACATCCGTAAAGTAATCACTCTGAGCAACCCATAATCTTAATCCATCAATACCAAGTTTTGGAATATTTAATGACTTGTTACCCTCTAAAATGTCCGTTGGTAAAATAGTATTACCAATACTTTTGGACATTTTATCACCTCTTTCATCTAAGGTGAAACCATGTGTAATAATTTTTTTATATGGCAGAACTGGTGCTACTTCATTTTGACCTAAAATACCCGTACCAACTTTGGTTAAAATAGAAGATTGGAACCATCCTCTATGTTGATCTGAACCTTCTAAGTACACATCTGAGATGTAACCTCTTTCCTCAGCCTGTTTTAAAAGGCCCTCTTTAGACAGATAATTTTCAACAGTGTTCCAAGATGAACCTGAATCAAACCAAACGTCCATAGTATCCGTACCCTTGATATAGTTAGATGCAACGTGGTGATATTTCTCTGGTAGCCATTTCTTCATATCCTCTGGTGATGAAACTGGTTCAAACCATGCAGGAACATCCTCCTTTTCAATTACATTGGTAATTTTTTGAATGACCAAATCATCTAATAAAGCTTCGCCTGTTTCTTTATGATATAAAACTGGGATTGGGACACCCCACGAACGTTGACGTGAAATACACCATTCATTTCTAGTATTAATAAAAGAAACTAATCGTTTACTACCCCTTTCTGGATAAAATTGAACATTTTCAATTAGTGCCTTGGTAGTTTTCTCTTTAATTTTAGAAACATCAATAAACCATTGTGATGTGGCACGAATAATAATTGGTTTTTTAGATCTCCAATCATATGGATACGAATGAACATATTTATCATTTAGATGAACACAAATACCCAGATCTATAATTTTTTTAATCATGAGATCATTACCCTCGGTTAAAACTTTTAAACCAACAAAATCAGAAAGTGCAGGTGCTATTTCTGATGAGTATTTACCATATTGATCAACAGGAGAAAATGGTAAAATATTATTTTTTAAACAAACAAGATAATCATCATGACCATGACCTGGAGCTGTATGAACTAAACCGGTACCCGCAGTTGAAGTGACATGCTCACCATGTAAAAATGGATATTCTACATTATTATCAAGTAAAGGAGAATAATAAGAAGATCCTAGTAATTCACTACCTAAAAATTTAACATTGGTAATCGTAAAATTGTCAGGTTGCAGAGCTATGATTGAATCCACCAATTCCTTTGCCACAATAAGATTACCAAATTTTCCATGTTTGAGAATAGTATATTCAAGATTTTTGTTTAAAGAAATAGCTAAATTGGATGCAAGAGTCCAAGGGGTTGATGTCCAAATTAATGCACTCAAATCATTTTTATAATTACCTAATTTTTCAGATAAGTTGTCTGATAATTTACCAATTGGGAATTTGACAAATGAAGTTTTGGATACATGATTGGCATTATATTCTAGTTCACCTTCTGCCAATGCAGTTGCATTTTCACAGCCCCAATAAACAGGCTTTTTCTGTCTATGAACCAATCCATTATCAAAAAACTTTTTGAACACTTTTAATTGATCAACAACAAAGCTTTTATCCAATGTCATATATGGATTGTTGAAATCCCCCATAATAGCCAACTCTTGAAAAGACTCTGATTGAGATTTTTGTGTTAGCTGTGCATGTGCAGTAGAAGAGGCAATGATATCAAGTGGGCTTAACTTTGTTGACTTTAATGACTTCAGTTGAGATTCCAAGTCAAGATATTCCGATGATGTTTTATTTAACTTTTTCATTTTCTTTTTAATATTTTTTTCTTCTTCTTTACGTTCCTTACCTAATTTTTCTAATGTTTTCAATTCAATTGGAAGACCGTGACAATCCCAACCAGGAACATAATGAACCTTTTTACCTTGAATTAATTCATAACGAGTAATAACATCTTTTAAAACTTTATTTAAAGCATGGCCAACATGCAAGGCACCATTCGCATATGGTGGTCCGTCATGTAAAATAAATAAATTTTTGATATCTTCATCTTTCAGTTTCCTTTGGATGTTCCAGCTGTAAAGATCTGAAGTAGTTTGTGGTTTGAGTGTAGATTCGATTAGTTTACCATCAGATCTAGAGTTAAAGCTTGTCTGAGGTAAAAAAACAGTTGATGAATATTTGTGGCCATCAGTAGACTGAAATCGAACTTGATTCAGCCTAGGGAACCGGCAAGCAGGTATATGTTGCAAGCGTAACATTTGGCTGATTTGGTGCAAGGGTTTTTGAAAAACGCGCAAAAAATAGGTGCATTTTGTGCAAGAGAATTTGGCTCAGAGTAGAAAGTTTTAAAAAATAAGTTTAATCAGGAGAAAAGCTTTAAATAAATGAGTTATACGTAGAAAATTTATCATGCTTTATATCTTTAAATGTCTATAACACTGTGGGTTATTCTTTGTGGTAATTTTTTTTTGTTTTCCAACTTTCACTCCTTGTGACTGTTTCAATGCGCCACAATAACCAGCCACACGCTCAGCGTTCAGTGCTTGCTCAAGAGAAGGACAATTGTAGTTGAAGTGTTATTAGAATATTTGCCTCCTTAAAATATAACAAAAGCAAATGCATAAATAATGATGCTGCAGTTAATACATAAAATAACAAAGATTGCAGTATTTTAAGTACATTTCTTAAGTGATTGTTGTTCTCATTGGCTTGCTTTTCCTTTGCATGACAAGAAAAGCTAAATGCCTCCCTGAACGGTAGATCTGTTTATAAAGTACTATTCTTTCTGTTGAGAATTTTGGTATATCAAGTGGCTTTTTGTTTGTGGGCAGTCTCAATTTTGGCTAACATGAGTTTAAATGCCGAAATGCCGAAAATCTGTAAAAAATGCCGTGCAAATTGCACACTATGAAGCTTCAATAGTAAGAAAAACTTGCTATGGCATACGTTGATCAGATTTGGCCAGAAGCCTCACTTAGACATTTTTTTAAAAATTCACTGTGGCTTTTACTGGTATGCACATGAGAGAGCCACAAATGGGGCTTGTCTTGACACATTTCCATCGCAAAATTTTAATTTTTTTTATTACAGTATGCTCAATTAGTTTAATGCCGTGTAGTGTAAATGCATCATTGCATCTAGTCCCATGACTAAATTCCTGTAAATATAATTTTCCTACTTTTACCTTTTTTTTGAACAATCTTTCAACATCAAGTGAAGATGACACCAACGTCCACTGATGATGTTAGTAAACTTGAAAAGGGTTCTGGAAATGTGTATTTAGATCCTGAAACTAGAGATAGTTTATCATTTTCTGAAAATAATTCAGGATGGTTTAAAAATAATTTAAATGAAATAGTTGACTCATTCAAGCCATTTGAAATAGACGCAATTGATGAAAATTTAAGTGAGTTGGAAAAGGCTAATCTTATGGCTGCCAAGGCACCATTAAAAAGATCATTGAAAAATCGTCATATTCAAATGATTGCAATTGGTGGTGCCATTGGTACAGGTTTATTTGTTGGTTCAGGATCTGCACTTAGACATGGTGGCCCTGCATCACTTGTTATTTGTTATACGCTCATTGGTACCATGATTTTCTGTGTTGTTCAAGCTTTGGGTGAACTTGCTGTTGCATTCCCCGTTTCAGGTTCATTTTTAACTTATAATTCACGTTTTATTTCACCTGTTTGGGGTTGTGTTATGGCATGGAATTATAATTTTCAATGGATGATGGGTTTGCCTTTAGAACTTGTTGCTGCCTCCTTAACAATTAATTATTGGAATGCTGAAATTAATTCAGCTGCATGGGTTGCTATATTTTACGCTTTAATCGTTTTCATCAATATCTTTGGCGTTAAAGGTTATGGTGAAGCTGAATTTATTTTTTCATTGGTTAAAGTTCTTGCAATTATTGGATTCATTATTTTAGGTATTATTTTAACTTGTGGTGGTGGTCCACAAGGTGGCTATATTGGCGGTAAGCATTGGCATGATCCTGGTGCATTTAATCACGGATTTAAAGGATTATGCTCGGTTTTTGTTACTGCTGCATTTTCCTTTGCTGGTACTGAATTAGTTGGTTTAGCCAGTGCCGAAACCGCTAATCCTGCAAAAACATTACCTACAGCAACAAAGCAAGTCTTTTGGAGAATTACTTTATTTTATTTGATCACATTAATTCTAATTGGATGTTTGCTTCCATATAATGATCCGAGATTAATTAGTGAGTTTTCTTCAGATGCCTCAGCATCACCATTTGTTATTGCCATTCAAAGTGGAGGTATTAAAGGTTTACCATCTGTTATGAACGTTGTTATTTTATTTGCTGTTTTATCTGTTGGTAATTCATGTGTTTATGCTAGTTCAAGAACACTTGCTACAATGTCAATTCATGGTTATGGTCCAAAAATTTTAGGATACATTGACAGAAAGGGTAGACCGTTGGTTGCAACTGTTATTTGTCTTTTAGTTGGTTTATTAAGTTTTTTGGCAGCATCACCACATCAAGCAGAAGTTTTCACATGGTTAATGGCATTATCAGGTCTTTCTTCAATTTTCACATGGGGTTCCATCTGTATTTCTCATATTAGATTCAGATTGGCAATGAAATATCAAAATAGAGACTTGGATGAATTGTCATTTACGTCTTTAACTGGTATTTGGGGATCTGTTTACGCAGTTTCATTGAATCTTTTGATTTTAGTCGTTGAATTTTGGGTTTCTTTATTCCCGATTGGCGAATCACCAAATGCTAAAACTTTCTTCTCAAATTATTTAAATGCAGCAGTTAATATTTTTATTTTGATTGTTTTTGTTTTTATCAAATGGATTAGAAAGGAACCAATTATTTGGTACATTAAAATAAAAAACATTGATGTTATTACAGGTAGAAGAGTTCATGACTTGGATATTCTTAAAGCTGAACTTGAAGATGAAAGAGCTAGAATTGCCAGTAAACCATGGTGGTACAGAACTTATAAATTCTGGTGTTGATCGCTATTTTTTTTTAACTTATTCAGTAGTACAAATTCGAATCGAAATAAATTAAACACTGTAAAAATCAAGAAAAACTTATTAAATAATTCTAACACTGAAAAGTAGAAAGGAAGATAGCCGCATTAAAATTTTGTTCTTTGCTTCACCGAATTAAGCAATTGATGTAAAGCGCTTAAATAAAAAAAAATAAAAAGATTTTCCAACCGGCCCTTTTGCTTAATCGGTAATGTCATCACCAGATGAACCCCAAGAGTATTCAATAGCCATTACCCATGATTTACAAAGACATTCAAGATCAAGAAGAGGCTCAATATTTGACGTTGGTGGAGAGGACTCACTAAACAATTTTGCATCTTCAGTTAAAAGAAGTGTGAATTATCTTTCCTCATCTTATGAAAGTCACCATCAATTGAGTTCGCCCGGTTTAATGCCGTTAATTGGGACATCTCAACCAAATTCTGCCACATTGAATAATACCTTTGGAGTTAGTGAAATCTCAAATGAACAATCAGCATTATTGAAAAATGGACATGAATCAGATTATACTGGGGTTAATCCATCAGTTTTAGAAACTAATGAATTAACATTAACGCCAATTTTAAGCGCAAATAGTTTTCAAATTATTTATGATGAAGAAGAAGCCATTTTAAAAATAATAACTACTAAAAGTACGCCATCTCAAACAATTTTTAATAGTATCAATGTTTTAATTGGTTTGGGGGTTTTCAGCATACCATTGGCATTGCATCTATCCGGGTGGATCTTTGGAATAATTTTTTTAAGTTTAGCAGCATATTCTACCAAATGGACATCTATTTTATTAGGTAGAATTTTAAAGGATTATCCACATTTAAAAACGTATCAGGACATTGGTATCATGATCTATGGTGAAAAAATTGGCAAATTAATTTTATTTACTTTTGCCTTGGATTTATTTGGAGCTGGAATATCAATGATGATTTTATTTGCTGATTCATTTAATGCATTATTTCCTCAAATACCTGAATCTTTATTGAAAATTATTATTACAACATTATTATTTGTACTTAATTTTATGCCATTGAGATTATTAAGTTTTTTATCATTAGTTGGTATTTCATGTACATCACTGACATGTATTATTATCATTCTATCAGGATTAATAAAGAATAACTCATCGCCTGGTAGTTTAATTTTACCAATGCCTACTAATTTATGGCCTGGAAATTTAATTGATTTATTCTTTTCACTTGGCTTATATTTAGCACCATGGGGTGGACATGCAACATTCCCAGAAATTTATAATGATCAAGATAAACCTGAAACATTTAGTCAGTGTATGAATTGTTCGTTTGGATTTTCTTATTTTGTTGATTTAATTACGGGTGTTACAGGATTTTTAATGTTTGGCAAACTGATTGAGGATGAAGTTACTAAAAACATTATCAAACAAGAAGGATATCCTGGTTGGATTGGTACATCAGTGGTTATTTTTACTGGGCTATTACCGATTAGTAAATTGCCATTAGTTTGCCGTCCAATAATCACTGCATTAGATTCATATTTTGAAACATATGAAAGTATTTGGAGACAAAGTTGGTGTCGTTTATGCGTTTCTTTGCTTTATCTATTAGCATCATTACTGCTTACAGATTTTAGCAAAGTGATGTCTTTATTAGGATCTGCTATTTGCTTTGCAGTTTGCATTATTTTACCCATTTCCTATTACGTTCGCATATACCAGGATAAAATGCAGAGGAAAGAGTACTTCATGTGGCAGACCATTATCGTGCTGAGCATTATCGGCGCCGTTTTGGGAACACTCGCGGTAATTTTGAGATGAAACTCACAAATTGCTCGTTCCGCTCGTACCGCTTCAGAGTGGTGGATTTTTTTTAGTTTTTTAACTTTTTCGTTGCGCTCGTTCCGCTCGTTTAGGAAAAAAAATTCGTATAAAAGGAAACGACGGTGCTTCTTTTGTTTATATTTTAAAAATCTGGAACTTTAATTCAACAAAAAAAAGGACACACATTCAACATGTCTGATATTAAACTCGCTCCAAAGCATTTTGAACAAGATAAGCAATTTGCACAGGCAATGCATGGTAAGGAAGCCTCAAACACTGGTGGTTTGAGTGCATTAACTCAAAAGGATAAGAAGGCAGCAGAGGTTGCCATTGAAGGTTATTTCAAGCATTGGGATGGTAAAACTGATAAGAATACTGAACAATCTAGACTTGAAGATTATTCAGCTTTAACTAAGCATTACTATAATTTAGTTACAGATTTTTATGAATATGGTTGGGGTTCTTCTTTCCACTTTTGTAGATTTTTCAAGGGTGAACCTTTTAGACAAGCCATTGCAAGACATGAACATTATTTGGCTCATTCTATGGGTCTTAAAGATGGTATGAATGTTTTAGACGTTGGTTGTGGTGTTGGTGGTCCAGCTAGAGAAATTGCTAGATTTGCCAACTGTAACGTTACCGGTTTAAACAATAACGATTATCAAATTGAAAGAGCAACTAATTATGCCAAGAAGGAAGGATTAGATAATCAATTAAAATTTGTTAAGGGTGACTTTATGCAAATGGATTTTGAAGCTGAATCATTTGATGCAGTTTACGCTATTGAAGCTACCGTTCATGCACCAGTTTTAGAAGGTGTCTATGGTGAAATCTACAAAACTTTAAAACCAGGTGGTGTTTTTGGTGTTTATGAATGGGTTATGACTGATGCCTATGATGAAACCAACGAAGAACACAGAAAGATTGCATATGGTATTGAAGTTGGTGATGGTATCCCAAAAATGTACAAAAGAGAAGTTGCTGAACAAGCATTAAAAAATGTTGGATTTGAAATTGAATTTTCAAGAGATTTAGCAGATAATGATGATGAAATTCCATGGTGGTATCCATTAAGTGGTGACTGGAAGTATGTTCAAACATTTGCTGATGTCTGGACATTCTTTAGAACTTCAAACTTGGGTAGAAAAGTTACAACTTTTGCCGTTGGTGCTATGGAAACTGTTGGTTTAGCTCCAAAGGATTCAGTTAAAGTTACTGAGGCATTAGAAGATGCTGCCATTTACCTTGTTGAAGGTGGTAAACAAAAGCTTTTCACTCCAATGTATCTTTACATTGCTAGAAAGCCACTTAATTAATCAATAATTGAAATCAATAAAGAAATCAAAATTATATAATCTATTCCCCATCTGAGATGGTAAGCATTTTACATAATACCCTGTCTATCATATAGATTGGGAGGTATATTTCCCACTTATATAAAAAAAGTAATAAAAATAAACGAAAAGAATGTAAATCAAACGAATATTGGACAATATAAAATTTTTTTTAAAAAAAAAAACAAACAAATATTAATTAAAACAGTTTCACACTTTTGAAGCAACCGTTTGCTCCTGCTGTAATTTTGACGCATTACGCTCAAAGCATGTATCTTTCCACCCTTTTAAACCTTTACAATAGTGTGATTCAAGTAGCCTATGAACAGAACAAAATTTCCCTTGGCATAACTGGCAATCACCAACTAATCTAAGTGGAGTTGAAGAGCAATCATTAAATGAACATCTTTTTGACTTTGACTTTGATTTCGATCTTGATTTCTTCCGCTTTTTCTTTTCAATGTGGTTCTCATCGCAATCGCCATCCGCTATTGCCGAGTCTGGTGTGGAATCATCAAAAGTCACATAAATTAAGTCATCCATATTATCTTCAATAAGGTAATAATTAAGTGTTTCCTTAGAATTTAATAGCTGCCCTTTAAACCATAAATTTATATTTTGATTGTGGGGGCTCGAAGGCGCAAGTGCAGCCAATGTTGCCTTTTCCAACTCTGAAACACTGCTTGCATCTGATATGGATAAAGAAATTGTTTTATGAGAAGAAGAATGTTCTGTTGTTTCTGTTGGTTGTAATAATAGTGATAGTTTCATGATAATTTTTAAAATTTAGAAAAAAGATAAGAAACTTAATTGGATGGCAAAAAAAAAAAAAAACTGATAAGACAAAATTGCAGCCACAGCGCTGCGGGCCAATTTTCGGGATTTGGATTTGAGACTTGAATTTGAGAGATCAGACTACATGGCACTTGATTTAACAATTAATAAATTAAATTTATTAAATACATTTACATTTTATAATTAGTTATAATTAAAAATTAATGATTAAATAAAATTAAATTAAGGACTATTAAAAAAAAATAACGATAAGCTGCAACAATGATTTGTTAAACTATAAAGATAGAAACTGATATCAATAAAATAGCTTATTTTATTTATTTATTTAAAGTATTTATATTTGCACATGTAGTTGACTTAGTAAACCATGCCGCCGTTAGACTCTTGAAAATGTAATGTCTGTTCTATCTTGACAATTCTTCCCTGATCTTCAAGATTTAAAATCAACATGGCCAATGGCTCCAACTCTTTTGAATCAACAAGGTCAAATTCCCTTACAAACGACACAAAATGGCTAAAATACGAAATCCAGTGAGCTTCCAGTGATAAATGAACTATTTTTTCAAAATGGTTCCAATAAATATGTGCAATTATTCTAAATAGCTGTCTGCATATACCTTTCACATCTTTTGTGAATGAATGTGGAAATGCCATACCACCTTTTGTTGGGAATAATGATTGATCATTTAATTTGTTACTGATCCATGTCAACGCATATTCAATATATTTATTTGCGGGTAAGGAAACAGACCGGTTATTACCAACTAACCAGACATATTCTGTTTGCGGATCAGCAGTCATTGTTGGATATTTATCTGGTGTGACATAATCTGCAATGACCCCATAAAATTTATTTAAATGATTGTAAAATTCAAAAACATTCAATGCTAGCCACTCCTGTTGATCAACATATTTGGGCTGCTGTACAATAGTCTTATAAGAACCTTTGACCAATGCTGTTTTGATGAATGGCTGACACATAAATAATGGTGTTGGAATTTGTTCAGGTGCTGGATGATGCTGCACATGAAATTCAGGAGACTGTTGTTGCTGTTGTTGTTGTTGTTGCTGCTGTGAATACTGATATTGCTGCTGTTGCTGGTGATATTGCTGCTGTTGTTGTTGTTGCTGCTGCTGCTGTGCATACGCTTGTGTCTTGAATGAACGCACAGATTGTTTACTTGGAGAAGGCTGACGACGCAGAGAGGCTGTCGAACCTGTTTGAATGCTGTAAATGGATTCGGCCGGATTGTCTGTACCCTTTTGTTGGGTATTTTTCTTCTTGCTGCTACGGGTAAAGCCTTTTATAGTGTTTAAAAATGACATGGTGGATGTGAAGAGACTCGTCAAGTTGAACGCGCTTTATGCCAAAACACCAAACAGAGTGCCATGCCACACAAAAGTGCCATTCCACTTAGAATATGCGCCAATGTAGCTGATGAAATTAATTCACTTGTTTTTAACGATCCAAATTATAATGGTGAACATTTTTCAATTGATTCAACGCGTCCTGGTGACGTTTTCTACATTTTTAACAAAATTGTGCTCTGGTTTTCAGGTGATTTGCTCAATAGGAAGCTTTCCTTTGAAGAGCCAATATTACAATGTTTTATGACAACTTTTTCTGGTAATAGTAAGCATGCTTATAAAATGGATTCTGTTTTGGTTGTTGTTTTCCAAGACACCATTCGTGTATACCAAAAAAGCGGTGTTTCAAATGTCATCAGTTTTCCCTTTTTCATAAAATCAGCATTCCCATCAGCTAATGGACTGGTTTTAAACAAAAAAATTGATATTTGCAGTTATGATCAATCGAATCAGCAACTTGCAACGCCAACAACAAATGTCAAATATAATCGTGCTTCGCCTTTGGAAGGATCCGTGTTGCCTGCATCACCTACAGCGTACCACTCATTTACACCTTACACGAATTCAAATAATAATCCTTTTGCCACACCTAGTTCTACAACATTTTCTCAACATGAGACTAATTTTTTAACATTGAATGATCCATTTGGTGATCCAGGGCTTATCGTATCATCATCAACAACTTCATTTGGTCAAAAGGAAGATATAATTTATTTCCCAAAATTATCATCACATTCATTAGCTGTCACAATTAATAAATTAGAAAAAAATGTTATTATTTATCAAGTGAGACAATTGGCAAAGACAAAATCTTTAAAATCATATTCTTTTCAATCCCCAACACAAAGACGTGTTAGTAGTAAACGTATTATATCTGCAAATATATCTATGACAACCCCAAATATTAGCAGAGTATTTGATTTAGATGATTCAAGAAGTGTACGTGAAAGTTCTAATCCAATGTCTTTTGATAGAATGGCATCTGGTAATGATAATCATATAGCGGATACAACTGCATTAACAAACTCATTCGAATCTTGGAATTTGAAAAAGGATATTATTTTTACAAAGTTAGATATGATTCAATTAAATGGAGACTTAAATAATAAATTCAAAGTTTTCTCAATTGGTAATGAAAACAAAGAGGCAATTATTTTAGCAGATTTAGAGTCAGGTTCAATTGAAGTTAAAATATTTGAAAAATATTTAGGATCAATTTCTAGGCCATCACTTAAAAAGAGTTATACATTACAAGCCATTGATGTTGTACCATTTATAAATGAAGATAGTCATAAAAATTATATTGTTTTATTAACTTCTTCATCAACAATTAAAATTTACAATGTATTTTCAGGTATTGCATCACCAAATATTATTTTATCTCAAGATATATGTCCAATAGTATCATTAGATTACTGTGTTAATTATAAATTAACTGTAAAATTATCTAATGATAAACATATTAGTATTGAATTATTAATGAAACCAACTAATAAATTAATAATATTATTAATTGATTCATTTTTATATCTAAGTCATGATTTACTTTTTGAATTATTTTGGTTATTATGGTGTAGTAATAATTCGATGGATATACCTAATAAATCAGATTGGAAAGTTTATATTATTACTTTGCTTTCGTTATGTTTACCTGATGAAGTAATTAATAATTTCAGTTTAATTAATGATATTACATGTTTAAAGCCATTTATCCAATTAGCAAAATTACGTAATCGTGAATTATCATTAAATGGTGAATTACCATTAGGAACAAATATCAAATTGGGCAGTTTATTACCAAAGATTATTTTATCTTTGCATTCGATTAGAGAAGATTTGAAATTGAATATTTTAGCGAAAAATGATTTAAATCAAATTTCAAAGTTATTGGCACAATTAACAACATGGTCAAATTGGTCAAATGAATGGATTAATTATTATGGTATAAATGAAAATTTTATTGATAAAAGTATTTTAATTTCAGCTATAAATCCAGTTTTGAAACCACCAAATGTTTTAGCTTCGTTATCAAGTTTATTTAGTGATGATCTTATTCAATATTTACCTTTTTCAATTATTGCAGCAGAGGATGATGAAGTTGATATTTTAATTACACCTAGAACATTTTATATGTTAAGATTATTTGAAATGCTAGTAGGGAATAATTATTCCAATTATGAATTAATTAAAACAATGGATGATTTTGGTATTACGAAGGCACAAATTGAAACTTATCCACTTGGAATTATGACAGTTTTAAAAAATACATTAGAAATTTGTAAAAACTCATTTAAAAGTCCAGCTAAATTAACAAAGAGTCAATTAGAACTTATTGGTAGAAAAGATTTATTACAATTTGATTATCATTCAAATGTATCATTTTTAAATGTAATAAATTTTGAAGATAAAACAAACATCAAAGTGAATAAAAATATTAATGATATAATTAAACCTTTATTTAATAATGAGCAATTAACACCATGGGATGGTGATGCAGAAGCAGAAATTTTTAAAATTACCAAATTAATGTTTTCAAAAGATAGAAGATTTTATGATGTAACAAAAATGTTGCAAACTTCAAAGACCCAAATTGTTAATTTTGATAATGAATTATTAAATTTAAATTTGAACGATTCATTAAAATTAGAAAGGCAAAGATTTATTGCATCAAAAATTGCATTAAGAACAATGTCAACACCAATTGGGAGAGGTGCACTTTTTAATTCTAGTAGGAAACCATTAATAACTGAAGGATTCCCAATACCAAAAATAAATTATAACACATTATTTTTACCTGATAATTTAACTATTACACTTGAAAGTTTTCAAATACCAAATAATTATTCAGAATGGGGTTATTTTCATAATGGTACAAGTGCAGGATTGACAGTTTCAAAAGATTCACATGATATAAGCGGTAGTTGGATTGTTTTTAATAAACCAACAACATTAAATTCACAACATGCAGGATTTTTATTTGGACTTGGATTGAATGGCCATTTAAAAAAATTAGAAGAGTGGCATATTTATAACTATTTATCACCAAAGCATAGCTTTACAAGTGTTGCAATGTTAATTGGATTATCAGCAAGTTTAAAAGGAACAATGGATATTAAATTAACAAAAGTTTTATCAATTCATGTTGTTGCATTACTACCAACGGGGAGTACTAATTTGAATGTACCATTACAAGTTCAAACAGCAGGAATTATTGGTATTGGATTATTATATTTAAATTCACAGCATCGTAGAATGAGTGAAATGTTATTAAGTCAAATAAGTACCAATTTAATAATTAATGATAAAAAAATTGTTGATGAAGGATATCAATTAGCAAGTGGTATTTCATTAGGATTTGTTAATTTAGGTAAAGGTATTAATTTAAAATATTCAAATGATAGACATATTATTGATCAATTAATTAATTTATCAACAAGTGTAAGAGATATTCAAACAAGTCAAGAACTGGATAAATCAATTAGTGGATCAATTATAGCATTAACATTTATATTTTTAAAATCTAAGGATAGAGAAATTGCTGATAAATTAAAAATACCAAAAACTAAGCAATTAATTGATTATATTAGACCAGATATTTTAATGTTGAGAATTTTTTCAATGAATATGATTTTATGGAATTCAATTAATCCAACTATTGAATGGATTGAATCACAAATTCCAAACTGTGTTAAATTTAACATGGATAATTTGTCAATTGAAAGTGAAATTATACCATTTTTAAATATTTTAGGTGGATTAATTTTATCCATTGGTGTTAAATTTGCCTCAAGTTATAACAAAGAGGCAAAATTAATAGTTATTTATTATTTTGATAAATTGATTAGACTATCAATTATTTCAAATAAAAAAATAAATGATGAAAATGAATTAACATATGATGAACGAATAACATTTAAAGCAATTCATAATATTCAATCTGTTATTTGTATATCATTATCATTAATTTGTGCTGGTAGTGGAGATTTAGAAGTTTTGAGAAGACTAAAATTTTTACATAATAAAAATGACTTTTTAACAAATTTTGGTGATTATTTGGCGGTTAATACATCACTTGGATTTTTATTTTTGGGTAGTGGTAGACATGCATTTAAAAATGATTTAGAAAGTTTAGCCATGTTAATAACATCCATTTATCCAAATTTTGATGATATTTGTTTACAATCATTACGACATTTTTGGTGTTTAAGTGTTGAAGAAAGATGTTTAGTAATTAAAGACATTGAAAATGGTAAAGCCGTTAATTTAACAGTTAAAGTAAATAATGAAGAAAAGATGACACCATGTTTAATAAATGAAGAAATGGGTAATGTTTTAATTGATCATAAAGATTGGTTACCATTAGATGTTCAAGTTCAAGGAACTTTATACGTTGAAAAGGCAAAACAAAAGGCAAAAATTGAAAATATTCATTCTGATTTAAATAAATTATCTATTGTGAAAGATATAAGTGGAGATAAATCTGATAATTTTGAAATTAATGATAAATTTAAAAATTGCATTGAATTTAATTTTGACTTTGATGATAAAATTGAATTAGAAAGGTTAAATTCTAATTCTGAAGATTTGCTAAATTTAAAAATTATTTCTTCATTTACCAATGATAATTTAATTTTAAATGATGTTAAACAGCGTATATACTCAAAAATTATATAATTTCACCTAAAGATTGACCCATTTTGACTTTATCGCCATTTTTAACAGTAAATTCAAAATTTTTTGGAGCTTCAAAGACTAAAACTACTGTTGATCCTAATTTAAATCCACCCATTTCTTCACCTTTTAATAATGGTCTACCAGATAATAAAGATGAAGCATTTGCATAAGAAGCTTCAATACATTGATTACGCTTTTTATTTCTAACATTTGTATTTAAATCTTTATCAAAATTTAATTTGATACTACCAACATTTGTAGCACCCACGGGTGTCATACTGAAAAATCCATATTTCCAATAACCTAATAATGCAACACGTTCATTTAAAACGAAAAGATTTTGAAATGTACGTTGAAAATAAGGAGCAACTGAATATAATTGACCAGTGAAATGACGACGATGAGTTGTTACCCAAGTTACTGGTGAATGGAAACGATGATAATCACCTGGAGCCAAATAAATAACTGCATAAAATAAATCTGTATTGGTAGATTCAGCTATTGAATTTGATGCAGCTGCAGCTTTATAAATTGAAGCCGTTGTTGGATGCAGAGATTGATCACCAATGTTAATCTTTTCAGTTTTAGCAATACCTGATGATGTTGCTGATCTCGTTGTTATTTCTTTACTTGTATTTGTATGGAAATGATGATGGAAAGATTCATCAAAAATTGAATCATCTCCAATTGCATGAACAATTTCACTTTGATCATCATTATTATTATCAGTACCTAATAATGCATTTAATTTATAAGTCATACCTTTAACTTGTTCAACTTCATCACCTTTAACTTTACCAAATGATAAAATTCTACCATCACTTGGAGAGTTAACAAGTGCTATTGGATCAATGGGTCTACATTCAGGTTTAATTTGACGATAAAAGAATTCGCCTAAATTTGGATAATTGCTTAAATTTGAATCCTTCATTTCATCTAAATTAACACCAAATAAAGTTGAATATAATCTATATCCTGGTTCACGTAAATAAATTGGTAATGTAAAGCTATTAAATTGACCCCAAAGTCTTGATAATGCATTTAAAGGTAAATATGAATAAATATAAAGTGGTAAAGATGTTGGTCTGACATCTTCAGCGAGTGATTCTTCATTTTTTTCAACAAATATAGAATAAGTTGTTAACATACCAATTGATATTAACAGGGTATTTTTAAAAATTTGTCTCTTTTGTTTAATCTTTCCATTTGAAGTTGAATTTAATCTGACATGTGAAAGTGGCATCACTCTGGCCATTTTGGCCGCTCTGGCAATTTGCAATGGTTTAAACATGAATTACTATAAACGAGTGTGAGAAGATTAAAATTTAAAAAAAAAAAATGAATTTGAAGGTGAAGGTGAACCTTATCTGGCAGTCACAAGAGTTCCAGCTGAATCAAGTTGTTGGCCAAGGCTTACTTTTTTTTTTTTTTTTTCCAAGAAACCGGCAGATCCGGCTCGTTTCTTTTTTTCGCAATAGTTTCCTCTTTGAGACGCGTCGCGTTGACTTCCCGATTGGGCGACAGGTTTTTTTTTTTTTGGCTTTTGCTTTTTTGCTTAAGCTGCTCAAAACGCGCAGCTGCGATTTGAAAGGCCAATTTGCCACCAAAGCCAATGACAAAGAGCGTTTCTATTGCTCCACTGGTACTTTTATCAGCTGTTGATCATTATGAGCGTGTTTTACGTAATTCAGATTCAACATTAACTCAAAATAAACGTGTTGTAGGTGTTATCTTGGGTGATTCAAGACAAAATGAGATTAGAGTGACGAATTCATTTGCCATACCATTTGAAGAGGATCCAACAAATGAAAACATTTGGTTTTTAGATCATAATTATATTGAAAATATGATGGAAATGTTTAAAAAAATTAATGCAAAGGAAAAATTAATTGGCTGGTATCATACTGGACCAAAAGTTTGTAAGAATGATTTAAAAATTAACGAATTATTTAAAAAATTTACCACAAGGCCATTGTTAGTTGTTGTTGATGTTAATGGATCAGATTCTGTTAATATTCCAACAGATTGTTATACACAAGTTGAAGATACATTTATTCATCATTCAAGTTTTATAGAAGCTGAAGAAGCTGAAGAGATTGGTGTTGAACATTTACTAAGAGATATTAGAGATGAAAATTCTGGTAATTTAACAATTTCATTAAGTAATAATTTTAAATCATTATCAGGATTAAGTGATAGACTTTCAAATATTGTTAATTATTTAGGTAAAATTATATCAGGTAAATTACCAATTAATCATGATATTTTAGGTAAATTACAAGATATTTTTAATTTATTGCCAAATATTACAGGAATTTTAATTGAAGATGGTGTTGAAATTGAAAATGGATCAAAATCTAAACTTGGTAAAACATTTAATGAAAAGACTAATGATCAGTTAATGGTTATTTATGTTAGTAGTCTTGTGAGATCAATTATTGCATTCCACGAATTAATTGAAAATAAAATAGCTAATCAAAAGCGTACTAGTGATGAGTTGTGAGTTAAAACGGGAATGTAAATGTGCAGTTTATAAGTTATCTAAGAGGAAATTAAAAAAAAATGTTAATTGTTAAATGTTAATTGTAAACGGTATGTTACATTATAAAGTAAAATAAACTAAAATATTTTTTAAACACTTTGTAAATTCATTTCTTGGTCATTGTGATAAATTATTTGTTTAGCCTTCCACTTTTGACCTGGATTTAAAAGAACGAAATCGCTAACAAATCCTGGTTCAATACAAACCATGTTTTCCCATCCATTTTTTGGTTCAAAATCTGCCATACCAGCAGATTTATCAATCCATGGATTCCAAACAACAACATCTTTTAAAGATTCACGTTGAACAGAATGAATAACATTACCTTTATAAACAACTTGTAAAATTCTCTCTTGTGGTATCTTTTTATAGATACGATCTAATTCAGAGTTAAAATCAATTGCAGGTGCCTTTTCAATATATTCCTCACCAATTAATTGATCAAAGCATTTTTCACCTGGTAAATTTGTCACGAGTGTATCTTCAATGTGTGGAGTTGAAAGGTAGGTATGGAAAAGCCAGTTAAATTTCCATGATTTTGAATCAACATTTTCAACTTCAATTTCTGTAATCAAGTCATTCTCTTGTAATGAAATTGTTAAAATTAAGTTAAAGTCATTATCACCATTATCCCATTTTGAGTAAATTTCAGCATTGGCTAATTCAGGTGAAAGCGCATATTGAATAGTTGGTGGATTTGCCTTAACCTGGCCTAAAAATTCCCAAGTTGAATTACGAGCAAATCCATGTTGTGGTAAATTTTCAAATCCCTTATCTTGGGATTTACCAAACACAGGGAAAACTAGTGGGATACCACCACGAACAGGTTTTGAACCGTCTAATTTGGCCGCTGTTGAAAGCCACAGTTGCTTTTCACCTTCAATAGTCCAATCAATAACTGTTGCACCGTAGTGTAAAATGGTGGCAGTGGCATTGCCGTTGGTTAAAATGACACGATCGTCTTGTAAATCAATAGAACTCATGCTTCTCGTCGGGGAATTATTGGCAAGCAAAGATGTGTTGGAAGAATAAAGTTGGCCGACAATCCACGTGACCAGAGGAGCACAAGCAGATTAAGAATAAGAATAAGAAGAAACATGATTTTTTTACCCAATTCACGTACGTTGATACTTTTAAATAAATTTAGAAAATATACAGATATAGATATACTTTTTACTTTACTTAACTTTACTTTTGCAATGCTAATCCTTCTTTTGGTGTGGGGTGTTTGCTAATCTCTGAGAGATCCATCCAATGACAAACAACAACCAACCTGAAACACAGACAGCCCAAGAGGCAATATAAACCCAGGCATTTTCAATTTCCCAACTTCTTTTAAATTCATCATTAGCAAGATGTCTGACGGTGATTACCCTTGTCTCTTCAACCCAGGTAAATCCTGGTTCGTTATACTTGACTTTAAGTTCAAAAACTCCGTGTTGATCAGGTAAGTTAAATTTCCTTTTAAAGATACCATTATCAATTTCCTCTAAATTTAATCTATAATATGGATCTAACATTGTTAGTTCTAATTGAACATTACCAACGGTTGGCGTAAACGGTATCCAATTACCATTAACCAATTCTTCAAAATTAATAGAAACTTCAATTTCATCGCCCACTTTGAATCCCAAATCACTTGGCGTTAAATTTTCAACTGACAATTGGGTTGCCCTAATAACTCCAATCTGTTGATCTGTCCATTGAACTAAATCGTCATTTAATAAACTCTCATCACCAATCCAAGTAACCCTAGCATTATTCTTTGCTTGAAATTTAACAATTGAATATCCTTGTGATCCAATGTGCCAATACTGGCCATCGTTAGTGTTAACTGTGAATGAAGTTTCAGGTGTCTGTTCAAATGGATAAATCAATGGATTATTGTTTATCAAGGCCACCTGTAAATGCGAAGATTGATTGGCCCTTTCTAATTGATAATCCACATATTCATACCCCTTTGGAGTAACATAAATGCCCAACTGGGATAGGAAGTACGAAAGATCAGTGTGGGTGCCGTTGGCACTGGAAACAATAATGGCATTGCCACCGCTGTTGACATGATTTACAAGATCCAAATCTGCCGGTGGTGGCAAATTTGATGAGGTCAAAAGCAACGTATTCGTAATGAAAGAGCTCCACTTCATTTTGATAAAGTTCAATCAAAGTTCAATGTGTTCAATGTTCACTTGTGCACCACGTTTTTCATTTTTTTCCTGCTGGCCGTGTGTGCGTTTTGCAGCTAAATTAACACAAATAACTTTAAATTAAAGCTCTAAAAATGTCTAATAACAACGTTGGTACCAGTCAGATGGAATCTAAAACTGGTAATGACATCTCAGAGGTTTATAAACAACTCGTGCAGGGTGAAGAATATGCCAAAAAGCTTGAAGATCAACTAGATCAAATTGAACGTAAAATTGCCGAATTGAACGAGCTCAACAATGGCAGTGGTAAATAGATTTCATCTCCCCTTGTATTTTTTTTTGTAACTGTATAGTATTTCAATTTCAATTTCAATCGCCAATCAGTTTAAATAATAGTTTGCTTACGTAACCGGCCAATTTCAATTTTGCGTGCACAGCCGTGTTTCTTTGTAAAGAAAAATATATTTTGGCGGTTTGTGAATTTGTGTTTTGGCATTTATTCGTTGATTTATTGCTAGCTATGGTTCTGGAAGAGCTTGAATTGCCAGTTTTTGAAGATGGAGAAATTTTAAAGCAGTTTGCAAAAATTTTATTAAACTTTAGGGTTAATTTCCCAATGGGCATGGACGTTAAAGATTTAATTGTTGAGTTTAAAAATTCACTATTGCTAACAGAGTTGAATGAAAATGTTTCACTGGAAGTTATGTTTTGGACAATGTTTGAAAATTTAATAAATTTAAAATTTAAAAATTTTTTGGTTAAACCTGTTGATCTTGGGAATATATGTGTATTTTCATGGTCAAATAAAATTAAAGGCGAAATTTTAGAGTCTGATGGATCCTTAATGGAATTGCAGCTAATCCTAAGAGTTTTAAATCAATTTTTAAAATTAAAATATTTAAGTGTGGATAGTGTGCAAGATGATGAACTCCTTCAAACCACTAACAAAGAGCAATTTTGGAAGAGTGCTTATAAGTTAATTCTAAGTGGAGATATTAAAGATCTAAAAGAACTTTGTCAAATTGAGCAAATGTTTGAATTTGAATTAATACTAACGGGCATGTTTGATTCTTTTATAAGTGAAGAAACTTTAAATAGTTCAGGTGGTAAACATGCAGTTTTGTGGAGACGTTCAATTTTTGCCTTGACAAAAAGTTTGCCAGAGGATAGTAATTGGGAAAGAGCAACTTATGGACTACTCTGTGGTGATTTTAAAAGTAGTAGTTGGGGTGCAAACTCTTGGGAGGAAAAATTATATTGCTTTGTTAATAATTTATTCCAAAGTAAATTAGATGAAAAAATGGTTGAATATTATCAAGCATTGGGTAATTTTCAAGAAATTGAAAAGATACATCAATTTTTAAAGCCAATTCAATTTATAAAGTCAGTTGGTGATGCATTAGATCAATTATCAAATGATTCAAATATTTTAATTAAAAATGAAAGTAAACATCCAATTCGTGTTTTAATTGGATCTTTCATTTCAAATAATTCAAGTGAAATTTTAAAGTTTACCGTTAGTGAAATTCAAAAGCTAGGTGATTCAAATCAACTATTTAAAGATTGTTATCTTTTGAGAATTTTAACACATTTTGCCATTATTTTACATTTAAATAGTGGTAGTGAATTAATTTCAAATTATGAATATACACAAATTATTAAAACTTATGCATTAAGACTAACCCTTTATAAAAACTATTCACAACTGCCAATTTATATTGCATTTATACCATCTGAGGAAGCAGAAGAAGAATTACGCGTGCAACCACAATCACAATCACAATCACAATCACAGTCACAGTCAACACTAATTAAAATTTATTCTGATATTTTGTCAAAGTTCACTTTCAACAATGAAGAAAAATTAGAACAGATAAAATCAATGCGTAATCTTTCTCTACCAATGGAACAAATTTTGCAGTCAACAATTTTTAAAATTTTTGATGAAAGCAAGAATAATTATCCAACGGACGTTGCCATTTCTATTAATTATGAATTAGTTTTAAAGGATCAATTGTTATTTGATTCAACAAATTGGTTTATTTTATCCAACATGAAATTTGATTCGTTAGAAACTTTTAAAATTATCTTGCAAAGATTTTTAATAACTGGACATATTGGATCTGCATTGGCATATCTTGATGCCATTAACTTACCACAATTAATTGAAGACTGTAAAGATATTATCATTAATAACGATTTAAATGGGAATACAGAGTTGGAAATGGAGAGTGGGGGTAGTAGTACCGTTGAAAAAAATATTGAATTTGATCAATTGACTAAAAATATTTTAGAGGTGGTTCAATATAAAAATTTAATTTCAATTATCAAGGATCTCGTTAATTTTCAGAAATTGGAAAAGGTAGAAGCTGGTCAGGTTGCACAATTATCACAGGACCTGTTTAAAATTTTGAAAAATTTCCTATTTGATTTAGTCAGTGGAGAAAGGGATATTGTTGATAGCATCCACGGTGAAGATATGGTGCCATTTTATTTAGAGCTAAGAAAAATTTACTTGCCAACGTTAACGCATACACTCATTGACTTACTCATTGAATACAAAGATCTTGGAGATTTTGTTTCAGAGATTGGAGATTTGGTCATTTTATTAGCTGATGGTAATTATCAACTTTGGCAAGTTTTTGGTAATGAGATTAAGCCGTTACTTAAAAAAATTGCAGAGGTTTGCTCTTCAACGTGGGATGAAAATGGCAGGGGTATATTTGTATAAAGAAACAAATGTTTTAGTTTTTTGTTTACTTAACGTGTACTAAATTTAACTTTTCTTTTAAATTTAATTTTAATTTTACTATACAGATAAAGATAAAGATAACTTTACTCGCCAAAGAGTCTTCTCACCCTTCTCAACACACTGTCCTTTTCTGGATCATAAGGATACTCCTTACTTGGAATTTCTAAAACTGCTGGGAATGCCTTTGTATATCCATCTACCTGAAATCTAATTTTATCTGCCAAATGTTGGTTAATGAGTAAAATGGCAATGTCTTCACGTTCGGTAAAATCTTGAAATGCACTGGCAATTTCATCATTTGTTGCTGATTCTGAAGCTGGATAAAAATTTTTTTTATTATCTTTAACCTGACCAATACCTGCTAATAACATACCTGTAATAGTATCCTCATCACCAATAACGGCAATGAGATTACGGGACTGTGCGTCTGACATGTTGTTCTTGATTTTTGGCTGCCTCTAGTTTGATAACGGGCGAACACGGAAAACTGCCTGTAGACGGGAAAAATGTGGCTGGTGAAAACGACGCATGTTTGTGCGATTGTGGCTGGTGCGATTGTGGCTGGTGCTGTCGGTTCAACTTGAACTTGAACTTGAACGTGAACTTTGAATTAATCATTAACCAACGCCCAGCCAATGCTCAAAAACCTGAGACAGTTCAGCTCCTCCAGGGGTATCCTTGCAGGTCATTCCAAATGGGCCAATATCAAGCACAAAAAGGCAGCAAATGATGCCGTTAAGTCAGCCCAAACATTTAGAATGGCCAGACAGATTCAGGTGTATGCTAAAATTGGTGGTGGTGATATAACACAGAATGCCATGCTGGCAAATGTTATTGACAAGGCAAAGTCAATGTCAATTCCGAAAAAGGTTATTGAATCTGCAATTAAGAGAGGTACCGGTGAGTTAAAATCAACTGAAAAAATGGAAACTGTTATTTATGAAGGTTTAGCACCAGGTGGTGTTGCCGTTATACTTGAATGTATTACCGATAATAAAAATAGAAGTTTAGGATATATTAGACCAGTTTTTAATAAATTCAATTTAAATATGACACCAACGGCTTATATGTTTGAAAGGAAAGGTTTGCTAGTTTTAGACATTGGCCGTAAAGAATTAGACGATGTTTTTGAAAATTTATTAGATGCTGGTTGTGAGGATATTGAACCAATAGAAAATGAAGATTCGAATAAGCCAGGAGTTACAGAGCTAAGTGATGATGAAAAGCCTGGTAATTTAGTAGAAATTATAACAGATCCAAAAGACGTTGGTAAAATTGCCAATCAATTTAAAAATGAATTCCCAATTAAAGAAATGAATATTGGTTATTTACCACAGGAAGATTTAATGGTTGAAATTACCGATGAAGATACCCTCGTTAGCTATGAAAAATTTATGAGTTTACTAGATGAGATTGAAGATGTTTCACAAGTTTATACAAATTTAAAAGGGTGAATGTGTGTACATAGTTTAATTTAATTTAAAGTTTAGCATCATTATAACCTAACTGTTCAAGGGAAAGCTTTAAAGCATTGAAGCATTGATCTAACTCTGCCTTTCTAGCACCAACGGCAGCAACACCCATATGACCAATTCTAAAGTATTTATCCTTGTATTCTTTATAAATACCAGAGGCAATAGTAAATCCATTTGCTGCCATAGCCTTTAATAAATCACCACCATTAATCCCCTCTGGATAATAAATAACACTTAATCCATGAGCTGCAAGTTCCCTTGATTTTGGAACTAATTTTAATCCTAATGATTCAACTTTATCTTTAAATGAATCTGAAGCAATTTTATGAGCGGTAATTCTATCACTAATGTCACCTGATTCAAGTAATTCATTTAAGGAGACGTTATATGCATGCACTAATTGAACGGCTGGTGTGGCAAAGTATGCACCATTACCTGATTCATAGGCCTTCATAACTGGTGTCCATCTTTTCATATCACAAAAGAAAGATGTTGGATGTTCCTTGTTAAATGCCTTTTCAATGGCTCTCTTTGAAGCTAAAGAAATAGAAAGGCCAGCTGGAACACCAATTGCCTTTTGAGATGCCGTTAAAACAAAGTCAATGCCCCAGGCATCAAATAAAAGGGTTTCACAGGCAGTTGCACAGACACCGTCAACAATAATCAAAGTTTCAGGTGAAACCTTTTTAACAATTGCAGCAATTTCTTCAACGTTGGATAAAACACCAGAGGATGTATCAGTTTGGGTAATTGAAATTAAAGAATATTTTTTTGATTCTAAGGCAGACTTAACTTTGGAAAGGTCAACTGAAGATCCAAATTCTTGAGCTTGTAAAATGTCAACGTCGTCTGTGTAAACTTTTAAACAATTTGAAAGTGACTCTGAAAAGAAACCTGTTGATAAAACCAACGCTGATTCGCCTCTATTAATTAAATTAGCACCCGCAAGATCCCAACCTAAAGTACCAGAACCAGCTAAGACAAAAGGTTGAGATCCTGACTCAAGGCTAGTGTTGAAAACCTTACGGGTCTTTGTAAGAGCCTCTTGGAAAACTGCCACAAATTCTGGTGAGGTGTGGGCCTGTGATGGTGTGGCCATTGCTGAAAGGACAGCATCAGAGAATTCAATTGGACCAGGAATAAAAGTAAGTTTTCTAGCAGACATTGGATCACTTGGCAAATTTAATAAAACTATGGAGAAGCTCTTTGCCTTAAAAGGAGGAGGCAGGCGGGCAACTCCGGTTGTGCCGATTGCCCGAATAGGCAAAAATTTCCCCCTCTTCGCCCTTCGCCCGCGTGCGTGGGATAAAAGTGGGCATTTGAAATTGTGGCGCATGTGTGTGTGGCTGGTTAAAATTCACCCGCCACCGCCACCGCCACCGCCACCGCTTTAACAAATGACTTGCCGTTGTTCAATTGCCTACACGCCCAGATGATCACCGACCAGCAGCTTAATAACTTGACCTTGTACTCTGCGTTACTTGCCATGGGTTTAATCGTTTGTTACTCATTTATAGAAAATACTTATGAGAAAAGAAGGGATTAATTGTAACTTGCTCTATTAAACTTTTGTTAACTTTTCTAAGTGTAAATATCATATGTAATGATCTGTATGATTTATATTAAATGATTTTACTTGTTTATGTATTTTATTTATTTATCGTTAAAGCTATAAGAATTAATCGTTTACATTTAGTTTTGTGAGGGGAAGAGGCCTGCAAGAGAGCGGGCCTTGCCTGATCAAACACGTCTTTTCAATTCAATGCAACAAATTTAAAGCTGATGGTTGAAATAACTACTCAGTAAAATTTTACTTTCGTCAAACCAAATTTTAACTTCATTGTATGCCTGTTCGCAGCATTTGTACCAATCATCAACAGAAACTGCATTTGACGCAAGTGAATAATTATCAAAATTTTCCATTTTACCATAATTTTGAATTCGTTCACATTCATTTTGAACTTTTTGTAGTCCTAAGGCAGCTGCTGAACCTTTTAAATAATGGCCCTTTGCTGATAATTGTTTTAATCCTTCTTCGGATTTAACATTTGTAAATAACATTGATTCAATCTCTAAAAAAGTTTCATATGCTTGTTGAACAAATGTTTCCACCAGGGATAATGCAAATCCTTCTTCATCTTCGTCCATCATTAAAATTTCTGAAAAAATTGTCCAATTAATTAGATCCGATTGAGCCAAAGTTTCATCTGTAACAATTGACATAGCAAGTGTTTATTGGTATTTGTATTTTATAAATGAACAATACTAGTTGGTTTAATTAATGGAATATCTATATTTTCCCTTCAATAAATTTGGCTTCGGCGGGGGGGGTCAGATTTCACTTGAATATCCTTTGAGGATAAATTGAAAATTGGTTATTTATTACAAAGATAAAACTATTTTAAATGATAGGAGGGGTTTTATACCAGATGAGATAAATTAAAGAAATTCTTTCTTTATTTTTAGTTTTTTATTTATTAATAATAGAGAAAGCGGACGAAAGAAGAAGAAAAAAAAAGCTGTAGAGAGAAATAAATTCTTAATAATAAGATTCCAGGCCCTCTGCAACATGTGCGAAAAAACCAATGACGTATTCCATTTCAATTTTTACCATAGTTACAAAGGTAAGAGTATACAATAGATTATTAATTACTTTGTCAGTTCATATAAATCACCCAGTTTACTTGCAAACCAGGTAACATCTTTATGACCATTTTCAACGCTAGATCTTTCGTCAATACCTGATAAAACAAACAACGTGTCAATATCATTTGCCTTACCAAATGCCATATCAGTATTTAATCTATCACCAACCATAATTGTCGTTGCCTTTTCTAAATTATGATGAGTTAAAATGGATTGCATCATACCATCATTTGGTTTACCACAAATGGCATCAGGTTCACGACTACTGGCATATTTCATAATTTCAACGATTGATCCAGCACCTGGTAATTTGGTGCCTTTAAATGGGAAAGTTGAATCAATATTAGTTGCAATGAAAGGGATTGACTTATTATGTAAATATTGTAAAGTTAAAGAAAACTTTAAATAGTTTGCATTAAAGTCTAAACCAACAACAACACAATTAACCTCATCGTCAACCAAAGAACTGACATTTTCCATAGAGATTTCCACGCCTTTCCTTTCCAAATCATCAGCAGTGATAGTTTGATAACCGAAATCTTGTAATGCAGATTCAATCCCATATTGACCTAAAACCCAAATTTTTTTATTTGGTCCTTTTGGTAATTGTAAAACTTCGTTAATATAGATAGCCGTTGAATAGGCAGAATTTATAATTTGATTTTCATTGACATTGAAAATTCCAAATGAATTGAGCTTTTCAATATACTGAAATCTGGCCTTGGTTGAATTATTTGAAACAAAGATTAATTTTTTATTCTTTGATTGTAATAACTCTAAAGTTTCCTTAACTGAAGGTAATAATTCATTACCAGACCAGATAACTCCATCACAGTCAAATAAAAAGGTAGAATATTTGTCTAGCAGGGCATTGGCCTGTTCCTTTGTCGTAATTTCAACACTCATCTTTGCAGCAAGCAAACAAGAGACCGGGGGGGAATTCGAAAAGCCGGAATTTCTCCAGATCTCACCAGATCTCAATCTCGGAAAAATATCCGAAAAAAAAAAAAGGGGGTGGGATTCGGCTATTTTTCCCAATTGGGAAAAACACCCGTGCACCGCTGTCATTTAGCGAGGGGTTTTTTTTTTCCTTTTCTCTGCTGTTTCTTTGTCAGTGTTAAATTAAACCAAAAGTAGCAATACAAGCAACATGGCCCATCACCAAGATTTGCCACCAGCACAAGGTTATGATAAAATTCAATGGAAAAGAAATTTACCTTCAAGAGGTTTCAGACCAACAGTCTGGCTGGCCATGCTAGTTGGTATGTCATCTTATGGATTTTATAAGGTTATTGAGGGTAACAGAGAAAACATTGAATTTTCAAGGGAAAAGCTTTGGGCTAGAATTCACATTACTCCACTTTTACAGTCTGAGCAGGATAGGGATATTTTAAGAAGATCCTTGGCTTCTTATAATAGAGAGGCAGAAATTATGAAGGATGTGCCATGGTGGGAAGTTAAGCATACCTATTCTGACAAGAATGAATTTCATCCACCCGCAACGGTTATTGTTGGTAAGCAACTTGATAAAGATGGTTTATTATGGAATGCAAATTCAAAGGATAGACACGATTAATTAAATTTATTTTTTATTGCTTATCATCTATAAATTTTACCTCCCTTTTATGTTATTTTTCTTTTTATATATATATATATTTACATTATTTATTCAACCACTCAATCGAAACCTTGCTCGCGCCTCGTTTGTCCAAACACACAAACACACACACACTCCTTTGCCAGAGAGAATAAACAATGGTTCAAGTTTCACTTACTGTTGGTAAATTAGATGCCTCATTGGCATTATTGTTAACTCCAACTCATCATTTAATTGAACTTCCAACTATTTTATTACCAGATAATATTAAGCCAGGTTCAATTGTAACTTTAACCTGCGAACGTGATAACAATGCAGAAATTTTAGCTGAATCTTCATTTCAAAAGCTACAAGGTGAAATTTATTCAACTTTTGGTAAATATGAACCAAAAGATCCAATTTTATCAGTTGTTAATATAACTCAAACTTCTTGCGTTTTAGAATGGGAGCCTTTGCAATTAGGAACAGCTGAGTTAAAATCTTTATCACTTTACAAAAATGGCAACAGGGTAGCCAGTATTAAATCAATCAATGGTAGAAAAAATATTAAATTATCAGGTTTACCAATTGATACAAATTACACCTTCCAATTAAAAATGGAAACTTCTTGTGGAATTTACCTTTCAAAAATTGTAAATGTTAAAACTCATAAAATGACTGATTTATCAGGTATTACCATTTGTATTGGTAAAATTGACTATAATTCAGAAAATTTTAATTTGACAGACATTGAAATGGCAATTGATAAAATTGGTGCTAAAAAATTAACGGCAAAGGTGGCCGTTGACACAACACACTTTATCTGTACCGAAGAAAGTGGCATTGAATGGCAAAAAGCAGTTGAGGCTAATATACCCATCGTTAGACCTGAATGGTTAAAAGCTTGTGAAAGAGAACGTAGAATCGTTGGTGTTAGTAAATTTTATCTTAAAGCTGAATCTCCCCTTTGGAAGGAAAGAGATTTTTGGCAAGTTGAAGGCAATAACGCTCAAGTTGATACTGCTGGTGCTAATAAGGATGCAAATGCAGATGCAGATGATTTTCCTCTGCCTGAAATTAAAATTGAGCCTGAAACTCCAAGACAAACCAATGGGACAAATGACAATGCACAAGTTGATTCTCAAAATGATGTTGTTGATAATGTACAAATAGAAGAAAGTGAGCAGACTGAACAGACTGAACAGACTGAACAACCACAGACCGAACAACCTGAACAATCACAGACTGAACAGACTGAACAGACTGAACAGACTGAACAGACTGAACAACCAACTGAACAACCTGAACAGACTGAACAGACTGAACAACCAACTGAACAACCTGAACAGACTGAACAACCAACTGAACAACCTGAGCCTGTTGAAGAAACTGACGTTGAAGAAAACATCAATGCTTCCACCCAAGAGAGTGCTCCTGCTGAGCAAGAAATAGAAGAAAACAGCAAATTAGCCGAATCAGTAGATCCAGCTACACCTTTGCAGACAGAAAACACTGATAAATTAGATGGATCAATAGAACCTGTATCCGAGGAAGGAGCTTCTGAAATTGCCGCTGCATCAGAGAACGAAATCGAAAACGAAAACAACAACGACACCCCTTCTGCATCAGTACCATCTAACTCTGCTGGATCAAAAAAGAAAAATAAGAAAAATAAGAAAAAGGGTAAAAAATAGTTGACTCCTCTAGCCCCTCCTCCCTCTCTTCGCCTGTGCTATACAAATACAATTTCAAAATAACCACTGTTACTGTGTAAAATTTAATTTTTATTTAAAATAGACAAATTACATACTAATCTAATTCACCTGCCTTTTCATATAAAGCATCAACTGCATCTGACATATGTTTAACAACATCTAAGGCTAAATCATAAGTTTCATCTCTTTTTGGTTCATCATAAATAATTAACCATCCATTTCCTTGATCTAAAACACCATAAAATACTTTATCTAAAATCATATTACTTAATTTTGATTCAATTATATTTTTTGATAATCCAATCATAGCACAAATATGATTAATTTCAATGATTGAATATGGTTCAATTAATTTTAACAAATTTTGTTGAAATAATGAATCATATAAATCTGATAAATGAGATCTAATAATAACATCTAATGTTAATTCATTATTATAATTTTTAAGGCAATCTTCTAATTCTTTTAATGATCTATTTTTATATGCAACTGAAACATTCTTCATAGCTTCAATATCCCTCTTTGAAATAAATTGTTGAACATTTTTTTGCTTTAAAATTTGATTAACTTCATCAATATTACCAATCATAATTTTACAAAGTAACATATATTTTAAAACTTTCATTGATTTTAAATCTTCAAAATTATTTTCTTTATCTTTCTTTGATTTAATTTGATAATTTTCAAATGATTCATAAAAATATGAATAGGCAGTTTTAAAATCATTATCTTGAGCATTTAATATACCACTCATTAAATCTAATTCTGCTTGAATACTTGATGGACAATAAATAGAATTTGCTGATGTTCTAGCTGATGTTAATGCAGCCTTTGACTTTGCAAAATTTTTAAGTTGAAAATAATTTTTACATTCTAATAATTGAACATCAACTAATGATGATTTATCATCTAATTTTTTAAATTCTGTTAATAATTCATTAATAATTTTAAGTGAATCCTGAAAATATTTTTTTTTATAGTATAAATTTGCAGATCTAATTTGAAGTGATTGCCTTAAAAAGCTTCTCTTTTCATCAATAGCCCAATCAATACATTCTTGATTAACTTTAATAGTTAAATCAATTGATCCTTCTAATGTTTGATTTTCCCATTGATGAGTATTTTCAACAATATCTAATAAAGATTTTATAATTTTTGCTGATTTTGATTTAGCAAATGATCCACTCATAATTTTTCTAGATTTTTCAATTAAATCTAATAATTTGGATTCATTTTGCTCTAACTGATAAAGTTCACCTAATTCTAAAATGGCACTCTCTTGTAAATCCACCTGTTTATCAATACGTAAATTTGAATCAGGTGTTAAAAGTTGTATATAAATTGATTCAGCATTTAAATATTCTTTCCTTTCAATGGCCTTCCTAGCCTCTTCAATTGATGCCACTGTCATATTTATTCAAAAGGAAAAATTACAGTTTCTTTTTTGCCACCGTTTTGAGAGTCCACAAAAAAGGAGCGCGCGCTGTTGTTTTTATGCTCATGAACTTTATGTCAATTATTATTATTACACACACACGAAGACTATCTACAAGATTATTATTTTTCTTCACTTTCAATCATTTTAATTAATTCTAGTGATCTAGAATCAGTTTCGTTTTTTTCTACTTGATCAATAATATCATCTAATTTTTCACCAGACATACAGCCTTGTAAATCATAAAGTGTAAAATTGCATCTATGATCAGTAACTCTCTGCTGCTGGAAATTATAAGTTCTAATTTTATCACTTCTATCAACTGATGAAACTTGACCAGTTCTTTGCTCTCTTTCCTTTTCAGCTTTTTCTTTCAATTCCTTTTCTGCCAATCTGGCCCTGATAATTGTCATTGCCCTCTCTTTATTTTTATGTTGAGATCTTTCATCTTGAATATTAACCATAATACCCGTTGGTATATGAATAATTCTAACTGCTGATTCAGTTGTATTAACATGTTGACCACCAGAACCTGATGCTCTCATAACATCAATTCTTAATTCACCAGGAGCAAATTTTCTCAAATTTGGATCGTTTTGACTTTCGTCAATTTTTGGTAAAACAACAACACCCGCTGCAGATGTATGAACTCTACCTTTTGTTTCAGTTGTTGGAACACGTTGAACTCTATGAACACCTGCTTCATGTCTTAATCTATCATATGAACCTAATTGATTAATTGATAAAGTTGCATCAATAATACCTGATCCTGATTCATGATCAGATTTTGAAATTAACTCATATGGCCAATTATTAAATTGACAATATTTAATGTACATATTTAGTAAATCTTGAGCAAAAATATTAGCCTCGTGGCCACCGGCACCCGGACGTAATTCCATAATTGTTGGCTTTTCAGCAAATTCATGTGATGGTAATAATTTAATTTTTAATTTATTAGTTGAATTTATTAAATCTTTAATGGCAATTTTAATTTCTAATAATGCCTCCTCCTTTAAAATTGGATCTTCATCTTCAATTAAAATTTCCAACTCTTTTAAATTACTTTGATTTATTTTAAATTCATTATAAATACTAACGACACTAGTTAATTGATTATAACGCTTAGAATCTTCAACGTTAAATTCTTTACCGCTGGACATTTGATCTTCAAGTTTTGAAAGTTCAACTTGTAATGTATCAGCCTTTTTCAAAAGTGCCGGATGTAAATTTTCAATATCCTTTGTTGTTAAATCACTATACCATTTTTTTATTATTACTGAATTTGGCCTTGTTATTTTTTTGTTAATTTGCAATGATTTTACTAGGAATCGGGTAATCATGTATTGTGCAAGCTCAATAAGTTGAAACTGAGAAGGAAAAAAAAAAATTAAATTAAATTAAATTAAATTCAAAGTGCATGTAGTGGGAATCGAAACCAGTGTAAACACGTGACGTGGCGCAATTTGTGTGTATGTGCACGCGTGCTAGGTTTTTGCCGCTAAGCGTTGAAAAGGACTATTTACATCACTGCGATAGCAATCCCGCTTAGGATGATGATAAGAGAGAGACCAAATTGTACAAAAGTAAATTAGTAGCGATTGTGATCTGCTAAAATATAGGGCATTGCGCTAAAAGGCTACTCATTTGCCTGTCCTTCACACACGTGTGTGCAGATGTACACGTCATTGGAGAAGAAAATCATGCCAGATTTTTCTAAAAGTGGTCTCATCTGACTATCGTGAGCACCATCAATACAAAATTAAATTATCTTTAATTTATAATGGCCAAATTAAAGTTTAAAGATTAAAATAAAGAGCGGGGCTAGTGGGGGGTGAAAACAAGCGCTATCAAAATTATATACCCTTTATCAATGAAAAAAAAAAAAAAAAAGTGGGGGCTGTGTGAAAGAATAAGGTTGTGAAAAAAGGGGGGGAATGGCCGGAGGGACGGAGAGAAGAAGGCTAGATTTTAAAAAGAAAGAAATAAAAACATAAAAATAGTTTATGCTAACACTTTGAAAGATTATAAAATTTCAAATCTAAAATTTAAAGATCTACAATTTTAAACACCACAAGTAAAATAAAATTGTAAAAAAAAAAAAGAGTGACAAATCGGTGTTTGCCCATTTACGGGCCGTGCAAAGGAAAGTCCGAAAATTTTGTTGAAAAAAAATCTGAGCGCATTTGTTTTTCTTTTTGCCCCGCGGACTGAGTCAAAAAAAAAAAAATTCAGTGACAGTGAAAAAAAGAGAAAAAATTTGTTGTGAGAAAAAAGTTAAAGTGTGTGACGCGTGGAGCTTTATTAAGAAGCTATTTTTCCTCCCTTTTTTTTTTTAACTATTTTTAAATATTTTTCCAGAATTTGTGAGCAAAAATAGAAAAAAGGAATTAAATTTTTAAAAAATTTAAATACTTTTTTATTCCCATTTGAAAAGTTTTTAACTATTGTTTTACCCTCCTTTATTACTTTACAAAAGAAAAAAATATATTTTTTTATTTTTTGTACTCATTTGATTTGATTTGATTTGATTTAGTACACGTGCGTCTAAGCATTGCATCGTTTTTTTTTTCTGCTTCATATATTTTTACCTTTTTTTTCATTTGAATTTTATTTGGTGCTTTCACTATTAAATTTTCAAGTTTATTCAACTCTCCTCTCTTTATAATGTCTGCTTTTGAAGATTACTGCTTAGTTTGTGAAAAGCTCTGTAATGCCGGAGAGGCTTACTGTTCAGACGAATGTAAAAATTCGGATCTTGAAGTTTCGGTTTCACCAGCTCTTTCTGCCTGTTCTTCTGTCCAAATGACTAACAGACCAAGTGTTCATTTACAAAGTGTTATTTCTCCTTTATTGACCCCACAGATTAATCCTAGAAAATCTATTGTGGGTACAATACAATCCCCCCAGACTCGTGGTATGACTTATGAATCTCCACTTTTATCTGGTTCAATTCAAAATCATCATTTATTAAATGATCTTGACAATAATCGTCTTGATTTAAATGTTTCAGTTGGTTCTTATAAACATGCTAATAAATTGTATGTAGCAGCAACACCCACAACTAGCATTAGTGAAAGGCTATCGGTTAGTTCAGTATCTACAAATGAACCAAAGACTCAGCTATTTTCAAATTCAAACTCAAATTTAAATTCAAACTCAAACTCAAGTTCAAAAGTTTCTGATGTTTCAACAATGTTGTCAAATTGTCCCTCGGAAAATTACAAAAAGTGGCTTTCAACCCACTGAAATTTTACATCTTTACTATATTTTAGCATACAATTAAATTTGTTTTCTCTTTTAATTTAAAGGAAGATCAAAAAAAAAAAAAAAATCATCTTATATATAGACCAATAAATTTGTCAAAACAAGAAAAGATACAAAACACAGTCATATACCTTATTAAGGCAAGTATCGTTTATAATTTTTATAGCCTTTTTTAATGAAAAAAATACCCCTCGTCATGATTTTACTAATATCTGGTTTACTCGTAATGTTCATCCTCTGTTGGAGTGTGTGCATGAGCAATTTCATGCTTTTGTTAAAAGCCCCCCTGTTTCCCCCCTTTGGCATTTTTTAAAAATAAACATTGGGTCTAAAATTAAAACAATAAACATTTAATAGTATTAGTAGTATCCAATGGCTTTTCAGATGGGTTGCCAAGCCCACTTTCCCCCTTTTTTTTTTTGCTAAGAAAATTTTTCAGTTAAAATGCAAAAGGAAAAATCTAGAAGGAAAAAAAAAAAACTCCGCATGACTTCTCCGAGTTGCTCGGAGTTAATTCGTAAAAATAGAACGCCGAACAACCGGACCCTTATGTACGATGTACGGGGGGGCTTTCCAAACTTTTTCTAAAATTACTTGGCTAGGAAAATAAGGTTATAGTTTTAGTTTCCTTTAACAATCAATGAAATTTCTAATCATTTGCAAAATCATTAAAAAAAAATATAAATAATGTGAAACAACTATAAAACAGCGTATATGCAATAGCGCTATTTTAAAATGTGCGCACACTGTTTCAAAGCAGTTTCATATACGAGGAGCTCAATCGAAAATATTAATTAAGTAAAAGTTTCAAAAAAAAATTAAGTATATGAGTAAGTCGTTACAGTATGTATGCAAATATTTTAATTTTTTTATTTCAATTTTTTTGCTCATGTTTGATTTTTCTTGGACAAGCTAGCTCTGTGTGTCCACTACAACTTTATGGGAATAAATTGCTAGATTAACATATACTTTTCCCTCTCTTCTGCTCCCCCTCCCCCCCTTCCCGACGATAAATCCTTTATTTTTTCTGTTTTAAAAGTGTGTCTGAAAACACCACCCGCGGCTGAGTTGCGACTTGTAGTTGAGTTGTACTTTATCAAACATGCAAATTTCTTGCCCAATTTATAATAATTTATCAATTTAATTATACTAAAACAAATAAAAACTCATTATTATATTTTTGGAAAGGACCAGACTAATTTTTAAAACTGAAAAGTTATTTTGAAAAAGAAGACAGTGTTGCAACTGTCAATTATTATTTCCAGCTTTTCATTGCCTTGTTTTTCAAATATTTTTTATCCAGTTTTGTTTAGTTTGACAACTGTAGAAAAAATTTGCCAAGTTTAATCATTGCAATTTAAACAAGTGCAATTTTTTCCCTAATTTATCTGATTATCTGTGCAGTCTTACATGCACTTTTAGTTTATCGCAAATCTCGTTAATTAAATAAAATTCATACAAAATAGTAAAAAAATTAAAACCCCCATTTATTCTCTATAAAACAATAAACCATTTAGTAGTACAAAAATAATTTTTAAAATTAAACTCGGTGCATATCCACTCAGTAATAAGCTAACGCTCATAGCCTCTAACCAAATAAACAGTCTCTCCATTTTGAACTTCCCTTTCAACTCTCCCTGAATATGGTATATGTTTAAAACTTAATACTTCATCATTTGATTCACCAATTCTAAATGATCTAAAAATGGTTAGCTTCATACTTTTATCAATCTGACGATTATTTAAGTTTTGAACTTTTAATTGATCTGCAAGATAATCCAACATTTTACCAACAGGCCATCTTTTACTAACAAAAAAGCCATTATTCATTTTATCATCATATTTAATTGCTGCAGATTCATCATCCGGAATATATGCAACCCAAATATAAATTCTATCATTAAGTGGAATTTTGCCATCACCTTTTGCCAATTTTCTTAAACGTGCCATATTTGCCATTTGTAATGCCTTTGAAGAGTTTTGCCTACCTGATGTTAAAGAGCCCAATAAGCCCATACTGGAACTTAATTTTGAACTTGAATTTGAGGTTTGCTTACCTTTACTCATAAATTTTTTCAATCTTAATAGGGCCACTTCAACAGTTGTCAATTGTTTACCATCAACAGATCTATCATTTGTCAATCTTTGACCAATGCTTTTCTTTTTATGTTCAAGATGAGCTTCGTTTGCATCTTTCCTAATCTTATCTAAATTTGGGAAGACGCTTTTTGCCGAAGGTAAATGATCTGTATTAACTTTATCCTTTTGAACTTTATATCTTAATTTTTCTTGATTTTTTAAAATACAATCATGTTTATTATAATCATCTCTATGATTATTGCAATATGAATGAAGACAATCAGGGCAGGTAAATGGTAAAAAATCTATTTGTCTACAAATGGTACAATGCTTACCAATATCCATCATACCCATCCCGTCTTGTTCTGTTCCAACAGTAGCCATGCTAAATTTTAAAAATAAAAATTGTTATTTGGTATTTTCGCCACCCTTTACAACGAACGGCTATCAAAAGGAGCTTCTTTTTAACTTTAAATAACTTTTTTTTTTTGTTTTTCTTCATCAGCCCTTTTTTTTTTTTTTTTTTTGGCCACCCTAAAGAAAAGCTGACAAATTAAAATCTAGAAAGTTCTAAATGATTTGTGATCTTAATCTAGTATATCCAGTTACAGATTTTAATGAAGAGCCAACTGGTGCACAATTAAATCAATTAAAGTCTGCCATTTATATGGCACAATCATTAGGGTACACACATGTTGCACTTAATTTTTGTCCAAAGTCACCAACGAGTGAAACCAATAAAAAAAAGCTACCAACAGATATTAATCAGCTAAATCCAATTAATTTGTCCAAGCAATTTGGTGAATTTGAAAATGAAAAAATTAAAATTTTTACAAGGATAACAGTTAAAATTGATGATCCTGGTCAGTGTCAAAACATTGCCAAATTTCAAACGTTATTTGATATTGTTGCAGTTCAACCAATAACTGAGAAGGCATTTCAGTCAATAATTACAAATTTAGATGTTGATATTATTTCATTTGATTTACAAGATAGATTACCATGTTTTATGAAACATAAAACTTTATGTTCAGCTATTGATAAAGGTATTAAATTTGAAATTAAATATTCAGATTTTTTAAATAATCAAAATAGAGCATTGGCAATTTCAAATGCAAAACAAATTATAAGAGCTAGTAGGGGCAAAGGCATGATTTGTTCTAGCGGAGCCAAATTTTCTGAGTCTGGTAAATTGAGAAATATTTTTAATATTATACCATTGCTCCATTTAATTGGTATAAATTCAGTAAGTTTAAAAAATAATGGTGTTGGTTGTAAAGGTGATAGAGCACAAATGATGTTTACAGAATGGCCAATTAAAGTTTTAATAAATGGTAGATTAAGAATTAAAAGTTATAAGCAAACAATTACATTAGCCGGTGATGATAATTTAATTGATAATTCATTAGAAGATAAAGATTGGTTGAGTAATAATAAGGGTAATATTAAATTATCCGTTGAAGGTTATAAAAAGAGGAAGGCCGTTGAATTAGAGGAGAGCCAGCAAATTCATTTGAAAAAGAATAAAAAGGTGTAACAGCCAAAGGTACATGTAAAATAGAATAGAAAAGCATTTCAACTTAACTTCACTTAATTTAATTTAATTTAATTTTTATACATTATACACTAATATCCATACCAAACCAGTGGTTGTTAATTTCAAGTTTTATTCAAAAAGGCATCTCTTTTTTTAGCCCTTTGTAAGTTGTTCTCCTTTACTAAACTACTCGAGTTTAAAGAAATCCTTGCACGTTTTGCCTGATGTGCTAATTGTAAACTTGGGTTTGTCCTTTTATTCGCAATACTATTATTACTGCCAACAATTTGATCATTGCCTTTATTACCCCCGTCACTAAATTTGGATAACTTTGTCAAACTTTGCGATTTACCCAATCGTCGTAATCCATTAGTTTCAATGGTACTTATCCTACTATTTGATTTACTTAAGGATTTAAGCTTCGATAATTGAACAGGTGTTATTGGTGTAATTGAGTTAATTTTATTTGATGATGAAGTTGCAGTTGCAGTTCCCGTTGAACTTTTAACTACGGGTGTGGATATAGACTTGAAATTTTGACTTCTTTTTTTATTTGATAATCTAGCCTTTTCAATCATTGAATTTTTAAATATACTCTGCTTGTTATTTGTAAATTTTGGTAAATTCCTGCGTGTGGGGACAATAACATGATTAACGGCAGTGACTTTACTCTTTCTCTCCTTTAAATTTTTTGTCAACTGTTTAAATTGAGATGTCACCTGTTTCTTTTGTTCATCAAGATCCTTAGTGTATTTATAATATAGATCTCTTGAACTTAGATTATTATTTTTTTCAAGTTGAAAATATGATCTTTTATCAGCAAAATCTCTCATGATAAGAGATTTCCAAAGAGGTTCAGAATCAATAATAATTTGTGGTGATTTATCTTCAATTTTCATTAGTGATTTTGCCGTTTTCTTTTTTAAAACTGGTTCAATTAGATGGTATGGCGTTGTACCTACATCATTAATATGGTGCGCATTCTGAATACACTTTAGCCTTGCCAAATGTGCCAAAGAGGGCAACCCGTTCTTTATTGGATACTCCTCTGACATCCCACAAATGTATCTAATATGTTAAATTTGTTATGAAATTTTTTAATCTATTTAATCTAAGCCGGACAAAAGTATTTTTTTTTCTTTAATTTGCTAATGATTAAATTTAGAGGAAAAAGAGGTAAAAAAAAGGGGAAATTGCGTATAATTTCCAACCTTGAAAAACAAGGCGGTGCACAAATAAAAAAATTTAATCCGGCTTACGTCATCAGCCAAATGTGCTCAGGCAGTGTAAGAACGAGTATAAATATTCTGTTAATTTTTCTATATACGTTTAAAAAAATGAACCCAGCAACTTTAAACGAGTTTTTCTTTTTCTTTTTAGATTTCAAATCAACTAGGCTCCATCAGGAGCTCTCAAGCCACAAAACCAGTTTAAGGCATATGCTTCTTCTTCTGGGACTTCATCAGTACCTTCAACCTTAAAGGTAATCTTACAACCTTTTTGGAAGTAAAAAGTTCCACCTGGTTGAACATCGTATGACTTACCAGTTTCATCAGAAACGGTAAATTTACCGTGAACTTCCATACAAACCTTCATTTCTTCGTAAGTGTATTCGTAAACTAAAGCTTCACCTGAGCCTTGCTTGTAAAAGCCAGCAGCCAATTGCTTATCCTTTGGAGCTTCAGAGTTAAAGGTATCACCTAACCAAGAGTTGTTACCTGGAGATGGAATTGGTGGTGGTGTAATGGTGAAGTAGTTGTCACAGGCTGGCTTGTAATAAAGTGGCATTTGTAAATTGAATTTAGTTTAGTGATTTTTCAAAGAAAGTATACTACATTTAGGACTCAAGGTTGTTTTTAAATACAAAAAAATATTAGTTCCACTCTGGGTACTCCTTCCCAAAGAGGTTTGATTTTCCCTGATAAGATGCGTGCGCTTTTTTAGAGGAAAAGGCATCCTTGGTTAGTTATTTGTACTTATTCAAAAGGTTTTTTTATTTATTTTATTTATTTTGTTAATGTGTGTTGTGCTATTTATACCATAACTTGCTAATAAACACATTGAGTGAATTTATCAATTGGTAATGCTAGAAAAGAGCAAAAAAAACAGACCCAACGGCACAACCACTCAGATCTGAAATCTCAAAATACCCTTTTCCGGAAATCAACCCCGAAATCTCTCTATCGCTCTTTTTTATTCCCAATTAGGCAAAGGAATCCATGATACCGGTTTATTTTCCAAACTAATTTCCTATTTAAAAAGTGCCTATTCCCTCTTAATAGACACTTTTATTATCACTCAATTGATATATTTATACTAAAGATGCCTATGTTCTACAAGACCCCTGCTGAAGCCAACGATGTTTTACCACCAAAGATTGCACCAGCTGCCTTCCTTGGTGATTGTATGACTACAACAGATACCGATCCAGAACACACACTTACCTCTGGCTTTTACAAACAAGTTGCTGGTGAGCCATTAGTTTACACCTATCCATTTGACGAAATGAAAGTTTGTTTGGAAGTTAAGGGTGAAATGATTATTACTGATGAAGTTGGAACTTCTATTAAACCAAAAAGAGGTGATGTTTTATATTTCAAGAAAAATTCAACTATTACTTTTGAAGCTATTGGTGAAGGTTCCTATGGTCACTTTTTCTACACTGGTTTGAAAGTTATGAGTTAAATTTAATTTTTTTACACCTGTATAGAGAATCTGTGTACGGCTAACTAACCGGCTTAGTTATTTAAAAAACAAATAAAAAGTTTTCATTTGATTTTATATTTTGTTGAAATTTTTCATTGCTATTTCGTAAAGTGTGTCACGTGTAGAAAGCAAAAGGAGAATTCATACAATAAAAAAAATTAATTTTTTCCTTTTAATTGAAGTTAATTTCCTTTTTTGTTTCCAAATTGTATAAATACCGTGGCTTGCTTTTGCAAGAGTTTGTACATTATTAATTGGAATAACAACGCTCCCTCAAGTCTTGCCGCGCAGCACTCAACTAAACCCAACTCGAGTTAATTTTACTAGAAACTCAAGTAACTAGAAGAGTCTGAAAGCTGTATAATAAATAACCATGTCTGACGGAATGCCCAATTCTAATATTGAAGAAATTTTACCATCTTTTGAGATGCACAATTATATGTTTAATAGATCAATATTTGATACGCATACAAATACAGAAAACGAAAATGGCCCAACACCACCAGGTTATCAAGAGGCATTTACAAACGCACAAAATTTACCAAACCTGAATTCCAACACAAATTCTTTTAACTTAAACTTTGGTGCTGATGCTAGTAATAACTCCAATTCTAACTCTAATTCAAATTTAAATAATTTGGAGTATGTTGATCCAACGGCTAATCCAAATGCACTATTACTGAATAACTTGGACATTATTAAAAAATTAAATATACCCATTAGAATTCAAATCGTGTTAACAAGATCACCAGCAAAATTTGGCCAGTTTAATGAACGTGAAAATCCTGTTCGTTCTTATAAACCCGGTGAGATGATGTATGGCTACATTATCATTGAAAATAAAAGCTCACAACCAATACCATTTGAAATGCTTATGGTTTCATTAGAAGCTGAATATAGTGTACACAATCCATCAAAAATTTCAGATACAGAAAAGGTACAAAAATTTCTAAGAGCATTTGATCTTTCTGCTTGCTACCACGAAGGTAATATTTGTTTAGAGACTCAAGGTACTATTTTACATGCCTTACAAAAAGATGAAATTGATGATTCTCATATTGGATTTACACCAGATAGAGTTATTGAACCTGGTATAAAACATAAAAAATTTTTCATGTTCAAAGTTCCAACATTTTTATTAGATACCACTTGCAATTATCAATTCCCTGAACATTTATGTACACCTCCAAGTTTTGGATTAGATAAGAGATCATTTGATGGTAGAGCAAATGCAATTACTATTAATCCTTTTTTAGGATATGGTAGATTGGATGAATATGGATCACCAATTAAAACGAATGATTATGCAATTGATGGACAGGCAGTTTCATATTATTTAAAAGTTCAAGTTATTGGTAATTATGCAGGATATGTTAAAACATTATCACCAAAAAGTGATTTAAAAGATAATGAATTTGTTGTTTTAAAAGAGAAACCATTTTATTTTAGAGTTGATACGAGTTTTATTGACATACCAAATGCACCACCCCCAGATATTGATGATGAATATAAATCTTCATTCCCAAGAATTTCAACTATTGAACAGTTAAAATATTTGGAAAATATGGTCGTTACAGAATTAGATAATTTATCAGAAAGGAAAGATCTTTTAGCATTGGGAATTATTGATAGACGACAACAAGATGAAATAATTAATAGAAATATTTCAAATGCAAAAAAGATTAGTCAAACTCAATCAACTTTAGTGCCAATGGTTTCACCAACTGCATCATCCAGTAAAATCTCAACGCTCAAAAAACTTTCACTTTCTGACTCTAATTGTAATTCCAATGAATCTTTAAATTTAAATCACTTTTCTGATAGTCGGTCTTATGCACATGTATCTCAATTTACATTTACTAAGGATTTATTCAGTAAAATTGATGGTACTTTAAAGGTAACAACAAGCTTGGAAAAAAATTCATTTATGAAATCTATATCACCAAAATCTTTAAAAGCTGTTGCATCTAGTAGAGCCAATAACACAGAAAATAAAAAATCTATGCCAATGCTTAAAAATAATTACTCAACATCAACGACAATACCATTAGTGGCCATGCGTTCATCTGAACAACAGCTAAAGCAATCCTTTTCAGAGACAAATTTATTAAACAATAGTTCAAGTAATGATAAAATTGGTCAATTTTCAGGATTTATTTATATTTCACTTGAATTTAAAACTAGGCAAAAGCATTCCAATTCACAATTACCTCATTATATAACCATTACTCCTAATTTAGTTGCATATAATATTCAATCAGGAGCTTCTATACCTATTACTTTTGATGATAAATTTATACATGAGGGTGGTTTAAATCCAAATAAAATTGCAAATTTATCAAAAAAATTTGGACTTTATAAAAATCAATTGCTTTCAATGTCAAAGGATATCAAAGTGGGGGTTCAAAGGAATGTTTTAGAGATAGCCAATGGAATTTCAAAATTACAGAGTGATAAAAATATAGTTAAAAAATTATTTAAATCTGAAACAATAGATTTATCCAACCAGTGGAAAAGAGGCATTGACGGTGATACTTTTATTGCGGAATTTAAATTTCCTCTAAAAGTTGATGAGAAGGGATCATTACGCCATCAAAATTCTTGTGTTATTCCAAGTTTTCAATCTTGTCATTTATCTAGATTATACTCAATAGAATGTGATGTTTCATTAAAGAAAGGTAAACCCAGCAGTGATAAAATTATAGAATTCCCTTTCACTGTGGCATGATGGCATGATTGGCGAGTCAATGCAACTCTTTTATATATATATATATATAATTCGATTATAGATGTAATAAAATAGATTCCCTAGTAAATAATAACAAAATAACTAATGGAGTAACCCTCTACACTTTTTTTTTCTTCATTTTTTAAATTATTAAAATCAATTACTAATATAATTCTGTTCAGATTAGGCTCTAATGTGGCGCGAATATTCCACAAGTGGAATTAAGATGGGGTTCTAATCAAATAATTTTAATATTTCCAGCTGTATTGACTCATTTGTAAATATTCAAGTGAAAAGTAGTTCTTTTGATGTTAAAGCATTACTTGTTTGTATACAAACAGTGTAATATTAATCAATAATTTGTAAAACAACCTTAAAATTTGAGAGCAACTTAAGGTGGCAACATTTTCGGTTATAAACGGACCTATTGTTTAATTACCTTTGACTCATCCTTTTTTTTTTTAACCGTTTAATTTAAAAAGGTAGAATTTCCTCTTTAATTTACTAATTGCTATTTACATTTACATAAAAAAATGAGTAAAGATTTGGAATTAGAAAGAGAGAACATTTTAGAAGATATTTTGCCTTCCTTTGCAATGCATAACCATATGTTTAATAGAACCATATTTGATGAACCAGAAACTGGGAACATAAAACTTCCTAATTATGATGAAATTTCAATTAATCCATGTGAATCTAGTTTTGCAAATTCAAATTCTTTAGATCCAAGTGAGTCAGTTTTAAATGAGTATGAACGTCTAGATCGGTTATCAAATTTCGGGATGATAGATCCTATCAATAACCCTGATAAACTAATTTTAAATAATTTAGAGGTTTGTAGGACATTATCAACACCAATTGAAATTAAGGTTGTATTAACTAAAGGTACACCAGCAATTGGAGTTGCCCCCGAAATTGAAGATCCATTAAGACAATTCACATATGGTGATATAATCAATGGATACTTATTAATTAAAAATAAAACTTCCAAACCAATACCTTTTGAAATGTGTCTTGTTTCTCTTAAAAGTAGTATTACAATAACCAACATTGAACGACCGTCAGAACTTATTAATGCCGGAACCATTTTAAATGCTTATGATTTAAGTGCCTCATTCCATGAACAAAGTAATAAGTCAAAGCGACAATCTTTTTCATCACTTGAATTTGATAATATGGATCAAACTTATATTGGATTTACCCAAGAGAAAAAAATCTATCCTTTTATAACACATAAAAAGTTTTTCACTTTTAAGGTGCCACATGTGTTATTAGATACTGCCTGTCCATATCAAATCAAAGATCATCTATTAATTCCACCATCTTTTGGGTTATGTGGTAAAAAAAATGAATTTGAAGAAATAACTGATGTTAAAAATTCAGCACCAGCTTCACCCAAACCTGGATTGCCAATTTTAACAGAAGATTTTGCAACGCCAGGCCAGAGCATATCTTATTATGTTAATGTTCAATTAATTGGACATTCTACAGAAGTCTCTAAAATTAAAATGAAAAGTTCAAGTTTAAAATTAAACAGTTTAGTTTCAAAGAAAGAAAAAATTAAAGAAGATGAGTACGTTCATTTGAAAAATGTTCATCATCATATTCTCATTGATACTGCTGGTCAATCTATGTTGAATCCATTTTCAGAATATGATTCAAAGTCTACTTGCTCTTCATCACATGAAATTAAAATTTCAACAAAAAAACAATTTTGTAATATTAATAAAATAATCGAAGAAGAAATTGATGTTTTAAAAGAAATAAAAAATTTAATTGCAATTGGCATTACAGACAAAAGTCAACAAAGTGAAATTATTTATAGAAATATAGGAGAAACCAAAAAATATAAAAATACCTATATTGGAATAACAGATGTTGAATTAGCTTCAAATTATAACAATAACACACGTTCAAATATTATTAATTTAGGTGAAAATTCTAGTTTATTGAAACAAGAGAAAATAATTTCTTTAAACAAAGACTTTTTTAACAGTGTTGATGGTAGATTAAATGTTATATTATCAATGGAGTCTGATTGCTCAGCTTCGGCAATGTCACCACCAAGATTAAACAGAACAAAAAATTTTGGGAAAAGAGCAAAATCAAAGGCTTCACTGAGAACAAACTCATCAGGTTCTATATTTTCATTGAATTCTAATAATACACATGGTGTATCATCTTTCTCATCTGCAACTTCATATTCGCCAACAAATCCACACTTGAATGTCAAACTTGAATTTAAACCAACTGATTATAAACATGGAACTATACCAAATTTACCAACTCATTTAACTATTATACCAAAATTACATGCAATAAATTATCAATCACAATCATCATTACCAGTTACATTTGATAATGATTTCATTTTTTCAGGTGGTCTAGAAGAATCAAATTTACACCATATGAGAAAAAAATATTTATTTTACAAACAGCAATTGGTTGACTTGGCCAAACAAATTGGTGCAAATGTTCAAAAACCTGAGCTTACCATGAGTTATGCATTGGGTACACTTAGAGTTCAAAAAGTTGAAATTGATAATGTTTTCCAACCTATTAACCTCAAGCTGAAAGGTTCAGAAGCAAGTTGGAAGTATGATTCTGATTTAAATTTATTTACATTTGAACAGAAGTTGCCATTGATTTTAGAAAACAAACATAATTATAATATAATTCCAACTTTTCAAAGTTGCCAATTAGGAAGATTATATGGGATTACCTTTGATACAAGCATAAAAAAGCAAAAGACACAATTGAAATTCGAGTTCCCCTTAACAATTTCATAATTTTTTTATATTCATTTTAAATAACTGTTTAGCCGATAAACATTTTGTATTAATAATCGATTTTCATATTTGACATTTATCAGCAATCTGATCGGTGAAATTTGTTTTCAAATACGCGGCGATCTGCAGATCGCGTTCAGAATTAGGAATTACTCATTTCACTGTGTGGTGTACAACCTAATTTAAACAAATCAAACAACTAAAAATAAGAGGGGATTGGATATGAACGAAGATTCCGACACATCTATTACACATGAAGATGTTTTACCTTCTTTTGAAATGCATAATTATATGTTCAATAGAAGTATTTTTGATGCAGAGGATCATTTACAGTTAGATCAAGCGCCTGAATACTCTATATCGACAATTGAATCAAACGATGGCAGCAGTGGATCAATACGACCACCAATTTCAACGCAAACGTCTATGGCTACTATTGATCCAACAGTAAATCCTAAACTTTTAGTTTTGAACAATCCAAATATGCCCATTATAGAGTTACCAGTTGAAATTAATATTAAACTTACAAAGTCGTTACCAATTATAAATAAGCCAAATGAACTAGAACATGTATTGGTTGAATATAAGCCAAAAGATGTTGTTACTGGCTTCATTACTTTTAGAAGTTTAATAGAACCGATACCATTTGAAATGATGTTGGTTTCATTGGAAGGTGAAATTAAAGGTAAATCTGGTAACTCTGATTTTACCCATACCATTTTACAGTCATATGATTTAAATGGTTGTTTTCATACAGGTGAGATACCAATGGCATCACAAAATTATGTTGGCTGTGGACAAATTGATTCTACTGATGGTTCAATTATGGGATTTTTAAACAAAAGAGTTGAATCTACAATAATCCATAAAAAATTATTTAAATTTAAATTACCAAGTCATGCATTAGATACAAACTGTCCTCATGAACTCAGTGAACATTTACGCCTGCCACCAACATTTGGCTTTGATAGAAAAGATCCAGCAAATGTTAACGTTAGTAGAAGTGAAATGTTTAAAGAAGGATATTATAAAAATCATTTAAAATTGGGAAGTCCAGTTAGTGTTTTAGATACGGCATTAGATGATCATTCTATTTCGTATTTTATTAAATGTCAAATAATCGGTAGAAGATATGTTGCAGAGAAATTAAAGCCTGCAATTAAATTGAAAAATGAAAATAGAGATAGCAAAGAGTTTGTTGTTTTTAAAGAGGAAAAACATTATATTAGATTTGATACATCTGGTAGAGGGATTAGAGAAGATGTATCGACGGATTTCCATCCCTTTTACTCTAACATTTCAACCCACAGACAAATTGCAGATATTGAACGAGAGGTAGAACAGTGTGTATATGAGTGTGAAGTTAAAAAGCAATTGAAAGAGTCTGGCGTTATTGATGCCCACCGACAAAATGAGATGATTACAGAGATCAACGCTGATCCAATGAAAAAGTTTAGGAATTTGAGTACAGATTCATCGGCAAAGGCATCATATGATGGGTCGGTGGATTTGAAACAGTATCATCACCAGGGGTCAATTGATATTAGCAAGGAGTTGTTTGGTAAGGCAGGAGGGAAGATTGTTATTGATGCTAAATTTGACAAGAAGTGTCAATTGCCGTCATTGAGACCACCAAGTTTGAAGGTGAGATCCAAAAACACAGGACCGCAGCCAACGCACCGTGACAAGTTCCCTGAGCATCATGTGTCATTGAGGCTCAAGTTCAAACCGGATTTGGAAGGGAAAAAAGAACCACCAAACTCGATCACCATTAAGCCAACGCTGAAGGCGATCAATATAAGTTCGTCGAATGCCATACCAATTACATTTGATGATGAGTTTCTGATGGATAATAATGTAGCCGGACTCGTATTATTGAACATTCAGTACAGATTTCACATATTTGCAGAAAAGCTTAAAAGCCTCTCTAAACAAGTGGGAGTGCCAAAATATGTTTATGAGAAGGTTGGCGTTTTAAAAGAATTATCTATAAAAGAGAGAAAAGTATCAAACTTAGAATTTGAATTGAAATCTATTGATATGCGGGAGTTATGGACATGGAATGCAGAAGAGCAGGCTTATATTGCAGAGACCAATGTTCCATTACAGATAAATGAAAAGACTTATAAAAACAATTTTATCACATTGACACCACAGTTTCAGAACTGTTTTGCATCATTATTCTATATGATGCACTTGGAAATTTCGATGAAACGTGGCAAATTGTCATCCCAATGTAAATTCCCAATTAATGTTTTATAGATTTTAACAAAACTGGCATGTTTTTGTAATTGATTGTGTGCAGTTTTATTGTTTGCTGACAGGAATTGGCATACACGGCTGTGAGGAAACATCCGATATCAGTATTCTATTATTTGCTTTTTCTAGAATATTCTCTTCTGAATCTGAAAATAGAAAGAGGCGATATCAGATTTTTAAACAATGTATACGGCATTTACAGATAAGTTATCTAATCTTGAAAAAAAGTGAAAAAATGGATATATTTCTAGAAGATTCTTTTTAGCCGTGTGGATGAGTGGTTTGGAAAATATTGTTATCGGAGATCTCGCTCCAAAATTAAATTTGTTTTTGCTGCAACCCGGTAATAACCGGCAACAACCGTTTCACGTCGAAAAAAAGATCTCGCGTTGCATCGCATCTCACACATTTTTTTTTTTTTTCAATTATTTCAAATATAATAAAATAGCTACATCCACAAACACTAGACTTTAAAAAAATATAAAAATTAATGGATGTAGATTTTATAGATCATGAAGATGTACTTCCTTCATTTGAGATGCATAACTACATGTTTAATCGAACAATTTATGATGCTGAAGATCATTTACAGGTTGATCAAGCACCAGAATATTCAGTTTTTACAGAAAATATAAATGCTATCAATGGTGAGTTTAATCAAGATTCTTCAGATACGCAACAAACCAGTCAATTTATTGATCCAACAGAAAATCCAACTCTACTAGTTTTAAATAATCCAAATATGTCTCGTGTAAGCATACCAGTTAATATTGACATTAAATTCACCAAATCATCACCAATTAGGAATGTTCCATATGAAATTGAAAGTTCATTAGTTGAATATAAACCGGGAGATTTTATAACTGGATTTGTAACATTTACAAACTTACTTAACGATCCAATACCATTTGAAATGATGCTAATTTCTTTAGAAGGTGACATGAAAAGTAAAGTTGGAGGTAAAATAATTAGTCATCAAATACTACAATCATTTGATTTGAGTGCATGTTATCATTCAGGAGAAATAACCTTAGATTCTCAAAATGTTTTAGGCCCACAACAGTTGGATTCTATTGACGGTGCATTTGTTGGTTTCACCTCTAGAATGTCCATTGAGTCAGATATGGTTCATAAAAAATTCTTTAAATTCAAATTACCAAAGTATGCATTAGATACGATTTGTCCTCATCAACTTAGTGAACATTTGCACTTACCTCCAACTTATGGATTCGACGAATCTGCAGTTGATGGCCATGGTGAGAATATAGAAACACCAAGCGAATTAGGATATGGTAAAAGTTGGCAGAAACTTGGAAGTCCATTAAAAGTTTTAGATTCTGCTTTAGAAAATCACTCTATTTCATATTTCATCAGATGTAAATTAATTGGTAGAAGATATGTTGCAGAAAAATTAAATGGAAAGGCTCAAATGAAGCATAATATTAAAGAAGAAGATAAACAGTTTGTTATTTTTAAGGAAGAAAAGCATTATGTGAGATTTGACACATCCGCATCTGGGGATATAGAGAATGACTCAGCATATTTTCACCCATTTTCGTCTACTATTTCCACCCGCCAACAACTGATAGACATTGAACATGATCTTGAAAAGTGCATATATGAATATCAGATGCAAAGGCAATTGAAAGAGTCTGGCGTTATTGATGCCCACCGACAAAATGAGATGATTGCAGAGATCAACGCTGATCCAATGAAAAAGTTTAGGAATTTAAGCACAGATTCATCGGCAAAGGCATCATATGATGGGTCGGTGGATTTGAAACAGTATCATCACCAGGGGTCAATTGATATTAGCAAGGAGTTGTTTGGTAAGGCAGGAGGGAAGATTGTTATTGATGCTAAATTTGACAAGAAGTGTCAATTGCCGTCATTGAGACCACCAAGTTTGAAGGTGAGATCCAAAAACACAGGACCGCAGCCAACGCACCGTGACAAGTTCCCTGAGCATCATGTGTCATTGAGGCTCAAGTTCAAACCGGATTTGGAAGGGAAAAAAGAACCACCAAACTCGATCACCATTAAGCCAACGCTGAAGGCGATCAATATAAGTTCGTCGAAGGCCATACCAATTACATTTGATGATGAGTTTCTGATGGATAATAATTTAGCCGGACTCGTATTATTGGATATTCAACAGAGATTCGGTACGTATCCAATAAAATTAAGAGAACTTGCAAATGAACTCAACGTTTTAATAGGAACATACGAAGTAGCAAAATCTTTATCTGATATAAGTATTACAGAAACTTCCCTTTCGAAATTATACTTTTTATCACAGTCTATTAATATATCCAACAGTTGGAAATGGGATGAAAAAGAGGAGGCATATTTTGCAGACGTAAAAGTTCCATTACTGGTTAATGAGAAACTTTTGAGAAAGCATGTCATTACATTGACACCGCAGTTTCAGAACTGTTTTGCATCATTATTTTATATGATGCATTTGGAAATATCGATGAAACGTGGCAAATCGTCATTTGAGTGCAAATTCCCAATTAATGTTTTATAGGTAAATAAGTAATAAGAAAAAAAAGAAAAGAAACCCCAGGCAATTAGTAACTGGAAGTCTGGCTCATAATTAGAAATTTAACAATATTGACTTTTTTTCAAGTATACAAAAGTTACACAAATAGACGATTTTATCTAGAATATTCTATTTTATTTCATTTTGACTTGTATTGGTTTTTATTAACCGATAAGGGTTTAACAAGCTTCGCGTTTATTTTCAGTTCTAATCTTTTACTTTTTATTTAATATAGAGGTTAATATATCTAGAATATTCTATTCCAATTATAAACAAGTGACTAATCTCAGTAGCCAAAATATTTTTTTGACGATCGCTCATCTCTAAAACTTCTAATTTTATCCTTTTCCCTTTTCACATTGGGTGTTTACAACCTAGCTTTAAAGGATTCTATTGGCTTTATTGTCAATTTATTGTTTCCCTTATATTTCGTTTTTTAATGTGGGGGGGGGGGGGACGAAGCTGCAGAAATATAAGTTAATGCCGAGATTACTCACCATTAAAATGTAGAGAGCAACTCTGCATCTTGCTCTTTTAATTTTAATTTTTAATTTTTTTTTTTGGTATTTAAATGAGCCACTTTCCTGGATTTTCTACTACTTTTTTTATCTTTATATTTAAATATATAGCCTTAGATAACAATGGAAAAAGACTCTGATACTTCCATTGTATACGAAGACGTGTTGCCTTCGTTTGAAATGCACAACTACATGTTTAATCGATCTATTTATGATGCTGAAGAACATTCACAAACTGACCAAGCACCAGAATACTCTGTAGCTACATCGGATTCTTTAGATTTAACAACTAATAGTTTGACATCAACACAACCATCAAGTCATTTTGTTGATCCAACACAAAACCCAAACCTTTTAGCTTTAAATAATCCAAATATGCCACGTGTAGGATTATCAATTGATGTTAAAATTACCCTTACAAAATCATTGCCAATTAGAAACAAACCTTTTGAAATTGAACATTCATTGGTTGAATACAAGCCAGGAGATTTTGTAACAGGATTTGTCACTTTTAAAAATTTCATGGAAGAGCCAGCTCCATTTGAAATGATGTTGGTGTCATTAGAGGGATTAATAAAAACCAAAAATGGATCAAAAATTGTTAGTAATCAAATATTACAGTCTTATGACCTATCTGCCTGTTATCACACCGGTTCGATATTTTTAGCCTCACAAAATGTTCTTGCCTGTGGACAGACAGATTCAATTGATGGATCAATCATTGGTTTTAGAAGTAACAAATCAGTTGAAAGTGGTATAACCCATAAAAAGTTTTTCAAATTTCGATTACCAACTTATGCTTTGGATAATACTTGTCCACATGAATTAGGAGAGCATTTAAACTTACCACCATCTTATGGATATGATAATTCTGCAACTCTTATAAGGGAAAAAATTGAGGTTCCATCTGAGTTAGGATATGGTCGAAGTTGGACAAAATTTGGATGTCCAATTAAAGTTTTAGATCCTGCCTTACAACACCAGTCCATATCTTATTTCATCAGATGCCAATTAATTGGTAGAAGATATGTTGCAGAGAAATTAAAGCCTGCAATTAAATTGAAAAATGAAAATAGAGATAGCAAAGAGTTTGTTGTTTTTAAAGAGGAAAAACATTATATTAGATTTGATACATCTGGTAGAGGGATTAGTGAAGATGTATCGACGGATTTCCATCCCTTTTACTCTAACATTTCAACCCACAGACAAATTGCAGATATTGAACGAGAGGTAGAACAGTGTGTATATGAGTGTGAAGTTAAAAAGCAATTGAAAGAGTCTGGCGTTATTGATTCCCACCGACAAAATGAGATGATTGCAGAGATCAACGCTGATCCAATGAAAAAGTTTAAGAATTTGAGTACAGATTCATCGGCAAAGGCATCATATGATGGGTCAGTGGATTTGAAACAGTATCATCACCAGGGGTCAATTGATATTAGCAAGGAGTTGTTTGGTAAGGCAGGAGGGAAGATTGTTATTGATGCTAAATTTGACAAGAAGTGTCAATTGCCGTCATTGAGACCACCAAGTTTGAAGGTGAGATCCAAAAACACAGGACCGCAGCCAACGCACCGTGACAAGTTCCCTGAGCATCATGTGTCATTGAGGCTCAAGTTCAAACCGGATTTGGAAGGGAAAAAAGAACCACCAAACTCGATCACCATTAAGCCAACGCTGAAGGCGATCAATATAAGTTCGTCGAAGGCCATACCAATTACATTTGATGATGAGTTTCTGATGGATAATAATTTAGCCGGACTCGTATTATTGGATATTCAACAGAGATTCGGTACGTATCCAATAAAATTAAGAGAACTTGCTGAAAGTGTGCTTGTTCCTAATGCCCCCTATGAAAAGGCCACATCACTGGCCAACATTAACATTCAAGAAAAGGATGTTAAATTAGGATTTTTATCAAAAGCTACCAATATTTCCAACTGCTGGAAATGGGATGAAAAAAAGGAAGCATATTTTGCAGACGTAAAAGTTCCATTACTGGTTAATGAGAAACTTTTGAGAAAGCATGTCATTACATTGACACCGCAGTTTCAGAACTGTTTTGCATCATTATTTTATATGATGCATTTGGAAATATCGATGAAACGTGGCAAATCGTCATTCGAGTGCAAATTCCCAATTAATGTTTTATAAATAAATAATAAAGTGTAATAGTGATAGGTTTTAAATGGAGTAATTACGTAAGCTGCACGGTGGAAAACCTTTTTTTTTTTTGGAGGTCTTTGCCAAGTGGAACGATCTGAAATATTTTGTTTGTTTTTGTTCAATAGAAATGAAACTGTTGCTTTCGTGTGTAGGGACAATATATGCCTCATTTTTGACGTGGTCCTATTTGCAAGAGAAATTGACATTTTTGCCATTCCCAATTTTAAACGTTACCCAATGCATCCTCTCTATTATTATTGGATCAATATATCTGAAAAGTCAAAAGGGCAACTCAAGCATCAGCACAAAGGATAAACTGACAAAGGAAACAGTATTAATACTCTATGTTATTGCCTTATCCCATTCAATATCATCACCATTGAGTCATAGTGCCATGATTCAAGTTGACTACGTTTTGTATCTTCTTGGTAAATCTTGTAAATTGGTGCCATTAATGTTTGTTCATTTTATTTTATATCGTACCGTTTATCCAAGGAATAAATATTTAGTTGCTGGTGTTATTACCATTGGGGTTGTTATTTTTTCACTATCAGATCAAAAATCTAAGAGAAGTGATGTTGAAAATTCAAATAATAGCTACGGATTGGCATTGTTAATGATCAGTTTATTACTGGATGGATTTATGAATTCAACACAGGACAAATTAATAAAATCATCAGGATTGAATGGATCAGAAATGATGGTTATTTTAAATATTTTTACAATGATTAACTTGATCATTTATTCAATTTCAACTGGGGATTCAATGAAGGTCATTAATTTTTTAAAATTTGAATGTACTCTAACGCAATTTAAAGATATTTTATTATTTGGTATTTGCGGTGCCATTGGACAGGTTGGAATTTTTATAACATTACAGCATTTTAGCAGTGTTGTTTTAGTTACTGTTACCGTTACCAGGAAAATGATTAGCATGTTATTAAGTGTTATCTTATTTGGTAAGTCATTAAATTATCAGCAGTGGCTTGGACTATTTCTTGTTTTAGGAGGAATTTTAGGAGAAAGTTGGAGTAAATTAAAATTTAGAAAGGGGAAGCAGGAATAGCCTAGTTTTAAATAAGATTAACGTTTTTATTTTTTGCTCAGCATTTTAAAAGCTCTCTCGGTGAAGAGCGCGCGAATTTGGCTGCACACTTGAGTTTATCAACCAAACCAAACCAAACCAAACCAGGCAACGAATAACATGAGTGAATTGGCACCGGCATTTGCTCCATTTTTAGGATTTTCTGGCTGTTGCTTTGCCATGGTCTTTTCATGTTTAGGTGCTGCCATTGGTACGGCCAAATCAGGCATTGGTATTTCAGGTATTGCAACATTTACACCTGATTTAATTATGAAATCGTTAATCCCTGTTGTTATGTCTGGTATCCTTTCAGTTTATGGACTTGTTGTTGCCGTTTTAATAGCTGGTGGACTTGCACCAAATGGTGAATATACATTATTTGAAGGTTGTATGCATTTAGGATGTGGATTAAGTGTTGGATTGGCATGTTTAAGTAGTGGATGGTGTATTGGCGTTGTTGGAGATGCTGGTGTTAGAGGATTTATGAAGCAAGGTAGATTATTTGTTGGATTGGTGTTGATTTTAATTTTTGCTGAAGTTTTAGGATTGTATGGTATGATTATTGGATTAATTTTAAATACAAAGAGCAGTGCCTAATTAAATTCCCCCTTTTTTTTTTTTTGTTTTAAAAAAATTATTTATAAATATTACAAAGTAGTATCCATTTTATCATATGTTAATCCATTATCGTTAATTAAACCTGATTGTTGCTGAACAAATGCAACTGAACGAGCACTATCTAAAAATAGCAAATAACCACGTTTGATGTCTTCAACGGTAACAATTTCTTCACGTCTCTTTTTAGCCATTAAATCACAAACACTAATTAAATTACTAGCATATCTTAAACTTGTTTCAACACCCATCTTTGTTAATAATTGTAAAGCATTTGGATCAATTTTAACATCTTCCTCTTGACATCTAATCTTTAAAATTTCTCCAATATCTGATTCACCATATGATTCAGTTTTAACAATAATAATTCTATCTAATAAATCAACTGGTAATCCATGTGGTGATTTATAATTTGTACCTCTAGTATTTGTAATACCTCTATTTGTTGCCATTATAACAACTGGTGAAAATTCATCTTCTAATAATCTATTAATAAATGAAAAGCATTCAATATCTAACATATGAACTTCATCAATAAATAAAACACCAGGAATAATTTCTGCTTTACCTTCTTCTTTCCATTCACCAACTTTAATATTAATTTGATCTCTAACTTCACTACCAATTTCACCTGTATCACCAGAGAAAAGAGCTAAAAATCCTTGTTGTCTTGAATTAATAACATCAATATCATGTAATGAAACTGTATGAACAACTTCCTTCCTAATTTGTAATTCACCCTCAGGTGTTGCAACAAATTTAATATCACCAGTTGCATCATAATCTCTTGCTCTTGAATATGATCTACCTAATTTTGTAATACTACCATTTGCCTTATCAATTGAAACAACATCACCAGCAATAATTCTTTCTTTACTTAATTGATCAATAATTTTACCACCTAATTCATAAACAGTTTCCATGTCAGTTGTACGCATCGTAATTTTACCTTGTTTATGACCACCAGTTAATGATCTATCCATTTGAATTTCAACAACTTCACCTTGAATAAGTTCAGTTTCTTCTTTAATTCTAACACCAATACATTTACGAAAACTTTGAATTAATGATTCAGTTGATGACATTTCCTTTGAGTAAATTTCACTGGCTGTAATTGCATTAAATGGAACATCATCACCTAGTGAATGTGAAAGTGCCATTGCCAAGGCAGTTTTACCAGTTGATGGTGGTCCTGCTAATAAAACGGCTCTACCAGCAATGGATGAACTTTTAATCATTTTTTGAACGATACCAAGGGCTCTTCTGGCTGACAATTGACCAACTAAACCCTGAGAGATATGACGTGGTTGTAAATGGTCATCAAGACCAAGCCCACCAATGTGAGAATGTGCAGCCACAAGGGACAAAGATGTGGTAGTTTCCTTTGGCGTTGAAAGTGACATTGCAATCTAAAGTTAATTTGATTAAAACTGGCAAAGAAACGGCAAAAGAGAGAGAGAGAAAAAAAAAAATCAAAACACGCCAAGCAAAATGGCCGCATTACGTAAGCAGAAGGTTAGTAAACGTTAAAGGTGGTTCAATAAGATATAATATAATATAATTATAAAGGAAAAGGAAAAAGGAAAAGAAAGGAAAAAGAGATGGCTCATTATAGTGCCTCCATTGTGTAGTCATGCTCAATGCCAGGCGTTACACTTGTCATAAACTTTAAAAAGACAATTAAATATTGATCAACTCTAATGCCTGACTCTGAAAAACTCATTAGTCTTTTCATAACATTAGCATGTTTACAAGGATGAATTGAAACTGAGGTTGAATCATTTAGAAATGGTGCCTTTTCAATTGTAGCCGTTTTATCCCTATAATCCTCTGCAATATCAGCAAACATTTGAGATGGATTCAACGGTATACCATCACTATTGAATCCAATGATATACATCTTTGGAACTCTATAACTTGTTGAATAAGTAATGTATAAATCATAAACGCGTTTGTCATTTTCTTGAATAACGGTTAGTGGATCTGTAAAATCTTCAATATCATCATCTTCTTCAACTAATTGATCAATATCACCAAAGTCATTAGTACCTGTTACGCTGTGTTCCATAATTGTACTTGAAACGTGCCCCCAATCGTTATCATTGTCGTTGTCATTGTCATTGTCGTTTGCTGCATTGTCTTGTGCCTCATCGCCCACCTCCTTCACCACAGGACCTATAAGATCATCCGCACGGTGATAAGATGGCACGTGTCGTGTCACAAGTACCTGTTTGTCCAAGGGTAGGAAAGATTTGACTTTATCCTTTGGAGCACCCGACCATTGCCAGCTTGGGAATCTGTACACAAGATAATCGCCAGCTTCAACAAACTCCTCTGGTGTCAATTGGCCTGTTTCGCTGTAATTACTTTCATGGTTGATTGGAGTGAGATATTCTCTAAGATCGGATATCTTAGAACGTAGAAAGGAGGACATATCCGGGGGGGGGATAGAGAACAAGAAGAAGAACTCGTGGCAAAATGGTCTCTCGCTGATAAGGAGAGCTGAGTAAAGCAAGAACAAATTATTCTGGGCATTAAAAAGGGCCAATTTTTTGCTGATAAAGAAAAATAAATTAAATACTAATTAAATTAAATTTTAATTGACAAGGGGAACTGTTTACAAGGTGCAACATTTAATTAAATTCCATTCAATTTCTTTCCCCCCCCGTTCTTTCCCTATTTAAACCGCATCGCATCGCACCACACCACACCACACAACAACTAGAAATTTAAAACCAACGGCAATTAACCTCTTTCGTTTTAAAATGCCCGTTAAAAATAGAAAAAATAAACATAAAAAATCATCTAAAATTATCTCATCACCAAACGGATTGAGTAATGAAGAGAAATCACATCCGGTTGTTGACAAAAAGCCCAATGTTGGCACTCAAATATCCAACCACTTTTGGGAAAAGCGTAGATACTTTTTACTGTTCGGAATTATCATTGGACTACTAACAGCCGGATATAATAATAGAGATGCAATTGTACGTGATATTTTACCACCATTAGATGATTATCTTAAATTAGATTCCTTATCCCTAGACTCTCTAGGCTTTGACTCTATGCTTGATTATTTTGAAGACTGGAAAGATTACTTCCCGGATTCAATACAAAAGACATTATTAGATAGACAAAATGAAGAAGTTCATGGATCTGGTAGCTTTTCAGTTGGTAAATATCTTCAGCGTAAAGGTTACCAGGCAAATTTTAATGTTGTTATGGTTCCAGGTGTTGTTTCAACGGGTATTGAGTCTTGGGGTTTAGAAGGAACACCTGACGGTGAATGTCCAAGTGAAAAATATTTTAGAAAGAGACTATGGGGTAGTTTCTTTATGCTGAGAACAATGTTAATTGAAAAGGCCTGCTGGTTAAAGCATATTATGTTAGATCCAGAAACTGGATTAGATCCACCAGGTATTAAATTAAGAGCTGCTCAAGGATTTGAAGCTGCAGATTTCTTTGTTGCTGGCTATTGGATTTGGAATAAAGTTTTAGAAAATTTGGCTGTTATTGGTTATGGCCCAGAAAATATGGTTAGTGCCTCTTATGATTGGCGATTATCTTATCTTGATTTAGAACGTAGAGATGGATATTTTTCAAAATTAATGAAACAAATTGAATTAAATTTAAAATTAAGTAATAAAAAAACTGTTTTAGTTGGTCATTCAATGGGCTCACAAATTATTTTTTATTTCCTCAAATGGGTTGAAGCTGATGGGTTGCATTTTGGTAATGGTGGTAAAGATTGGGTTAATACTCACATTGATTCTTATATTGATATTTCAGGATCAATTTTAGGTACTCCAAAGGCAATTACAGCTTTACTGTCAGGTGAAATGAAAGATACTGTTCAATTAAATGCCATGGCAGTTTATGGTTTAGAAAAATTTTTTTCAAGAAGGGAAAGAACGGATATGTTAAGATCATTTGGTGGTATTGCAAGTATGTTACCAAAGGGAGGATCATTAATTTGGGGTGATTTTGATTCTGCACCTGATGATTGTTTAAATCCAAATGGAGCCTTTTGTAATTCAACAGAGTCTTATGGTAATTTCATTAGATTTTCAAAAGAATTAGGTGCATTTTCTGATAAAAATTTAACTCTTAGTGATTCCATTGAATATTTATTAGATCAAGCACCAGATTGGTTTAAAAGACGTACTTTAGAACACTATTCATATGGATTTGCAAAATCTGAGAATGAATTATTTGAAAATGAAAATAATTTTAATAAATGGTCAAATCCACTTGAAGTTCCACTACCAAATGCGCCAGATATGAAAATTTATTGCTTTTATGGTGTTGGTAATCCAACTGAAAGGGCATATTATTACAAAGAAGAAAAAGATAAACAAACTTCAAAATTAAATGTTAGCATTGATATTGATATGAAGGGTGATTCAGTTTTAATGTCTGATGGTGATGGTACAGTTAGTTTAATGACTCATTATATGTGTCATAAATGGAAAGAACAAGATTCAATGTATAATCCTGGTAATAGTCAAGTTACAGTTGTTGAACTTAAGCATCAACCAGATTCTTATGATATTAGGGGTGGTAGTCAAACAGCTGAGCATGTGGATATTTTAGGTAGTTATGAATTAAACGAACTCGTTTTAAAAGTTGCTGCTGGTAATGGTGATGAAATTGATGATGTTTACATTACAAAGTTAAAAGAATTGGCAGCAAAACTTGATGCTAGAAATTACTAAATGTTATTTTGTATTGTACTTTATATGTTTTCAATTTATCGGATGCGTGGTTGGTGAAACGACACCAATTTTCGCCTCCAACTTTTACCTAAAGCAGTTTAACAAGTTTAAAAATTTATTTATTTTCAAGGCAGCAATCCCTTCTACTTTGTTGAGTTCAGAGATTAGGTGCTTTATTTAAAGGGTTCAACAATAGACACGCTTTGTTTAAAGGGTGCAACAATAGAAAGGGTCCGGGGTGCGATGCCAGGCGGTAACAGTTTGCATGCACCAAAGTACATAGTATACGTATGAATCTTTTATTTTAGAGATAGCAAAAATAGAAAAATTAAAAAGAAAAATACACACATTAACCAACAACAAACGCTGTACCCTTTTCAACGCCTTGATTGATGAATTCAGAGGCTTCCTTAATCATTTCTTTTTCTAATGAATTAATCTTTTTAATCCATTCCCAATCAATGCATTCAACACCCTCATTTGAATATGACATTGGCACAGCAAAAAATTTTGGTAGGGCAATTTCATCACCTAGTAACTTACCCAATTCACTTTTAAATTTCAGGCAACCAGGAATTGAGTCACTTTCTTTATCTAAAGAGACATAGGCAGAAATAACTGTTTTTGATTTATTTAAAACACCATTTAAAACAATATTGAAAAATTTACTAGCAGCATAGGCCATGCTGAGTGTACTTGAACCTGTACCTTGCTTTGCCTCAACAACTTCATCACCACCATATTGGACTCTGTGAATCAAAGCCTCAGTAATTTTTTCATCATTTAAACAATTTAAAGCATCCAAATCATCCACTTGAGAAAATAATGGAACAATAGAATGGCCTGAATGACCACCAACAACTTGAACGTTATAATGCTGAGGTGATTTACCATCAACTAATTCACTTAAAAATGTATTTGAACGAACATGATCAAGAGCTGTAATACCAAATAGTTTTTTTGCATTAAAACAATTATTTTTAATAAAAATTTCTTTAAAGATGGCAGTTGTTGAGTTAACTGGATTTGAGATAACCATGGTAATTGCATTTGGTGATGCAATACAAATCCCCTGAGCAATTTCTGCACAAATGGATGCATTTATTTTAAATAAATCATCCCTAGTCATACCTGGCTTTCTTGGAACACCAGCTGGAATAATAACACAATCTGAATTTTCAAGTGCTTCTAATAAGGCTGAATTTGAATTACCAGATTCCTCTTTCTTTTTCATGTGATAAGAAATTTTAACATCGGTATCAATGTGATTAAGATCTGCGGCAACACCGGGAATATTAACAACATCATAAAGTGACAAATGTGTTATATTTGAATTTAATTTTAATAGTAAAGATAGCGGCTGTCCAATACCACCAGCAGCACCAATAACAGTAACTTTAAAGGGGATACTCATAAGTTAGGCTAATAAATTAAGAGAAAGATAGAAAAGGCCAAATCTAAACGGGGCTGGGGAAATGACGTGTTTTATTATATTCAAAAGGTTATCTGCACATCTAGTCACGCATCTTTGGCAGGGAGAATTGCCATACAGATCACGTGCCACGTGCAGTAGATGACGATGGTCATTCACATTCACATTCACATTCACTGGAATGTGAATTTAATTTAATTTCCCCACCCTTCAAAAGCCAGTTCCAGACGGAGTAAACCAGAGTGGCCTCTGTAAAAGTGGGAGTGTTGCTATTTGGGAGTCGTTTACCACTGTCATTGGTAGATTCAATGACCATGGTGATATTTCCCAGTTTATAAATAAAAAATTAAATTTTAATCTTAAAAGATACTTCAATCTAAAAATAACAGTGCACCATATACTACACTGCCAAATGCTATTTCCAGTTGAATTAACTTTAACTTTAGAGAAAAGAAGTGGGAAAAAAAAAAAGAGCAAAGTGAAAACTCTCGCGCCTGCTTTTTATTTTTTTTCAAGATCTCAGATCTCAGATCTTGATCGATGTGCATAGAAAAAGAAGGGCTTTTTTTCTCTCTTTTCAAAGTAATCCAACTTATCCAGCAATGTTTACCGGAATTGTTGAATGTATGGGCACTGTGTCATCATATGAAACCATGGATAATTCTATCTCTGGTGGGAATGGTGTATCTTTAACTGTCAAGGATGCCTCCTCGATTTTATCCGATTGCCATTTGGGTGATTCTATTGCCGTTAACGGGGTCTGTTTAACAGTGACAGATTTTGATGCAGACTCTTTCAAAGTTGGCATCTCTCAAGAGACTCTTAAAAGAACCAACTTAGGCTCTTTAAAATCAAATGATAAGGTTAATTTAGAAAGGGCCATGTCAAGCGAGGTTAGATTTGGTGGTCATATGGTTCAAGGTCATGTTGACACCATTGCACAAATTATCAACAGAGAAATTGAATCAAATTCAATTATTTTTACATTTAAATTAAGAGACGAAGAATTTATAAATTATATTGTTCACAAAGGATTCATTTGTATTGATGGTACAAGTTTAACAGTTATCAACGTTGATTACAAATCCAAAACATTTAAAATTATGATGGTGGCATATACACAATCAAAAGTTATTATGCCATTAAGAGAGAATAGTGAATGGTGTAATATTGAAGTTGATCTTACGGGTAAATTGATTGCCAGACAGGTTGAACTAAATTTATCAGCACAATTGCAAAATGAAAATTCACAACTGCAACAACTTGTTGATAAGATTGTTGAAGAAAAATTAAAGGAAAAATTTAAAACGAATTGAATATCTCTAATTATTTATAACTAACTAAAGCTAACTAAAATTTATAAACTAATGAAACCCCATCATCACCGGCAGTGACTAAACGTTCGCCTGAGCAATCAATGGCAAAATCAAGAACACCCATATGATGACCAACACATTTATGTAATTCATCACCAGTTCTAGCATCCCATTGATAAACTTTACCATCCATTGATGATGCTAATAAAAATGGCTTACCTTTAATAAATTGAACTTTTGTAATTGCATCTTGACATTTTAATGATCTTCTAATTTTCCAAGTATTAACGTCAAAGATATAAATATCACCAGAGACTAAACCCATGGCAACTAATGGTAATGAATCACACCATGAAATTGATTCAATAGATGCATTATAAATATTATCATTTTCTTTTAATTCATATGCAGTAAAAGTTGACAATAATGAACCATTCTCTAAATTAATAATGGCAACAAGTGAATCTCTTGATCCAATACATGCAATTTTACCATTTGGACTAATTTCAATTGAAACCCATGGTGGTGTTAAACCTTTTAATTGTGAAGAATCAAATTTAAATTCTTGTTGTTGTGTATAACAATTCCAACCAATAATTGATCCATCTTCACTAATTGAAACTAATTTTAAAGAATCCATATTGTTAATATCATAAAATAATCCATTTGTACAATCAATTGAATGTGAATAACCAGCAAAAATCATATCAAGTGTTGGTTCAATTTGATAAACTAAAACGGATCCATCAAGACCACCAAATGCAAAAACATTTTGCTTTGGATGAACCTTAATCCAACTAACCTCTTCAACATCTTCTAAAATTCTATCATATGGTATCCAAGATTGACCTTTATTTGATGATTTATAAATAATAACTTTACCACTCATATCAGCAGTAACTAAATATGATCCATCAAATGTAAATGATGATGCAATAACAGATTCTCCATATCCTGCTAATTTTGTAATTGTTTGTGATGGAGATTTATGAGTTGTCCAAAGATATGCAACGTTATCACCACCACCACTCATTGCAATTGGTAATGTTGGATGTGTACAAACTGTAAAGATAGAATCTGTATGATCTTCAAAATATGATTGTGAATTATTACTCATATCAATTTCAATATTACCATCTGCATTAATGTTAAATCCAGCATCTTCAGGATTGAACTGATCATCTTCATCGTCCTCATCCATTGGTTCATCTTGATCTAGTTGATCATCATCAACAACTTCTGCAACTTCATCGTCATTAATAATAACGTCTCTTTCTTCCTCTTCAATATTTTCAACAGGATGTTCAGACATTTTTTAAATAGTAAAAAAAAAAAAAAAAAAATTCAATTAGTAAGGAAGTTGAAATTAAATTTCAAAAAAAAATTTTTTTTTTTTTTTGTGTAGCTCGCAATTGTTTCCCAATTAGGAAACTTTAGTTTGACAATCATGTCAACGTACAAACGTATAAAACTGGACACGGAGAGGTACTTTGACGATGATAATGAAGAGGAGGTTCATATAAATGGAGATTACTTAAATTTCAGCTCAAATGTTAGCAAAAGTACGGACATTGATACCGCATCCAAATTATACTTGTCTTCACTTGAAAGATCACAGTTCCCACCTTCTCTGCCTTTCCAGTACAAGCATCTTGAACCAGAATCTAAGAAAAGTTCAGTTTTAGATAAATTGAGGAAATATCAGCTGGCAAATCCAAGTGGAGATTCTTTAGACTTACCAGAAATAGAGCAAACGCAGCAACAGCAACAATCATTGATAATACATGACAAAAATAGTGTCAGTGCCATTACAAAGACAGAAGAGAATAAAACGAGTCAAATTATGAAATTTTCCAAGCCTATTAAATCCATCGTTCAATCCTTACTGCCGCAAAATAGAACAACTTTAAATAAATTGATAACACCACAAATGTCATCGCCGGATAATGGTAAGGCCATTGAGAGGAGTTCCAAGTGGGAAATGTCAAAAATTTTACTAGGTCATTCAGGTCAAGTTACATCTATTGCCGTTGATCCATTTAATAAATTTTTTATTTCAGGATCAAGTGATTCAACAATGAAAGTTTGGAATTTACCAGCATCAAATAAAGCTAAAATTGAATTACAGCATACACTTACCGGACATATTATGGCTGTTAGAGGTATGGTTATTTCTAATAGACATCCCTATTTATTTTCGTGTTCAGAGGATAAGACTGTTAAAAATTGGGATTTAGAAAAGAATAAAGTTATTCGTGATTACCATGGCCATTTAAGTGCTGTTTATACAATTGACTTACATCCAAGTAAAGATTTAGTTGTAACTGGTGGAAGAGATTCATCAATTAGAATTTGGGATATTAGAAGCAGAAATGAAATTAAAATTTTAACAGGTCATGAGGCAAGTGTTTTAAATTTACAATGTTTTGAAGATGAGATAATCTCCTCCTCTGCCGATTCAACTGTTAAAATTTGGGATTTTAAAAGTGGCCAATGTATGGAAACTTTAACTCATCATAATAAAAGCGTCAGATCTTTTGTTGTTGACAAACTAAACAGTCAATTAATATCAGCATCAACAAATGGATTTAGAAAATTCAAACTGCCAAAGGGTGAGTATTTGCAAGAGTTTAATTTTTTTAAAAATCATAACTCCATTGAAGATGGCAATTTAATTATAAATACCATGTCCATTTCAAAGAATAATGTAATCTTTGCTGGTTGTGACAATGGTAATTTTGCATTTGGTGATTGTAATGGCAATTTAGCACAAGTTGATACTCAGGTACCAATTCCTGGTAGTTTACAAAGTGAAAAGGGTATCATTTGCAGTAAATTTGACACTGAAGGCAAGTTGTTAATAACGGGTAACGTTGATAAAAGTTTGAGAATATGGGAGCAGCCTCTATAAAAAATGTTTAATTTAATATAATTTAATTTAATTGACGTTGACTTTAATTTTACAAAAAAATACCTAAGAAATATTTGGAACCTTCCAAATACACTCCAAGGCAAGAAAATCAAAAAATGATTTCCCACTTTGTTTGGTCAACGCCCCACAAAGGTCTAAAGATAAAGTCAAAGTGACTTGTCAGACAACCACTGATTTCCACCTAAGAAAGTCCCTCCCGAAAGAGTACACAAACAAAGGTAAAGATCATTGCTCCTTTATTTAGCCCCTCTCATCCAAAGGATAAGCACGACAAAAAAGGAATAAAAAATTGGGTGTTATGAACCATCCAGATAACCAGATTGCTAAGAATCGTGATTAAACTGTAGTGATAGCTCATGGAAACCTTCTCACTTTAAGGAAATCAGGGTATCTATCTCATCAACCAAGTTGGAATCAGTGGCTCTTAAGAAAGAGTCAAAGAGAGACGAAACCTATAGAAATGATCCTATGAAGTACGTCGACGACGAAAGAAACCTATTGAAAAACGGGGGGAAAGCCCGCCTTTTATAGCAAAAATTTTTTGGCACCACGTGCAGGGTTTTTTTTTGCTCAGCATTCTATTCTACTTTATTTTATTGTACAGGGCTCATATAACACTAGTAAAAACATTTACAAAGAGGCAGCAGCAACTGCTTTTCTCTTTAAATTGGGGATATTCAATTTTTTCAAATCAGCAATTTTCCTTTCAACAATAGCCCTTACCTGTCTAGGAGGCAGATTGAAGCCATGGACACCCTTGGACCAGCAAATGCCAACTTCTAGCAGGTCAACAGTAATAAATCCTCCTAAACTATGCAATACAGTTGCTGCCTCCCTTGCTGCATTTTCACTTTCAAATTGTGCAAATCCAATGCCGCTTTCAGCACGTGTAATGACAATTGCCGTATGACCTGTTATTTCTTTGATTTTATTTTGAATTGAAAAAATTGGCAATTGAAAAATACCAAATAGAAAAAATTCTCTACCATTTTGATTTTTTGGATCAATACCAGCATTGAAAGGCAATGATTTAATCTCACTTGCAACTTCCTTATCAATTTTCACTGATTTCATTGATTTTAAATTTTTTTTAAAGCCATTATTTAAATAAGAAACTAATTTTTCACGAATTTCAGTTATTTCTTCATTTGTTAAACTGTCCAAGGTGGTCAGTTCCCTTGTTGGGCGGGCATCTAGTGCATCGGCATTATAAATTTTACCTTGTACACTCTGTGCATTTCTAACAACATCTTCCCTTTTGCCAACGGGCACCTGAAGTTTTTCTACTAAAAAATCTTTAATTTTTTCATTGCATAGAAACAAGAGATCTTTTAAACAAGATTGGCAGCAGTTGCGAGCCCTAGAGCACGTTGAACATATAAAAGTTTGCCTTGGTGGGAATGAAATTGGTGTGAAGGGCCTTGTGCATGTAAAGCACGCTGTATCTGGTAACTGTAGAAACTGCAACGGGCTCTTTGACTGGCAACCTTCACAAAGAATTGGTTTGTTCATTGTCTTGAAAGATAGAGGGTATGTGCAAAGATTAGCTGCGCGCTTTGAATTTGAAATATTACAACTTACTATACAACAATAACATAATATACATAGATAATAGAGAAAAATAATTAAAATTATTTTTTATTTTTATTTACATTTTACTTGCCAATTGTAACAGACATTTAGCAGCTCCAATTCTACTTGGAGTTGAATCTTTAGTTGGCGTACCACCCAATTCAATTGTTTCATCAACCTTTTTGGGAGTTATTATAATTGTACTTTCATTTTCCAAAATAGTTTGATCAATATCAATTTTTTTATCCTTTTCTATGTCTCTAAGATTTTTTGCACTTGCAGGGTTGAATCCTTTATTTCCACTTGCAATTTTAGCTGTATCTGTATGTTCAGTTTTAGTTTTGGTTTCATTTTTTAACTCAAATTCACCTTTATTATTATTATTATTATTATTATTATTATTATTATTATTTTCTAATTCTGCATTGTCGAATTGCGCATGTGCATGCGGATGCAAATTAAAGGATGGTGGTGTATCATTTTTGAGTGGTTTAATATCTGGCAATGGCTTGAAAAATGATTCAATACTAGCCGGTGCAGATTTTGGTGGTTGCAAAAATTTTTTACCAGCTGTCAAGTCTAAAATACTCTGACGTTCAGAGGTAACAATTGGCGATGATGGCAACTTGAGTTCCTTAACGGGTGTGGTTGTTTGATTTGTCTTTACCTTATAATAGGCAATTTGTAATTTCATTTTTAAAATTCTGGCTCTTTTCAGGCGTGGAGAGGTGAATGACTCCAAATTTGATGAAGTTGAAGTTGAAGTTTGGGGGGATATATGCGCAGTTCCAGATTCCTTAATTTCATCAGGAAACGAACGTTTCAGTGAGAGCAATGGTGCTGGAGTTTTGCCTTGTAAAAGTGAAGACTTTTCAGATGCAGTTTTCTTATTTTGTATATTAAGAGATGAATTTGTAAGTGCAGATAATGGTTGGCGAACAAGCGTCATATTGTGAAATGGGAATAGTAAATGCAAATATGTCAAAGGGGAACAGCAGTAGAGAAGCAGAGGAAATAGCAGAAAAAAAAAAGAAATGAATTAAATTGAATTAAATTAAATAAAAATTAAGAAAGGCAAATGCAATAACTTTGGTGTTGCCAAGAGGCTGATCCGCAACGGGTGGGGCCGTAGGTTAAATATAAAAGAGTCCGTCCGTGCAAACCGAGCGCAACGCGCTTTTGTCGCGTTTCCTAATAAAACAAAAAGAAAGAAATCTTTTCTGTTTTTGTCTTTGTTTTTGTTTTTGTTTTTGTTCTTGTTTGCTTGTTTGTTTGTTTACTTTTTTTTTTTTTCCTTTTTTTCTGCACTGCGGTGCACAGCACTGCTCAGCAGATCCACTTAAAACGTGTTTTTTGAGATACTCAGAGCTTATAGATGAATCTGTTTGGTTTAATATACACTAAGTAGCTAATATTTAAACTATAAATAAGATCCGCTGAGTATTTAATTTAATTTGAACCTTGCCAATTGCTGTATCCGTTGTACCCCCCTCGCTCTGCTAAGCAAACCTGCATTCCCTTCAAACGCGATCCGACACTAGTTGGGGACGCGATGTTTACCTACTTCCGCATTAGGAAAAACTTGACAGCAAACTCTTCTGAGTTGTCATTTTGGCGGATTTTACTACTTGGCTTTACGATGGATCTGATATAAACAGTGCAAAATAGTTACAAAATACGACTAAACAACAAGCAGGTGAGAGAAATATAGTAATAAAAATAGATTTATATAAGTATGTTGTCATTGCTTTAAAGGCAATTTAATTTGAGTCATCACTCGGTTTATTTGATAGATTTTAGAGTAACCGAGAAGCAGATTTCAAATCCAGGTAAGGCGTCGTTTACGTACTTGTTTTATCCCTCTACCGTGGTTAAATTAAATAAATTAAATAAACTAAACAAATTTAAGTTAATCTGATCAGAATTCTATTAGTTTTGTTTCAATCTTACAGGCTCTTTGACACAGCTTTTAATACCAGAGTGCTCAAAGAAGCGTTTATTTCTTTCTCTCTCTATCGAGCTAACGCGCCACGCGCTCTGCCGCGTTTTCTTAACACTGCATCTCTTTGTTTTAATTGTTAATGCTCAGTTTCAAGCTAGAGTGTAGTGAGACTGAAGTACATATGGCAACTAATGCCATGGCGATTTTGATTTTTCGTTTTTATTTTGTTTGCCTTTTTCATACACTCTGGCATTTTGCTACCTTCATGCTTAGAGCTCTATTTTATGTTTTTGCGTATGTGTCTATTTAGACCTTGTACTAGTAGGTCTGTATAGGGGAGTAGTTTAGGGGAGTACTGCTGGCATTTAAAAACATCCAAAGCCATCAAAAAAATTTTTTTTTTTTTCACATGGGCACGTGACTTTCACGTTTTGTATGCACAAACTTGCCACATCATCATCCCTAACAGGGTCTCTGCTTTTTCTTATCCACCCAATTTGACATGTCAGCCATGCCTCTACCACCACCACCACCACCACCACCATCATCATCTGCCTCATCATTACCCTTGAATTCTTCTTCACCCATAGCTGATATCACCCAGCGCACAACATACACTCCACCAACATCCTCTTTTCAAGATCCACCTAAAAATGCCCCTGGATGGAACGACTGTCCAGCGGTGTTACTCAAAGGTAGTAAAAAGAAAAGGAAATATGTGGCTCCACAGAGTCCATATGTTCACCAAGATTAATTTATTCTCCTCTCCCCCTCTTTATTTATATGTATATTAAATATATAGATACTATTTAACAAGATTCTAAATACCCAATCTACTCGTTGCACAGCTACAACTCGCTTTTATTTATTTTTTTGATCTGAATTTTGATTTTTTTTTTTTTTTATCCGCCTCTACCCACTAAACGCATTATTAGCAAAGGATGGAACAAAATGCACCTTTAAGACCTGATCAAAAGCCACATGCTACTTCTATCCCTTACATGCCAGATAGTATTAAAAAAACCCTTTTACCAAATATAAATCTTGGGCAGGATGTACAATTTACCTATTCGGCACTTGAGGATGCAATTACTAATACGGCCAATTTACGCACAAAGTTACCTTTGGAACAGGCCTTAATTGTAAACTCTCAAATTGAATCAACTTTACAAGAGGTTCGTAATAATGTAGCAGATTGTTTGGCAGCTACCGAATCAGTTTTACAATTACCCCATGTACAAGAGGAGTCTCAAATTGTGGCGCATGCAAACGGTGTGGCGGTAAATTTTAAAAACAACAACAACTCAAACTTTGACGCGGAAAAATTAACGCTGCCATTTCCAAACAACGAGTTAAATGCTGTCCCATTTTTCAACATCAATTCGTAAGATGTTACCATTGAATACCGTTTCTATTGGTATGTGTTTATTTTTAACACTTGTTTATCCATTTACAACTGACAAATTACTAGAAAATTGGGCCTTATGTCCTGCCAAATTAATACAATTTGAAATGCATCGTTTAACAACTTATCCACTAGTTCATTTAAGTTTGACCCATTTATTATTTAATTGCTTGGCATTTTATCCATTTGTTAGTAAATTTGAAGAGAAATGTGGATCTTTCCATACTTGTATTGCATTAAATACAGTTGGTGCGTTAACAGGTGTTGGATATTCAATTATAACTTATTTATTAAAATTCATTGGTTTGGATTTATTTGAAAATAACATTGCCGGTTCATCAGGTTGGGTTTTCTCTTTTTTATCAGTTTATGCAATTACTATTGGTAGTGAACGTATAAATTTATTTTCATATGGTGATTCAGAATTTAAAATTAAGGGTATTTATTTACCTTGGTTTTACTTAATTTTAAGTGCAATTTTAATTCCAAGTAGTAGTTTTATTGGTCATTCAGTTGCAATTGGTATTGGCTATGCATTAGGCTTAGGCTGGCTTAAAATTCTTTTAAACACTGCCTGGGCTGTTAAATTAGAAAATTTTACCCCATTTAAAAAATTAGTTGGCTTAACTGATGTCGTTAAGTTTAACGATGAAAAAATTTGTAAATGGTGGTACGAAGTTGACGTTGAAGAAAGATATGGTACTCAATTAACTGGTGGTGTTAGATTAGGTACTACTGGTGCAATTGTATAATTAAAGGTGAAAATTTAAAATAAAAGTGAAAAATCAGATTTTATACATTTAATTTTTTAGATGCAACTGTACAAGTGCATTTCAATGTCCATTTACAACTAGCATTTAAATCCCAATTTAATCCATTGAGAAATACCTTACCCGCATCACCTTCACCATGTTCAACATTCCATTTATGGCTACTACTCCAGGTATTTAAATATCCAATAAATTGTGAAATGGTCCCCTCTTTAGAAATTAGTAAAAATGGTGCATTTTCTTTGGTTTTCTCAATTTTAATTTCACCTGTTAATGGATCTGGTAATGTATAACTAACTTGAACATCATCCCATCTATCATCAACAATTAATGAATCATTATTTTCTTTATAAAGTGAACGTAAAATTGAACGACCAGGTTGTTGCCAGTAACTGCCTAAGGATCCTTCACCTTCATAAACAAAATCTTCATACCAAGCATTAGCCTCGGCAAATGATTTACCATTAGATAATAATTGAGTTTTATCAACAAAGGTAAAAACAGGATCAACATAGCCCCAATAGGCAAATGTACCCCCCAATGTTAATAATTTCTCACATGTATCTGAGAAGCCACTGATCCAATGTAAACATTCAGCAGCCATTACAAGGTCAATGGATCCTTCAGTGATAAATTTTGGTAATTCTTCTGATGTACACTGTAAAAATTGGAAAGTAATATGGTTCTCTTTGAAAGTTGTGATTGGTGACGCATTTTCTGATTGAACGGGTTTGTTATCCTTTGAAATTAATAATTTTTGAGCTTCTTCAAGCATAACGGCTGATGGATCAGTAAGTGTAATAGTTGTTGGCATTGTCAACAATGGGATTAAAGCTTGAATGGAAGTTCCTGGTCCAGTGCCAACATCGACAATGTTTAAATTTAAATCTCTACTCACTTTATGTTTAAGCGTATAATCTAAAATCAGACTGAGAAATTCTGTTGAATAGGAAGGACGAAAAGTATTGTAACTATTCGAATTAAAATTGGATTCAGCAAAGGAAGACATTGATAAACTTTGAATAAGAAAGTAGCGGATTTGTGCAAACGGCACTGCTTAAATAAAAAATCAAGCCAACTCCGAGATCGCAAAAGATAAAAATGAAACTCAATCTGCATCTCGCCAAGACTTTAAAACCCAAAACATTAATCAAAAGCTACAAATAAAATTATTAGAAAAGAAAGTAAATTAATAGATTAAACTAAACAAAACACATTTATTCAGCCTTACCACCCTTTCTGGCAATCAAATCCTTTCTGTCCTTGTCCAAGTGCAACTTGGTGATGACAACCTTAGATGGGTGGATGTTGATTGGAACAGAGGCACCGTTAGACTTTTCCTTGGTCAACTTTTCCAATTGAATGGCAAACTTCAATCTGTAAACAGAAGAAATAGCACCTTCTTGACCCTTCTTAGAACCTCTAACAATCAAAACTTGATCGTTCTTTCTAACTGGCATAGACTTGACACCGTATTGTTCTCTCAATTCCTTAGAAAGAGAAGCAGACATCATAACTCTTCTAGCAGAGGATGGAGCGGTAAAGTGAGCCTTTCTAGACTTAGATCTGGAAGCAGAGACGTCTATAAAAAAAATACACTGTTAGTAACATAGATCATGTAAGACAACCTTGTCGTACGCTAAACCATGTCGAATTTTCATGTAGGTAAAGAACTTTAGCAAAGACAGTGCACAACCGACACAGATTCCAAAATAAAAATAAATCCAATACAAAAAAATGAGATTGAAACACGTTAATTGAAACTAGTAAAAAGTTTTAAAAAAACGCTTCTATCTACATTAAATTTGTAAATTTGAAATAACTTTTAGTCAAGGGTTATCCATGTTGCCTTGTATAGAGTCTAGGTTAAATTCTTTTTCTCCTTTATTCTTTTGGAGATACACCCACATGTCACTCGACATGCCATAACGGTACGTAAAATTCAAAACATACTGTTAGAAACCTTAGCCATTTTGATTGTAGTTGTGGTGTAAGAAATGAAAAAAATCAAAAAGAAACTCAAATTTTTCACACTGGTGCTTTATACTTGCAGTGCGCGCCAATTTTATTTTTTCACAGTCTTGGCCTTCCAAATTAGGAAACAGCGCTTACGTGAGCAAAATTGCCGCGAGGGTTTGAAAACAAACAAATATCACGTGCTTCGGCGTTAAACCCTGAATGTTTGATTTCTAATGCAACAACTGATCAAAAGTGAAAACAAAACGCGTCTTCACACTGAAAAACACACAAATTCTATTTGGCACTGTGCTTAGTAATTTCAAGTAAACGCTCCGGGTTTAGTTTCAAGCAGAAAGTCATTAAAATTATATATTGCTTTTAAATTTCACCTAATATTTTGTAAATACAGTAATTGTCCAATTGCCTTTATCTCTCTGGTGCCAAATAGAGGAAAATAGGTTCAAATTACTCGGCCGATTATTCACCCGACATTAAAACTGGCAGTGACGCGTCAATCACAAAATTCTGACGCGTCAATTCTCTCTTCCTTTTAAATAAACGCGTCTCCCCTTTTTGTTCCCATATTACTCTTCCCTTATAAACTTAAAAACTAAATCATGTACGTTGTCAAGAGAGATGGACGTCGGGTTCCTGTTCAATTTGACAAAATTTCTTCAAGATTAGATAAACTAGCATATGGTTTAGATACAAAACATGTTCATCCATCTTCAATTACTCAAAAAATTATTTCTGGTGTTTACGATGGTGTTACCACTATTGAATTGGATAATTTAGCCGCTGAAACTGCTGCTTATATGACAACTATTCATCCAGATTATGCAGTTTTAGCTGCTAGAGTTGCGATTTCAAATTTACAAAAGCAAACAATAAAAAAATTTTCTGATGTTTGTGATCAATTATACCACTATATTAATCCAAAAACTCAAATTCACTCACCAATGATTTCAAAGGAAACTTATGAAATTGCTCAAAAGCATAAAGATGTTTTAGATAATGCTATTCATTTTGATCGTGATTTTAATTACAACTATTTTGGATTTAAAACTTTAGAAAGATCATATTTGCTCAGATTAAATGGAAAAGTTGCTGAACGTCCACAACATATGATTATGAGAGTTGCCGTTGGTATTCATGGTGAAGACTTAGAAAAAGTTGTTGAAACTTATAATTTAATGTCAAAGAGATTCTTTACACATGCCTCACCAACTTTATTTAATGCTGGTACTCCACATCCACAAATGTCTTCTTGTTTCTTAGTTGCCATGCAAGATGATTCTATTGAAGGTATTTATGATACCTTAAAGCAATGTGCATTAATTTCAAAGACTGCTGGTGGTATTGGTTTACATATTCATAATATTAGATCAACAGGTTCTTATATTGCTGGTACTAATGGTACTTCTAATGGTATCATCCCAATGGTTAGAGTTTTTAATAATACAGCTAGATATGTTGATCAAGGTGGTAATAAAAGACCTGGTGCATTTGCACTTTATATTGAACCATGGCATGCTGATATTTTTGACTTTATTGATATTAGAAAGAATCATGGTAAAGAAGAAATTAGAGCTAGAGATCTTTTCCCTGCTTTATGGATTCCTGATTTATTTATGAAAAGGGTTGAATCAAATGGTGATTGGACTTTATTTTCTCCATCTGAGGCACCTGGTTTATCCGATGTTTATGGTGACGAATTTGAAGAATTATATCATAAGTATGAACAAGAGGGTAGAGGTAGAAGAACCGTTAAAGCTCAAAAATTATGGTATTCTATTTTAGAAGCTCAAACTGAAACTGGTACTCCATTTATGCTTTATAAGGATGCCTGTAACAAAAAATCTAATCAACAAAATTTGGGTATGATTAAATCATCCAATTTATGTTGTGAAATTGTTGAATATTCATCACCTGAAGAAGTTGCCGTTTGTAATTTAGCATCAGTTGCTTTACCTGCATTTGTTAAATCTGATGAAACTACATCTTGGTATGATTTTGATGAATTACACAAAGTTTGTAAAGTTATTGCCAAAAATTTGAATAGAATTATTGATAGAAATTATTATCCTGTCCCAGAAGCTAGAACTTCAAATTTGAGAAATAGACCAATTGCTCTTGGTGTTCAAGGTTTAGCTGATACATTTATGATGTTGAGACTTCCATTTGATTCTCCAGAGGCTAGAGAATTAAATACTCAAATTTTTGAAACTATTTATCATGCTGGACTTGAATCTTCTATTGAATTGGCACAAATTGAGGGTGTTTATGAAACTTATGAAGGTTCTCCAGCATCACAAGGTTTATTACAATTTGATTTATGGGGTAAGAAACCAACTGATTTATGGGATTGGGATGCCTTAAAAGCTCAAGTTAAGCAACATGGTTTAAGAAATTCTCTTTTGGTTGCTCCAATGCCAACTGCTTCAACATCTCAAATTTTAGGTTATAATGAATGTTTTGAACCATATACATCCAATATTTATTCAAGAAGAGTTCTTGCAGGTGAATTCCAAATTGTTAATCCATACATGTTGAGAGATTTAGTTGATATGGGTCTTTGGTCTGATGCAATGAAGAATCATATCATTTCTGATAATGGTTCCATTCAAAGTTTACCAAATATCCCTGATGAAATTAAGGCTCTTTATAAAACTGTTTGGGAAATTCCACAAAAGGCTATTATTGACATGGCTGCTGATCGTGGTGCATATATTGATCAATCACAATCAATGAATATTCATTTAAAGAATCCAACAATGGGTAAATTAACATCTATGCACTTTTACGGTTGGAAAAAGGGACTAAAGACTGGTATGTATTACTTAAGAACACAAGCTGCTGCTGCTGCTATTCAATTTACAGTTGACGCTGATAGTGCATCTTCAGCTGGTGGTGTTGATGCAGTTTTAGATAAGTTAGTCATTAAAAAGTATATTGCAAAGAAGGTCACACAGGCAGAAAATGTTGAAGCTGCAATTCCAACAAAGCCAAAGCATATTGAACAAGAAATGGCAAAGCTTAATATTACACAGGATCAAACACCATTGCCAGTTCCATCATCACCTTCTACAACTGATACAGCCTCTACAGAAAGTTCTGAGACTGGTGCTGCAGCAACTGAGAAAGCAGAGGATGAAGATGTTGATATTTTTAACTCTAAGGTCATTGCATGTGCAATTGACAATCCAGAGGCTTGTACCATGTGTTCTGGTTAAATTTAATTGGGATTTTTCTTTTGTATTTACTTTTTTATTTATCTTTTAATTTTAGCGTGTTTTGAAAATTGAGGCTTTAAAGTATCTAGACCAAAGTTCAATTTTGGAACGGAGTTTCAGTTGCACTGCCCGGTTTGGTGTTCTATAAATAGCTAACCCATTGAAATAAACTATAACTAAATCAGAATTAAATTAGAATTAAATTAAAATAAAATTTTATTTGAACAAGCCTTTTACGTATAAAATCTGATATTACTCTAGTATAAACATAATACATATCAAATGGAATTTAATTTGATTGCGATAGTAATCTCTTAAAAATGAGTGTATATTGAATAAATTTATTTACCCTTTAAAACTCTAGCAAATTCTTCAATATCAATTTGACCATCACTATCAGTATCAGCAGCTTCTAACATTTGTCTAGCTTCATCTTCAGTTAATTTCTCACCAATTGTAGTTAAAACTCTAATTAATTCAGCTTGACTAATTTTACCATCCCCATCAGCATCAAAAACTTTAAATGCTTCAACAATTTCGGCTTCAACATCTTGCTCTTTAACTTGTCTAGCCATCATAGTTAAAAATTCAGCAAAATTAATAACTGAATCATTATTTTGATCAATTTCATTAACTAAATCATCAATTTCACGTTGAGTTGGTGATTGACCAAGGGCTCTCATAACTGTACCAAGTTCCTCACGATCAATTTTACCATCACCATCCTTGTCAAAAATTTTAAATGCTTCACGGAATTCAGCAACTTGCTCCTCTGTCAATTTGTCAGACATTGTTGTTGTTGGGTGGCGGGGATAAGTTGTCAACCAGCGCGCTTCTTTATTAAAGCTACACGGTGGTGTCAAGTGTTGCAACGTTATTTTTTTACAATCTGTTTTAAAATTTAAAATTTTATTAAAAGATTAACTATGAATAGTTATGTAATATTTATTTATCATAAAAAATTAGATAATGCAATTATTAAAAGCCCCTCCCCCATTTAAACAAGCAAGAATAAAAAAAAAGAATCCTGGAAAACAATTAAAAAAAAAAAAACGGAATATAGATAATTTAAAATTCGCCTGTTATCATTTTTTGTTGCTCTCTGGCCCATCTTGCTGTGTCCTTTGTCTGTTGAGAAAATCTTGGGTTAGTTCTAATCTTTTTAATCATATCTATGATCCATTGCTGTCTATAGTATTGTAAATCTTGTCCCTGGAATGCCTGTGCAATATCACCAAGTAAGCCTACAGATGCACGACAAACAGAATCGTTGTTCATATGTGTAGGATTACTATAAATCATTAACAAAAAATCAAAAATTTGATTCACAAAGTTTGCCAATGGTTGTGGATCATCATGTAAACCAGCAACGATACCAACATATGTCTCAAGAACAGACTCTTGAACTGAAAGAATATAATCTTCAGTTTCAATTGAATCATCAACTGGTTCCATAGTTTGTGCACTTAAACAAATAGCCATAACAACATCCAAATATTGAATAAATTGAGTTCCAATTGTAGTTGCAATATCACCAAAACAAGAAAGAATTAATGGTCTAAGTTCACGACGAACATGTATATTAGAAATGATATTACCTAAAATTGTCATAAATCCTTGACAGTATGATATAAAGGCAGTACCAAGTGAATGAGAAATGTCAACAATAATTCCAACAGCGGCATCACAAATTGGTGAATCAGTATTATGTAAGGCCTTTGTTAAAAATGGTAAAAATGATGACATGTACTTGTCAAATTGAGGACCAATTGATGTGGCAATTGCAGAAATTGCCATAAAAATATCTTCTTCAATTACTGAATCATCACTTTGAATTTGAAGTAAACTTAAAAGTTTTTCCATTAAAGAATCAGCAAAATTAACAATTTCACCACCAATTCTTCTAATGACATTTGTTAAAAGTGAAAGAATATTTGATTGTAATTCTTCTAAATTAGATTTATCTTCAATAGTTAAACTAATCTCTCCTGATTGTGATCTCATTTGAATATTAATTGTATTGTCAAGTCTATTAATAATTTCTGATGCAATTGATGAAACTAATAACATATCAGCAGTAGATGAATATAAAACAAATGTTGAAAGTGCCTCATAAGCAGATGTTCTTGAAGTATATTCATTATCATCTTCACCTGATAATTTAAGCAAAGCAGGAACAAATGATTCATAAAATGGTGTTAAAACAGTATTTTGCATAGTTGGACCATCAGCACAAAATTGTTCAGTTAAATTTATTAATGTCCAACAACAATTAGTGGCAACTTTAGGATGATCTGCTAAACCTTTTAATAATGCCTGTAAAACAGCTGGTAATGTTTGAACGGTATCAATAGCCTCAGAAACTAAATCAGCAATTCTACCTAAACACCATGCAACTGTTTCTTTAACTTGTAAACTTTCATCATTAATTAATGCTAAAATTGGTGTGAGAGCAAGAGAAATTGTATTTTTCAATTCGTGTCTATCAGGGCCATCCAAAATAGAACCAAAAGCCATAACAGCAGCTTCCTTTTGTCTCCAACTGGTACTGTTAATATTAGATTGAACAAACTCTAACGTTGGTTGAACCACATAATTTTGAGTATTTTGTGCAAATAATTGTAAACAAGCAGCAGCGGCCATTGCGACTGTCCAATCATCATCTTCTGGATCTTCATTTTGTCTAGTTAATAATTGTAATAACACTGGTAAAACATCACCAATAGCAATTAAAGCAAAATTATAAGATTGAAATTCTTCAGGTTCTAAGCCATCCTCTTTTTGCAATTGTAAATCTAACTCTTCCTCACAAATTGTTGACCAAAATTCAACGGCCATACAGGCAACACGATCATCAGAACTTTTCATACCTTCAACTGAAAGTGTATATAATGCTTTTTGCATATAAACACCCATGTAAACATAATATAAACTCATAATTTTTGCTAAAACACCAAATGCTAAAGCTTGTAGTTCAACATCATTTGCCTGAGTTGCCTCACAAACGACTTGCATAATATAATTTCTTTCACCTTCTTTTGCAAAATTTGCACCAATAAATTCAAGAGAATTAGCAAGTGCATTAATAGCAGTTTTCCTAACAATAATAGAAGGTTCACTTGATAATGCACCTTGAACAATTGCAATTAAAATACCATTAGATTGTGATGAAATAATTGGATTACTTGGATCAGCAGTTTCACAAATATATCCAATTGTTAAAAGGGATGCTCTTTTAACATGTTCTGGCTTTTCTGTTTTAGTATTTTCAACAATTATGTGAATAAGATTTGACCATTGATCCCTTGGTAAATCAATGTCAGCAATTGCAGCAACTAATTGAGCTGCTTGATTTGCAACACGATCATCAGTTGTTAATAATGTATTCAATGCAATATCTTTAATGTGTTGCTTTGTTTGCTGATCAATTTGAAGCCACCTTTCAATTTGTTGATTCTTTTTGTTGGTATCTTTAGAGGTAAGTTGATTTTTAACGCCTAATCCTGCCAACATTCGGACTTCAGTTCTTTTAGAATCATCACCTAAAACTTGAATCATTAAACCAATATATTGCACCCAATTTTCCTCTGAAAGTTTATTAAGTTGTAATTCAGCTTCTTGACGTTCAGCTGCATTTGAGCCTAAAATGGCTGTCTCTAAAACGGTAGAAATGTCCATTCTATTTGAGAAATATTATTATAAATTTGAAAAAAAAATTAAAGAGAATGAAAAAAAAATTTTTAAATGTAACCTTTCTTTACAATGACAACAAAATGTAATGTGACACGTCTGAAAAGGGGAAGGTCTTTTATTTACACAAAAGGAACAAGCCAAAAAAAAGTGGCAATTTTTGCTCGAAAAATTAAGGTTATGAGCCCCGCCGCTGATGGGTTACGTAATGAATTGCTCAGCTTGTTAACTATAGATATATTAAAAGTTTTCTAAATCTAACGTTGGGAATAGCCTGAACTGTGCAATCAACTGTTCCTGCTCATCATCTTTACTTTTGTTTACCGTTGTTATCCATTTCTCTACTTGTAAAAGATTTACAAAGTAAAAGAGTTCTCTGAATGATGAATGTTCACTATATGGAACGAGTACTTTCCTGTACGTTGCCAAACCCTTTTTAGATTTATCATGCTTTTGTTGTCTATCAAAAGATTCAAAGGCAGAATCAAGATTGGTCTTTATAGACGTTTCTACATCTAGTGGATCAAAAATGACATAATTTTTCAAACCTTCATTTCCAAATTGTTGAAAAATTTCTTGCTGCTCTGCTTTTCCTTTCCAATTAAAAGTCCATCCAGTTGGATGAATAACCAATACTGATTTAAATTTATTAGAATATTGACATAAATATTTTGACATTTCTTCCTTTTTAGTTTTTGCCATTGGTAACAAATGAACCAAACAATTTTCAGGATTTTCAGTTGTTAAAATTTCTAGTAGCTCAGGCCATTCATAGGTAGATAGTAATTTAAATTTTTCTTTAGTACAATAAATTTTTGAATTTAATGTCTTTGCAATTCCAAAGGCAAGTTTTTCTTTACCAACAGAATAAGTTCCAATAACAATCATAAACTCTGATGGAGCACCAAAATTTAACTTTATATTTGAAAAGAAATCAACAACTCTACTCTGTGTTGACTTGTACGTTTTAAACTTATCAATAATCCAATTTGAAGTAATTTTTACAACGTTATCTTGTTTGGGGAAGCTATACATGGGATTTAAATATGTTGTATCCAAATAGCATCTTTCAAGTGGACCAAAAGTTAAAATTTGTTTAATCATTTCTTTTGAAACTCTAAAGTCACCACAATGTAAATATCTAATATTTTTACATTCAATTATAAATATACCTGCTCCTGGGCAATGATTTGCATCAAGTGCAGTAATTGTTATATTTGTATTGGGTATTTTAATTGGTTTTAAATAGGGCAGTTCAATGATTTCACAATCAGGATCTTCAACGATATATTCTTTACTATCATTTTTTTTTTACCTTTACCTTTAGCTTTTGTTTTCTTATTGAGAAGTCTCTTAACGGGCAAACCAATCCCATAAATTTTTTTAACGAGACGGGCAGTAACGGGGGTACATAGGATGTATTTTGCGCCTGTTCTTTCAGGCCAACTTTTGCACATACCACCATAATGATCAGAATGGAAATGGGTAAGTAGATAAATTAAAATATTTGGATGTTGTTCATAACAAAAGGCGTCTACAGCCAATATATCACCTTCACTTTGAGTTTTAGTTTGAGTTTCGAAGGATAGAATTTTATGCTGTGGTATTGGAGGCTTGGGTTTCGTCTTTCGCCTTTTGGTTACCACTGTGAATTCTTCATGGACTTGTTGTTCTTCAACTTTTATATCAGCTAAATTATTTGATTCTTTTTCAAATGAAAAAGAGTGTACTGTAGATCTCAGAATACGTTCTTGTTTTATCTCTGGCTTAGCGTCTATTATTTCATGCTCTTTAAATTCAAGCTTCAAATCGGTGTGAGTTTCATTGAAATCAGGATATACACTGCCTTTGACCAGGTTATTATTTTCTGATTGTAAAATTTGAGGATCTATGCATTTATTCACATGAACTTCTCTGGATTTATATGCAAAATGTGTCAAGTCAAACATACAAATTGGACATCGATAGTAATTGAGTTCAACGGTCTCACTACTGCTGGCAAACTTTTTATTTTGATTTGATTCATCTGTATTTTTAGAACTTATAAAATCAAACAACGTTCGTTGCTTTAGTGGCTTGTTATTCATTTTGCATTTTATTATATTTGCTCTGCTTGGGCTATTGAAGGATCACTCCGCGAAGAAGGTGTGAAGTGAAGCAATTTACAAATTAGTGTGAGGCGGTTAATGTATATCTAATTAAAAAATGGAAAGGTAATTTACAAATAAAATAAAATAAAATAAAATAAAATGAAATGAAATGAAAACTTTATTTATTTTATGCCTTTTTGTCATCTATTGCGTGGATTGCTTTTCCAGTGTCACCCCATATTGAACAGTGTAAAAGAGGTATTTATAAATCATTGTCCTTCTTGTATGCATTTAAAACCCACTCTAATCCCTCTTTAATACCCATCCCATTATATGCAGAACAGCAAATCACTTCCCAATGGTTGTACTTAAATTTTTCCAGTTGAAGATGCTCTATAACGTCAGCCCTCGTCTGTTGTAACTTATCTTTATTAAATTGTTGTACTTTACTTGTGGATTGAGTACCTTCAGGGTCAATTAATAAGTCAACTTTATTAATCCAAATTAAAACGCTTACACCTTTAACCCACTCGCCATTTGATAGCCTTTCTAATTCTAACCAGCTCTCACCGAGCCTATCAGAAGAGGCATCAATAACCCAAATGAGAATATCCGTTTGATCGAAATAATTATTCCAGAATGTTCTAAGTGATTTTTGACCGCCAATATCCCAAAGGTCTAGGGTGAATCCGTTATGGCTAATCGTTTCAATATTGAAACCCATCGTTGGATTAACCTTGTCCAAAGATTTATTTAACAAACGATGCGTTATTGTTGTTTTACCAGCATTGTCCAGTCCTAAAATGAGAACTCTTAAAATCTTTGACTTTAATTTATGTTTACGAATAATGGACAACAGACCCATTACACATGGAGAGTTAGAGTGGAGAATGAAAATAGGACAGAGTGCCAAGACAAATTTGAGATCAATGACGTAATTACCACGTTTTGATTTGGCCAGCAGGTTTTTTTGGGGGGCGCCGTGGCAAGTTTCGGGCACATTTCGGGTAATTGAATTAGGCATTGCCAGAGGATTTAACAAAAACTATCTCCGGATTCCGAGTTAATTCTATCTCCCAGCATCCGAGCAGCCCGAAGTGGTAAAAGAGATGGGTATCTGAAAGGCAAGCATAAAGAAAGCATGAAAAACTGGGGTGGGGAAAAAAAAAAAGGAAACGACTGCTGAGCTAAAGCTAACGTTGCTATAGAGCATTTCGTTTACAGACGATTTGGTTTCAATTAAGTACATGTGTATACCAAGTGGTAATTCATGAGCAGATTATTTAATAATTAATTTATTTTATATTAATAATCTTTCTGCACGGTAACTTTACAAATCTGATCGGATTTACGGAAATAAGCGTTTTTTCCCAATTTCTCAACATTATCTTTTTTCTTTTTTTTTTTTGGAAACCCTCTTTAGGGCATTGCCGGTTGTGGTATAAATACCACTTGCAACCCCCCCCTTATCTGGATTTTTTGCTCGGAAAAATAATTAATTAATTTAACTTTACCTTACAAATGTCTTCTCCAATCACTGAAATTAGAGCCATTGGTGTTCACGATTATGATAACTGGCTTGATGCTAAGGAATTCACCTATAAGCCACAAGATTTAAGACCATATGACGTTGACATTGAAATTGAATGTTGTGGTATCTGTGGTTCTGATATTCATTGTGCCAAGGGTGACTGGTTCCGTGATTACACACCAATTGCCGTTGGTCATGAAATTATTGGTAAGGTTGTTGCTGCTGGTCCTGAATCTAGACATCAAATTGGTGATCGTGTTGGTGTTGGTGCTCAATGTGATTCTTGTGATTCTTGTGTTAGATGTGAAGATAAATATGAAAATACTTGTAAAAAACAAGTTGGTACATATATGGGTAAATATGAAGCAACTGGTGTTTACTCACAAGGTGGTTATGCCTCTCACATTAGAGTTAACTCAAAATTTGCCTTTAAAATTCCTGAAAATTTAGAATCTAAATATGTTGCTCCACTTTTATGTGGTGGTGTTACTGGTTTCAGTCCTTTATTAGCATATGGTGTTAAAAAGGGTACTAAAGTTGGTGTTAATGGTATTGGTGGTATTGGTCATATGACTATTTTATTTGCCAAGGCAATGGGTGCAGAGGTTACTGCCATTTCAAGAAACGACAAAAAGAAGGAACTTGCCAAGGAATTAGGTGCTGATCATTACATTGCCACCAATGAAGAAAATTTTGCTCAGTATGAAGACTCTCTTGATTTAATTGTTAACACCGGTTCTTCATTTTCTGAGGGTGCAATTTCACAAGTGTTAAGCTTGCTCAAGCCACACGGTAAATTGACTTTTATTACTGCCCCACCACTTTCTGAAACTTTAAATTTGGTCCCATTTCAATTATTAATGTCTAACATTTCTGTTGGTGGTTCCCTCATTGGTTCTCCATTGGAAATTGAACAAATGCTTCAAATTGCTTCAGAAAACAATATTAAGCCATGGGTTGAAACCATTGACATCAGTGAAGAAAATGTTAGAAAGGCCTGGGAAAGAATGGAAGCAGGTGATGTTAAATTTAGATTTGTCTTGACCGGCTATGACAAGTATTTTGGCAGGGGAAAGAAGTAAACTCTGTGTGTGTAAATTTATAGCTAGCGATTATAGTTTTTAAGGGGATATTTAAATATAGTTAATGCGATTGTAGAGAACTTATACACCGCTGCCTTGTGCTCTGCTCTGCTCTGCTCTGCTCTGCTATGCTTTGGCCTTTTTTTGTGCTGAGCACGTGTCCGCATTTGGCGAGCGACGCGTCGCCCCGCCTCAGCCAATCAGAGCGCAGAACGCGGCGCTCGCGACTCGCCCGCGACGCAGAGCTCTTTTGAAGAGAGCCAAACGCAACGGGCGTTGTGGGAAGACGACAGCAGAAATACACATCATGTACAGACTCGGTGCCTCCCAAGTTGCTCGTGCCTCTGTTGCACCAGCCAGGTATGTTTGAAAAATATAGATAGACAGGGGATGAATAACAAGTTAGTAAAATGTACAAGTTTGTTTATGAAGGGAAAAAAAAAATTTTTACACTGGTGCCACCCAAACCAATTGGAAAACAACGTCAAATGATGACCCTTGTGTCTCAATTATATTATGTTACATTTTTGTTCCCTTTTTTTACGATCCAAATGAGCCCTTAATCAAAATGTTGTCATCTTGTGGTGTAATTTCAAAATACAAATGATTTCTGATGGCTCAAAAATAAATAGTAGCATCAATTTGTTAATAATACACGCCTCCTCCCCTACAATACAAGGCAAATACTATTTAATATTCATCTCTATTTGGCTTTCATTTACCCTAGCTATTCATCTTTGCCATTGAAATTTTAAGTTTATATACTAACACAACGTTTACTTTTAACAGAAACTATGCCACTTTGAGAGAAATTGAAATGAGATTGAAGTCTATCAAGAATATTGAAAAGATTACCAAAACCATGAAAATTGTTGCCTCTACTAGATTGGGTAAGGCTCAAAAGGCTATGTCTTCTTCAAGAGTCTACCATGAATCTGATGTTGATTTCTTCAAGACTGCTGAAACTGCCATCCCAGAAGGTTCTGAAAAGACTTTGATTATTGCCATTACCTCAGACAAAGGTTTGTGTGGTTCTATTCACTCTCAAATGGGTAAGACCGTTAAGGCTAAAATTGCTGAAAATCCAAATGCTGATGTTGTTACCATTGGTGACAAGACTAAAATTCAAGTTTTAAGATCTTATCCAGAAAAGCTCGTTTTGTCATTTAACGGTGTTGGTAAGGAAACTCCATCATTTAACGAGGCTTCTTTAATTGTTGATGAAATTTCCAAATTAGGTGAATACGATGAAATTTTAGTTTTGTACAACAAGTTTGTCTCTTCAGTTTCATTTGAACCATCCTCTGCATCAGTCTTTTCACAAGAAGCAATTGACGCATCTGCTAAATTATCAGTTTTCGATATTGAAGATGATAATGGAACTACCGAAGTTTTGGCTAAGGTTTCATTGGCAAATGCCATTTTTGCTGGTATGGCTGAAGGTTATGCCAGTGAAGTTTCTGCTAGAAGAAATGCCATGGATAATGCATCCAAGAATGCTGGTGATATGATTAACAAGTACTCTATTTTGTACAACAGAACTAGACAAGCTGTTATTACCAACGAATTGGTTGATATTATTACTGGTGCCTCCTCTTTAGATTAAGAGTGATCTATTTGTTTATGAACCTATTTATTTTATTTATTTCATCCCTTTAAGAATATAAATTAAGAATTGCCAATTGTACTTGTAACTTGTAGTCGGCGTGGCGGGGGAAAGTAAGGTGACATTTTTGCATAATCGGAGATATTTCTTCCGGGCTTGTCATCGCGGAGTATATAAAAAGGGTGACGGTCGTCCAAAACTGACAACTCTTTTCTTCTTTTCCCTTCCACAATTAAATAGATAAATAACAAATGTCCCTTGCAAACAAACTTTCCGTTAAGGATCTTTCATGTACAGCCAAGCGTGTCTTTATTCGTGTTGATTTTAACGTCCCATTAGATGGTGATAAAATTACCAACAATCAAAGAATTGTTGCTGCATTGCCAACAATTAATTATGTTTTAGAACAAAATCCAAAAGTTGTTATTTTGGCTTCTCATTTAGGTAGACCAAATGGTGAACCAAATGCAAAGTATTCTTTAAAGCCTGTTGCTGCTGAATTAGAATCACTTTTGCAAAAAAAAATTATCTTTTTAAATGACTGTGTTGGTGATGAAGTTTCAAAGGCCGTTGCTGATGCTCCTGCAGGTTCTGTTGTTTTATTAGAAAATTTGAGATTCCACGTTGAAGAGGAAGGCTCAAAGAAAACTGCCGAAGGTAAGGTCAAGGCCGACAAGGCAGATGTTGAAAAATTTAGACAGCAATTGACCTCCCTTGCTGATGTTTACGTCAATGATGCCTTTGGTACTGCTCACAGAGCTCACTCATCAATGGTTGGTATTGAATTAAAGGAAAGAGCTGCAGGTTTCTTGATGGCTAAGGAATTAGAATATTTTTCAAAGGCATTGGAAAATCCTGACAGACCATTCTTGGCTATTCTTGGTGGTGCCAAAGTTTCTGATAAAATTCAATTAATTGATAATTTATTAGATAAGGTTGATATGTTAATCGTTGGTGGTGGTATGGCTTTCACCTTTAATAAGGTTCTTACTGGTAAGTCTATTGGTACCTCCCTTTTTGATGAAGCTGGTGCTGAAATTGTTCCAAAATTAATGAAGAAGGCTGCAGCTAACAATGTCAAAGTTTTCCTCCCTGTTGATTACGTTACAGCTGATGATTTCTCTCCTGATGCAAAGGTTGGCTATGCTCTTGCCGCTGATGGTGTCCCGGATGGTATTATGGGTTTGGATGCAGGTGAAAAGACCAGAGAAGAATTTGCCAAGGCAATTGCTCAAGCAAAGACTATTGTCTGGAATGGTCCACCAGGTGTCTTTGAATTTGACAAGTTTTCTAATGGTACCAAGTCCATGTTGGAAGCTTGTGTTAAATCAGTTGAAGCTGGTAATACCGTCATTGTTGGTGGTGGTGATACTGCTACTGTTGCAAAGAAATTTGGTTCCGCTGACAAGTTATCACATGTTTCTACTGGTGGTGGTGCCTCTTTGGAATTGTTGGAAGGTAAGGAATTACCAGGTGTTGTCTTTTTAAGTGACAAGCAATAGATTTGCTTTTTTAATGTTAATGAAAAGAATATGAAAGTAAAATGATCAATTGTATTCTTTATATATTTTTAGATTAATAAATACAATAGGTGTCGAGCACAGAACTTACAGGCAAAAAACCATGCATGCAATCATAAAAATTTATATGGCTCTTTTGTGACTTTTACGATCATGTTACGCTAGGATCTTGTAAATTTTACAAAATATTGTTTTAAAATCGAATAATCCTGCTAGTTTCATGCATTGGATACCCCTTTAGCAACCATCTGCTGGCTTGTAAACTCTAAAATTTAACATTCGGTCACCATAATAACGTGTAAAGAAATGGTTTTGTAAAATTACATCAAAATCTAATTTGACAATAAACCTATGATAGCAAATAAAAAGTAACGTTTAATGAAAAATAATTTTTTCTTAAAACGGCCATTTTCTAGAGTAGCAGAGTTTGGACCAGAAAATTCGGTTTCTAGATCGGTCAAAAATACTGCTTCCACGAACATATCAACCGCCAATAAAAGATCCTGATTTTCTAAACAACACATCCATACCGGGCATGTTTCAATAGTACTCATTTCTCTTAAATCGGCACATTCGATACTATCTCAAAATAATCAAAGAAGAAGATTTAGAGTTTGATTTTCATCTAAATTTCACCAAAATGAATCAACAGCAAGCTTCAAGACACGAGGAACCACCCACAGTTTGACGGAGAGCTTTACCGCAGAGGAATATTCCATTTTTCTTTTATGACTACAATAGTTAGCTTCACCAAATCAATTGAATCTACCATGAAAGCCCTAAGTAAAATACGAGACCGTAACATTACTTTTGACCGTGCTTTCAGAACTTTATTTTTGCTTCATTGGGCACCTAAGGATCCAGTACCAGAATATTTGAACAATTTTAATCGCACAAAGAGACAAGAATTCAGAGAGTTTTCATCTGAAAATAAAATGCATAGCCAAGCCTTCACAAGTATAAAAGAATGCACAGAATATCATCCACAAAAGTAATAAAATATTGCCACTTTGATTTCAATATTGTTTTACACTTGGTAGATCCATAAGAAGTAGAAGGTTTTTATCTGTCAGTGGCCAGTGATCTAAGAAAATTAAATTCTAGTCTAGTAACAGCACCTGCATTGGAAGAAGATTGTGTTAATAATGATAAAAATTTACTTGACAATTATTACCAAGAAGATACAGAAATTTTCAATTTTGCCAACTTTGTTGATCCTTTGGGTATGAATGAAAACAAATTTGATGATGTTTCAGATGATGGGTTTTATCACACTAGTTATTATATTGAAACCGGTAACAAATTTCAATCTACTTTAAGCGAATCAGAGAGTGATAATGAAATTGTTAATTCAATACCAGCAACAATGTATGGGTCTGTAGATGAAAATGACATTTTGGATTAACTCGTTAAACATGCTTTCAACATATAGTATACCAGGAATTTCAAATTAAACACAAATTTGAAAAACATTTGAACGAAGAGCTAATACTGTTGTCAAACCAATACCAATACGTCTTGATAAGACCAGAAAAGTATTTCTCGATATTCAAAGAGACCATGGCTGCAAGTTTTTTCGTCGTCATATTTAACCCAATGCTGAAGAGCTTCAACATTGTAAAATTCAAGCTGTACAACTTTTTCTTTTTCATGACCGTTGTCATCAAAACCAACAAATTCAAGAACATCCATGATTTTTTTAAAGGCTGCATTTCCGATGGTATAAAAGTTTGCATAACAGTTAAAATCTGCTTTAAATTCTTCTTTGTATTCAGAGGTAATGAAGTGGTCGTAGCATTCTAATAACAACATTTGTCACACCATTGGCCCTTTTAACTTTGTTGAAAGCACGTTTTTTTCTTTTGATTGCGCAACCTAATGATCAAAGGGTCTATTTCTTTTAAAGAATATATTGATATTTAAGGCTGGGCATCCGTTAACTTTTTCACCCTTTTGAAATGAAAAGCAAACCAATCTCTTCCAACAGGTCTGGCGGCGACAAATAGCCTTGGCTTTAACTTCCTCAAATTCTGAAAAATTAGAATTATTTGTCACGGAACCATTAGATTTAAACAAAGACTTATTCTTTCTCATGTTTTGTTCAAAAACATAACACCATAGTCTTGTTAAATCACCAGCGGTTGCTAATTGTTCAAAACCATGAGGTAGATGGTGTCAATGAATATTCATGAACTATTTGTTACAGAATTTCTCTTTTATAATTATGGCTCATCTTTTTTAAACAGAAATTGCATAAGAAGTATTTTCTTCTTTAGTACTGGTGGATTGATTTGACATTTTTTATTTTTCAAATATTAATTTGAATAAACTGCAAAACGGAGAAACATTTCTTAATCCGGAAACGCGTTTGCATTTTCAATAAAAATTATGCATGCATTGACAAAACAATAAAAAAAATTATTTTTGACAATTTACTTGGATCATTAGAAAGAGAAAAAGAAATTTGAAATATGTCGCAATTTATTAACTAAATAGTTTTGTAGAGAATCAGAAGGAGAGTTCAATACGATAAGCAAGAATTATCTTTCTAAAGGGTTTTTTTTTTTTTTCTTTCTTTTTTTTTGAAATCGGAGTGTTATATTTTTCGCTTTCTTTTTTTGTCCACACTCTTCTTGCTCGGTAAAATCCAACTATAGGGTATTTTTTTTTACAACATAAACCCATCCATTCTATCAACCTTTGGATATCCTCATCTTCAACTAAGACATTCATCATTTTCATTTATTTTCATAATTATAAACGAGAGTCAATTCAATCAACAGATTAATTGGCATATTACGAAAATTTATTCAAATACTACTGACTAAGAATTTTACTTCGGTTTTCCCCTTTTAACTTTATAGCTAAATATTTAGAAGCCATAATTAAAGTGGAAATAACTGCATGATTATCTCACTTGTTGATTTTTTACTTTTTCACTTGGAAACATTTTTCCATTCATACATTACTTATCTTATATTCTGATATGAAATTGTAAACTGAAATCAATTTGGGTGCAGATTCTGTAGCATGCGCTTGATAAAATGAATAGCCGTGAAATATCCAACTTTGTAACAATTAATTCTAAAAAAAGAGCGGAAAAACTCACTCTTTTTACTGCAAAAATAGAATCTGTTTCACTTGTTCGTCTAACAAGGCGAATAAGCGGGTCAATAAAAAAACCAAAAGTAGAAAATTCATTTTTTTAAAAAAAAAATTAAAAGCCACAAACAACTAATTAAACAAAATTTTTGGTTTTAAACAAAGAAGGCAAAAGTTATAATTTAATTTTTTGGTCAAAAGACGGTGTAAATTCAACTGTTTATTTCATTTGTCCTGGAAATATATGCACTGCAGCATATGCCGTTGGTATAACCTTTCTTTTTAACGTTTCTTTTTTTTTTAGTTTTCATAACTATATATAATTTAATCTGTAAACTTTTTTAAAATATTTAATTGACTAAAAAACGGATGAGATTGGTTGCTTATATACTACTAATCTTTTCCTTCCTTGGTTCAGCGTTTGCTGGAATCAATTCAGCATGCTCATTAGACTCAACATATTTAACAACAGGTTTTCATTTAAAATATTACTACTATACATTCCTTAATAGGGCATATACAAATTCTGAATATCTTATGTCTGGTTATCGTACTGAATCACTATTGGGTAATGAATATTCTGTTACCGTCCTTTCTGCCTCTTTCCCTAAATTGGCTTCATCTGTCACATCCACATATGGTACAATTTCATTTACGCCATCTCATTTTACCTTTGAATACACTGGTTATTTTAAACGTATGTTTTCTTTTAATTTTATTTTATTTTATTTTTATCAATCTAACTACTAACAAAAAACATAGCAAAAATCACTGGTATATACACTATTTATGCAAAAAATTCAGATGACGCGGTTATTTTCTGGCTCGGAAATGGTGCCTTCACTTGTTGTAACGTTGGTGCGTTGCCAGAAGATTATGATGACTATTTATTCTATGGAACATGGTTGAATAACGATAGTAACTTATCAACTACTGCTTATATGGATGCTAACTATTACTATCCAATTAGAATTGTCTGGATCAATTGGAATGGTATTGCTCAAATAAATATCTATATGACAGATCCTAACGGAAACACCATTACTAATTACGCAGACTATGTTGCCGTTGCTCCTGAATCTAGATTAACAGCAAACTGTGCTACTATTCCATTTTACTCAACCGAAACTATCACCAGCGGAACTGTTTCCACTGAATACACTACCGGTGTTACGATTACTAGCGGCAACAGTGTGTTGACCACAACTGAAATTGTGACTGTTGTTCCAACCATTCCATTGTTCACATCCACGATCACCAGTGGTACCGTTTCCACCTCTTACACAACCGGTGTTACGATCACTAGCGGCAGCAGTGTTATCACCACCAGTGAAATTGTGACTGTTGTTCCAACCATTCCATTGTTCACAGCCACCATCACCAGTGGTACCGTTTCCACTGAATACACAACCGGTGTTACGATCACTAGCGGCAGCAGTGTTATCACCACCAGTGAAATTGTGACTGTTGTTCCAACCATTCCATTGTTCACATCCACCATCACCAGTGGTACCGTTTCCACCTCTTACACAACCGGTGTTACGATTACCAGTGGCAGTTTAACCATCACCACCAGTGAAATTGTGACTGTTGTTCCAACCATCCCTGCACACACAGCCACCATCACCAGTGGTACCGTTTCCACTGAATACACAACCGGTGTTACGATTACCAGTGGCAGTTTAACCATCACCACCAGTGAAATTGTGACTGTTGTTCCAACCATTCCATTGTTCACAGCCACCATCACCAGTGGTACTGTTTCCACTGAATACACAACCGGTGTTACGATCACTAGCGGCAGCAGTGTTATCACCACCAGTGAAATTGTGACTGTTGTTCCAACCATCCCTGCACACACATCCACCATCACCAGTGGTACTGTTTCCACCTCTTACACAACCGGTGTTACGATCACTAGCGGCAGCAGTGTTATCACCACCAGTGAAATTGTGACTGTTGTTCCAACCATCCCTGCACACACATCCACCATCACCAGTGGTACCGTTTCCACCTCATACACAACCGGTGTTACGATTACCAGTGGCAGTTTTACCATCACCACCAGTGAAATTGTGACTGTTGTTCCAACCATTCCATTGTTCACAGCCACCATCACCAGTGGTACTGTTTTCACCTCTTACACAACCGGTGTTACGATCACTAGCGGCAGCAGTGTTATCACCACCAGTGAAATTGTGACTGTTGTTCCAACCATCCCTGCACACACAGCCACCATCACCAGTGGTACCGTTTCCACTGAATACACAACCGGTGTTACGATCACTAGCGGCAGCAGTGTTATCACCACCAGTGAAATTGTGACTGTTGTTCCAACCATCCCTGCACACACATCCACCATCACCAGTGGTACCGTTTCCACCTCATACACAACCGGTGTTACGATTACCAGTGGCAGTTTTACCATCACCACAAGTGAAATTGTGACTGTTGTTCCAACCATCCCTGCACACACATCCACCATCACCAGTGGTACCGTTTCCACCTCTTACACAACCGGTGTTACGATTACCAGTGGCAGTTTAACCATCACCACCAGTGAAATTGTGACTGTTGTTCCAACCATTCCATTGTTCACAGCCACTATCACCAGTGGTACTGTTTCCACTGAATACACAACCGGTGTTACGATCACTAGCGGCAGCAGTGTTATCACCACCAGTGAAATTGTGACTGTTGTTCCAACCATTCCATTGTTCACAGCCACCATCACCAGTGGTACCGTTTCCACTGAATACACGACCGGTGTTACGATTACCAGTGGCAGTTTAACCATCACCACCAGTGAAATTGTGACTGTTGTTCCAACCATCCCTGCATACACATCCACCATCACCAGTGGTACCGTTTCCACCGAATACACTACCGGTGTTACGATCACTAGCGGCAGCAGTGTTATCACCACCAGTGAAATTGTGACTGTTGTTCCAACCATCCCTGCACACACATCCACCATCACCAGTGGTACCGTTTCCACCTCTTACACAACCGGTGTTACGATTACCAGTGGCAGTTTAACCATCACCACCAGTGAAATTGTGACTGTTGTTCCAACCATTCCATTGTTCACAGCCACTATCACCAGTGGTACTGTTTCCACTGAATACACAACCGGTGTTACGATCACTAGCGGCAGCAGTGTTATCACCACCAGTGAAATTGTGACTGTTGTTCCAACCATTCCATTGTTCACAGCCACCATCACCAGTGGTACCGTTTCCACTGAATACACGACCGGTGTTACGATTACCAGTGGCAGTTTAACCATCACCACCAGTGAAATTGTGACTGTTGTTCCAACCATTCCATTGTTCACATCCACCATCACCAGTGGTACTGTTTCCACCTCTTACACAACCGGTGTTACGATCACTAGCGGCAGCAGTGTTATCACCACCAGTGAAATTGTGACTGTTGTTCCAACCATCCCTGCACACACAGCCACCATCACCAGTGGTACCGTTTCCACCGAATACACAACCGGTGTTACGATTACCAGTGGCAGTTTTACCATCACCACCAGTGAAATTGTGACTGTTGTTCCAACCATTCCATTGTTCACATCCACGATCACCAGTGGTACTGTTTCCACCTCTTACACAACCGGTGTTACGATCACTAGCGGCAGCAGTGTTATCACCACCAGTGAAATTGTGACTGTTGTTCCAACCATTCCATTGTTCACAGCCACCATCACCAGTGGTACTGTTTCCACCGAATACACAACAGTTGTCACAGTTACAGGACCATCCAGCTCATTGTTGGCCGTTACTGAAGTTGTGACTGTTGTTCCAACCATCCCTGCATACACATCCACCATCACCAGTGGTACCGTTTCCACCGAATACACTACCGGTGTTACGATCACTAGCGGCAGCAGTGTTATCACCACCAGTGAAATTGTGACTGTTGTTCCAACCATCCCTGCACACACATCCACCATCACCAGTGGTACCGTTTCCACCTCTTACACAACCGGTGTTACGATTACCAGTGGCAGTTTAACCATCACCACCAGTGAAATTGTGACTGTTGTTCCAACCATTCCATTGTTCACAGCCACTATCACCAGTGGTACTGTTTCCACTGAATACACAACCGGTGTTACGATCACTAGCGGCAGCAGTGTTATCACCACCAGTGAAATTGTGACTGTTGTTCCAACCATTCCATTGTTCACAGCCACCATCACCAGTGGTACCGTTTCCACTGAATACACGACCGGTGTTACGATTACCAGTGGCAGTTTTACCATCACCACCAGTGAAATTGTGACTGTTGTTCCAACCATTCCATTGTTCACATCCACGATCACCAGTGGTACTGTTTCCACCTCTTACACAACCGGTGTTACGATCACTAGCGGCAGCAGTGTTATCACCACCAGTGAAATTGTGACTGTTGTTCCAACCATTCCATTGTTCACAGCCACCATCACCAGTGGTACTGTTTCCACCGAATACACAACCGGTGTTACGATTACCAGTGGCAGTTTTACCATCACCACAAGTGAAATTGTGACTGTTGTTCCAACCATTCCATTGTTCACATCCACGATCACCAGTGGTACTGTTTCCACCTCTTACACAACCGGTGTTACGATCACTAGCGGCAGCAGTGTTATCACCACCAGTGAAATTGTGACTGTTGTTCCAACCATCCCTGCACACACATCCACCATCACCAGTGGTACTGTTTCCACCGAATACACGACAGTTGTCACAGTTACAGGACCATCCAGCTCATTGTTGGCCGTTACTGAAATTGTTACCGTTGTTCCAACCATGCCGACACAAATCATCTCAAGTGTGCATTATGTTAATAGCAGTTTGGTGCCGACATTTTTTTCTTCGGAATTCACAACTTTACCTCATTCTGATGGGTTGCCTACGATATCTTCTGGTGTTAGCGATTCAATGGGCTCTTCATCATACACGGACAGTACATCTATGGGCTCAGTTTCTGCATCTGAAACTTCAAATATTATTTTCACACCTTCAACTGATTTTGAAAGATTCTCGTCTATTGCTACTATTTCAGGTGTCACCATTCCAGGGAAGTCTAACTTTGGTAGTACAAGCAAAACTGGTACAGATTTTACCTTTACTGTTTTGACCACTGGAACTGATACTGAAAGCTGTTCATCTAGTGTTACTGTTCCAGTTGTCAGCATCACATCCGGTGTTACTATTCCAACTGTCAGCATCACATCCGGTGTTAACACAGACGGTGCAGCTGAGAATGTTTCCAGTGATAAATCAGGCACTGATGTTATCAAAACTATTTTAACCACTTCACCTAAGACTGCCACTGCGGCCAATACTGATACAAGCAGTATAAATGATGTTAAAGATCAGCACAGTACTAGCGTTAAATCTACAACGGCTAATACCACCAAACCATCTATCATTTCATTAGTTAGCGCATCTGCATCAAGCATGACTGATACCACTTCCATAATTAATTATGAAGGTAAAGGTAATCAAGCTAAGGTTCCATATTATTTGATAGCAATTTTTGCCCTTTTTATCTAGCTGGATCATATATGACAGTTCTTATGTTCTACTTATTAATTTTTTACGTTTTCTACTTTTCATTTGCAATATATAGGATTTATATTAAAAAGCAATTACAATGCATTTATTATTAAAAACAATTTAATTACCTCTACATATGTTACACTATGTGGCTATACCGCATTTGAATTTAAGCCCGGATAACATAATTAAATACACAAATTCACCAAAGCAAAGATACGGCCAAAATTTGGACTAAACAAGATTTTTTGTTGTAGTTAGAAAAATAAAAATACCGTTTATACTAAATTAATATCAGAAATTGCACGTAATTATTATTAGTACTACTAATTTAATCTTTCTTTATGTGTAAATTTTTTTTTGTTTAATAGTAATTAAAGATAGGGGCAGTAAAAGTGAAAATAATACTGCATGCATTCTTTAATTTTGGTAGTGCAAAAAAATTTCCTGTTGAATAAAATTTGTCGTTTGTTTGTACAATATTAAAGCCACTGGTTGCATAAAAATAAGTCCGGTGATATGAATTTTAATGGTTGGACATATTAAAGTCCGTTCGGGTGAAATTAATTGCATGAATTCAAGGTTAAGTCATTTATTCACCATGTTATTGTTTTGTTTAATTACAGCTGTTCAGCCATCTGGAATTAACAATCAGTTTGGGTTTCGTATTTTTTATTTTTTATTTTGATCTCGCATCAAAATTACATCTTTTGTCTATGCATGATCTCAAAGAGTTATGTTTGCAATGGCTAGAAGCAGAAAAATTAATAAAGTTACAAAAGGGTAGTAATATGGTTCATACTTATCAAAAGGCAATAAACTCACTTGTGGCCTTTCCAAGTGTAGTCAAGAATCCAAGAGATTTACAAATACTGCATGGATTTGGACCTAAAATTTGCCAAATATTAGATGCCAAACTCAAATTGTACTGTGAGGCAAATGGATTAAATTACTCAGAGTTTAATGATAAAGAAGTTGATGGTGATGATGATGATACCCATGCCAATGATAATGCAGACTCTGATAACGACAATGGCAGCAATGGTTTAAAGCGTAAAAGAAACAATACTAATGCAAAAAAACAGACAAAACAAAGAAGAAAACAATATATACCTAAAAAAAATTCTGGTGGATATGCTATTCTTATTGCATTATTATCAAATGATAGAGACAGGACTGGATTGCGGAAAGGTGAAATTTGCCAATTGGCTGAAAAGTTCAGTTTGACAACATTCATAGAGCAATCAAAATCAAATTCAGATAACAATGGTAATAATAATTACACAGCTTGGTCAAGTAGGAATACATTATTAAAAAATGAATATATTGAAATATCTGGTAATCCCCCAAGATTTACCTTGACAGATGCAGGAGAGAAAATTGCCAAGGTTTGTAAACAAATGGAAGATGAAAATCCTTTGCATTCAAAAGAGCAAAATGAAAATGCAGATTTTGTTGTACCTACAAGGAAAAATAATGTGAAACGAACATTAAGTAGAAGGAATCCATTGGTAAGTTCATCACCAGCAACTAGTGCAAACAACTCAATTATTGAGGCAAATTCTAGTATTTTAATTGAAGATATAAGTGAAAGATTAAGAACAGATTCACCAGAGCCAAAGAGGAAGAATGATGCCACGAATAATTCAAATTTAACGAGTAATTTTTTAAATGAATCCAAATCATCCATTGATGGCATTAACTATGAAACTTGGGCTCCTTCAGAATACTCCGTTAGATTTGTTCTTGATAAACGTGAAGTTTGGAGTAAAGCTGATAGAGATGCATTTAGTGTTATCCTTGAAAATAAAAATGTTGATGTTGTATCAAAAAATTTACCCGTTGGTGATGGAGCATGGATTGCAGTTCATAATAAAAGTGGTAAATTGGCAATTTTAGACTATATATTTGAACGGAAATGCATGAATGATCTACTCTCTTCAATTCACGATGATCGTTTTAGAGAGCAAGAAAGTCGACTTCAAAAATCAGGTTTAAAGCATATTATGTATTTAGTTGAAGGTGAAATTAAGGGAGATTTTTTGCTACATAGAGATAAAATTATGACATCGATGATGATGATGGAGACATATCTCAAGGCCACATTGGCTAGAACGAACAATATTCAAGAAACTGTTAAATTTATTGTAGAGTTTAATAACGTTGTTTCCAGATACTATACAAAAAGATATTTACATGTTTTAAACCCAAAACACTTACACGATGCCCAGGCCTATTTTGAAACAATCGAAAGGGTGCGCCCGCAGCTGCAAAACAAAAACGGGGCCAAACTGCATTTGGGGGCATTGAAAGCAGATGTTGTTTATGATTTTGAAATATTTGAACATTTATTACAAAAGAAATCGTCAATGAAGGTTAAAGATTTATTTGTTCAATGTTTGCGTTGCATAAAAGGTGTAAGCCTGGATAAGGCCGTTTCAATACAACAAGAATTTAAATTTCCGAAAAACTTGTCCCTGGCATATAAAACATACCAATACGACAAAGGGGATATGTTAATGGAAAGAACCAAAGATAAAATTGGATCTCGTAAAATAAACAAGAAGTTGAGTCAAGCAATTGCAGATTTTTGGCTCTCAAATTGTTATTGAATCAAGGCAAGGCAAGGCAAGGAAAGGCAAAAAGTTAATGTTGATGTTGGCGTTGATGTGCGCACACTTAAACCAAACACGGTGTTGATCTGCATCTTTGCTTTTCTTTTCTTTTTTTTTTTTTAGATCCACTCTTGTAGCTGATAAATTACTCTTTTAGGAATGTACCCTGCCGCCTTGGGTCTTTGTGAATATGTATAAATATAAAGTGACGTGAATACTTTCCCTCTTTTCTTTCCCTCTCCAAATTCAACAAAAGGATTAAGAAGGAAAAAGATGTTGGCATTCCATAATAAGACTAAGCCACGGTTACACAGCATTGCCTTGCTTACCGCCTTATTGTTAATGATATTTTTATTTATATTTTCATCAGGTATTAATGGCAACTTAAATGGCCAATTGATTAATAAGTCCAATGACTACGAATACCATCATACCAGTTCTGATAAAGTCATTGATGATGGTGAAAATGTTAATACTAAAATGGATGATGCAAATTACGATGATGATAATACTAGTAATAATATTAATAGTAGTAATAGCGTCGAAGGGGTGTTTGATGCCAAATTGGTTGCGCAAAAGGCCAATGATGATAATTTAAATGCTAAAAGGGTTGCAATGAAAAGCAAAGAGACTGGTAAAGCAGATAGTAAAGACAACAGCAGACAAATCAAAGGCGCAAGTAAAAGCTACGGTTCTAGTTCCATCTCAATCAATGGCTTCGTTGGTGAGGTCCATGTCATCAATAAGCACGCCGAAAGACGAAATACAAAAACGGATGTAATTACCCAGCAAGATAGAGAAGGGGATGTTTTGAAATACAAACAGAAGTTAATCGATCTGCGTAAAGGTGATGAGATTAACCAGATGCACGAAAATTTCAGTTTAAGCCTTTAATTTATTGTCTTTGTTGGAATTCAGCTGGGCAAGTTTTACAATATTATTGACACCTCTTACATCACGTGTTTTCACATCGTAATAGAGTTTGATGCATCTGCAATGATGTTGTGCCTATCCATGTTATGGATCGCGTTTTAGCCATGCAGATCAAAATTAGCTCCAACCAGCATTTTATGCTTGTCAGCTCTTATCATTGGTAAATATGATGTAAGCCATTATGCATTATGGGAATTATTTAAATAATAAATAAACAAATGTTCCCGGATATGAAGATATGATTAATTCAAGTATGTCATTTCTCTGTTTTATATTTTTCTTTTAAAATTAATTAAATATAAGCAATGAAACAATAATAAGTAAAGTTCAACAGACCTGATCTATTGTATTCGCTATTTATATATTTACAAGTCCTGTATGTTATCTCCTTGATAATTACTATCTAACTATCATGTAAAAAGACCGGCAATGCCAATCATTATTTGCGGCGAGACGGTGTGAGTATTGACTCTTTATCAGTTTCCTCTTTGCTATCAGCCTTAGCCCATGGATTATCTGTAGAACCTCTCTCTTTATCTGCCCCCTGTGTTCTATTTAAAATTTTACTAGCTTCTATGGATCTCCTGTTCTGCTCCTGCTCAACCTTATTCAATTCTTTGTCAAGATTTTCTAACACTTTTTGCTCTGCAATATTTTTATTCCAGGCCTGTTCACTATCTCTAAATTGGGCAAGTGCTTTCAACTTGGCAACTCTCAGTTCTTCTTCTGCTAATTCTGACAACGATGGATTGTTAATTCTCGCATGTTTTAACCATTGCGCCCATGGGATTGGTATGGCACCAAAGTAATCATGAATGAAAGGCTGAGGAATTCTAGGCTCAAATAAACGTCTAGAGCGTGGATTTGTTGGATCAAGATAAAACTCCCAATATGTATTGCCATCAAGATCATACCCTATAAAAAATTTCTTACGGAATGGTATGTTTCTTAATGACCGCCATTTATGAATCAATTGCTTATAAAATGGAACTAATTTTTGAAACTCTGCTACTCTTAGCTTTGGATTTGGTAACATTTGCAAATTAGAGGCTTGTAAATGGCTTATTCCCCTATTGACGAATAAATGTCAATTGTCAAATGTAAAATGTGAAGTCAAGTTTTGAATTTTCGCTCACTGGTTCGGCTGTGCAAACATAACCACAAATTAACTAACAATAATTCATACATAGATTAAATTACATTAAAAAGGTTAAACAAGAAATAAAGAGCAAAAAAAAAAAACGTAGATAAAAAAGCCAAACAAAAAAAAAAAAGTAAAAGTAGATAGGACCCAGTTATTCTCTTTTGCAAACATCAGGAGTATCAAAATAGTACATTTTAAGTTCTCCATTTGATAAACCACAAACGGCTCTACTATCTCCAAGTGCCACACATCCCACAGTAGCTGAATTGCCAAATGTATGCATACATTGGCCTGATTGTAAATCCCAAATTTTAATTGTCTTATCATGAGATCCACTAACAATTCTAAATGAATCTGCATCAATAGACCAAATTCCCTCAATATGACCAAATTGTGTTCTAATACACTTACCCGTTTTAACATCCCATAATTTAATTGTATTATCTAATGATGCCGTTAAAATGTGCGTTGGTAAATCATTATAGCTTGATAATATTTCTAGTGTTTCTTTATCTTCGTCGTCATTGTTATCATTAATGGTATTATTGTTGTAATCATTGTGATTAAAATCACCACCGTCATCATTTTGTGGTAAATCTGTATTATTTCCAGCTGAAGCTGAAGGTGATGAATCATTTATAACTTGTTCATCATCTCTAACTAAATCTTCTTTATAAACAAAAGGGATAACTGTTTGAATTTGACCTATATGGCCACCATTTTCAACACCACCATATACTTTTAAACATTCATTAGTTGCAAGATCCCATAATCTAATGGTGGCATCATCACTTGCACTGAAAAGAGTACCCGATTTTGAATGGATTTTAACACTTGTCACCCAATCTTCATGACCTCTTAAGGTATAACAAGTTCTAGTATCAACATGCCAAACTTTAATGGTTTTATCAGCTGAACCAGAAACAATTATTTTACCAAAAAAATCAACTGAGGTAACGCTATCACTGTGGCCATTATAAGAGGAGATACATTCACCGGTACGCCAATTCCACACCTTTATTGTTTTATCTAAGCCACCAGAAATCATTTTTTGTTCATCATAAGCAATTGATTTAACACCTAATGTGTGACCTTTTAGTGTACGAATGAGTTTTGTCGTTTCAGTATTCCAAATTTTAATGGTTGTGTCATAAGAACCTGAAAATAATAATTTTTGATTATCATAGGCACAGCATAATATACCGCTAGAATGACCAACAAAATTTTTAATTGAATAGGTACCTTTTCTCCAATTCCTTTCAACTTTATACCTTTCAGAATAAATATTTTTCCATGGTCTCTTTTTATACATTGATAAACATCGTGATCTTGAAGATTCTGCAATTGAATGTGAAGGTGCTGATAAAGTAGTAGAGTCTATTTCTTTGACTTTATTTGAGGGTGATGATGAAGATAAAGATAAAGATAAAGATAAAGATGTTGTGTTTGAAGATAATGGTGGTAATGGTGGTGGTAGGGTCTGAACTGAATGGTCATCTTCGTCAAGTTCTGCCGCCTTCCTCTTTCTAACAGCCAGAGAACTTTCTTGTAATTTTTTGACGGCCATCAAAGGTAGACCCCAGCCACATTGCGGACATTTCCTATCAATATGTTGCTCACACATATATCTCCAAACTCTATCATCATCAGCAAGTTGTTTCCATTTTGAACTAACTTGAACTGCATTACATAATGATTGACAATCAAGATAACATAAAATTTTTAATGCAAGTTCACTTGGAAGCATTTCTAAAAAGTCAATCTTTAATAGTTGAGATACTGATTGTGAAATAAATGATAATTGTGGGAAGCAACACTGTGATATGAGCCCCTTTAAAATGAGTGATCTATGGGTTGTTGGTGCAGCACTAAAAATGGACCACACATGAGAAATTGCCTCTTGGTCCTGTCGTGGTAGTTGCTCCAGTTGATTTTGAATTTGTGTTAATGTTGCTGCATCAGCAGATTTATTACAATGAACCCTTGGATTATGACGATAACAATATTTATGATCTAAATCGGGTATTGATAAATCTGCCTCTGAAATATGTTTACTTAAAAATGGTGTAACAATTGATTTTCTAGTTGTTTGTGATAATGATCTTTCCTCTGAGATGACTGGCTGTATATGAGTTTTATTTATTGATAGAGTTCTTCTATTGAGATCTCTCCTTTCATTTCCATCTAAATTGATGCTTGTACTGGTACTAGTACTTTTACTTGTACTTGTACTTGTACTTGTACTGGTACTTGTAGTTGTACGTGATTTTAAATTTTTAGTGTGTCTAGTTGTAATGCTTTCATTGAAGGAGACAATGCCACCCGGCGTTGTTGTCTCTTGTGGGAAACTTGAGTCTGATAGAACCTTATTCAACGAAGAGCTATTGCCATCATTATGACAGCTGGTTTGTAAATAGTTCATTTTATTAATTAAACTTTAAGAGATAAGGCTATGACAAACAAAGCAGACCCCAGTGGTTTTATTTAATGGAATGGGGTTAAAAAAAGAAACAAGAGAGCAAAAAAAAAACAGATCGTCATTGCACGTGATGCAATTTTAAAAAAAAGGTGGTGGTGGCTTCTATTGTGGGGGGGGGTGATTAAATTTAACATAAGAATGTTTCTTCCCTTTTGGTTTTAATATTAATATATTAACACTCTAGTTACTATTTAGCTCTTTTGTAAAATGTTTGCGCTTTAATTTTGAGCAAGTTGCTCATGACTCACCCTCCTCAATCAAAGGATAAACCACCTTCCATTGACTCTTTTTTACCCTTTGTAAAAATAGTAAATCTGGGAAAGAATTGTAAGTGATACGAAAATCAAAACAAAGTCAACAAAATAGTAGCATGACAGTATATCTCGTGTTGACCAATGAGTGTCATCCGATTAATAACTGTGGGGAGGGGGTTGTCAATTGTTAAAAAATCCACATCCACAATTGATATAAAAATTAAGCCACAAACAATGGGCAAGTATTTTTTTAAAAAATGTCCGATAAGCATGGTAGAGATAAGTAGCTTAATTTTTGCCTGCTATAAAAGCAACCGTCTCATGTTTACAAATTAATTTTATATAAAAAAAAAAAGGTATAGAACAGCATATGTAGCAAAGGTCCTTTCAAAACAAAAGGAAAGAAAAAATATTTGAATTGAAATTCTTAGAAATCACCCAGTTTTGGGATTTACTTTATTTTTTTTTATTTTTTTTTTACACAAGAGGTGGAAAAAAAAATATTGATCTTTTGTCTGTTCTGTTTGAAAATTTTCCAAAATGTCTGAATTTGACATTGAAGATCCGTTAACTTCCACTTCTAGACCAAGTATGTTCATATATTCAACTAACTTTTTAAATTTTAATTTTCAAATTATACTAACATTGTTAAAAATTTTACCAGTTACTGATTCTGTGCTTACAGTTCGTATAATCAAATCATTCCCTTATCGTAATGTTCGTAATCACGTTTATCAGCATATAGATTTAAAAAATACAACACCAAAAAAATTGCTTGAAGATGTTAAAAGGACAATTCAAACAGATGGTGCATTTAGGCCATATCGTAATGTCAACTTAGATGCCATTAAAATTTACACACATGCGCATGGAACTAAAACTATTAACCTTGCAATAAATATGGATCATGATTATGATTGGTGGTTAGACATTAACGAAGATACAAAAACTTTAGCTGAGTATGGAATTTCAAATGAAACTGAAATTAGTGTTTTTAATAAGGCTGACTATGAGGAATACAAGGCGAATCCAACTGATAAATGGATTTGATTTATTTTTAAAGGTTTTGATAATAATTTATAATAAAAGAGGTATCAATATATGACGTGTAATTTGACTTTATGGGGTCATTAAAGGAGAAACGTGTTTGCTACTTCTTCCACTGCCTTATAGAAATGTCCGTTGTTGAATCTAAACTTCTTTTCAATTTCCTTGCAAAGGTGCATATAGATAAAAAATCATTCAAGTCACAGGTAATGTCAATATCTCCCACTGGAAAATCTAAAAAATTTTCAATTTGAAAGACACCTTTAGCGTGCCCCGTTAAATTCAACTCAAAGTTCTGACATTGCAATTTAAACAATCTATCAAAATTTAAATCTTTACCAATGTCTAGCGTATTCCTTATTTTCAAAGAAGAGTCTTGAGGGATCTCTACAAGTGCCTTTTCCATTAAATTAATCCAACTTTCAAATCCTTTAAACCCAATGCCAGTATAATCGATGCATTTTAAATTTTCATGTATTGCTGTTTCAGGTAAATATTTTTTCTTGGTAAAAGTAACAGAAGAAACTTTTGGCCACCATTCAGCGTAAATATAATCAGCAGGTGTGGGATTTTGTACGGTTATATTTAAAGAACAAGCAATTAACCAATTTAAAACTTCATTTTGACGTTTTGTATCACTACATCTAATAATGTGAAGATGGTTAATAGTAGCCTTATTTTGAATGACCCCATTTAAAAATTTTTGTAAAAGTTCAACACCATTCTCGTCTACATCGTTCCATCCTTCAGCGATTAATCTAATGCCGCCATACCTTGAACGATTAAGTTCAAAAGCCAAAAACAAGTCATTGATTTCAACGTATGGTATTATAGAGGGTGCAAATTTTTGGGTTTTCAAAATTGTTTCGTAATCAAAAATATGATAAATTTGATAATTTATTTTGGCACGTAATTCCACCGGCAGGTTATTAAAGATTTCAGTGAATCTGTCAATGTTGAACATAATTTTAAGTCATGTGTGTAGGTGGATCAAAGTAAGTAAAAAAAAAATTTAACTTAAAATCAAATTAAAATCAAATTAAAGTAAAATTAAATATGATTTTTTAACAAAAAAAAAGCAACCCCCTTCTCTTTGCTCTTCCAACAAACGTCCAACGCATTTTTTTTTTTTTCTCTCTCTCTCTCTCTCTCTCTCTTTCTGTCAAAAAGTTCATTTTGTTAAACTTTCTTTCTTTCATTTATTTTTTTCTTCTTCTTCCTCTTTTTCTTATTATTTTTTTTTAAGATTAAATTTATCAATTAGAAATGGTCGTTCCACAAATATTTTGTCGTTTACCAAGATCTGTTAATCTTTTCCAAGCACAACCAGCTTTTGAGTACCACAGTGGTTTTAAAGCTCCAAGTGATGGTTCAGAAACACGTTGCGCTGCTTATTCACCAGATGGACGTTACTTTTGCTATTCACAGCCAGATGGTCTTCGTATTGTTGATCCTTTAAATGGATCTTTATTATTTACCATCCCACTTGATTCAGTTATGGAAATGTCAATTTCACCATTGGGTAATTTCATTACAACTTGGTCCCCCGTTGGTAAAAATGAAGATGGCACTTGGAAGGAAAATGCAGCCAATATTAAAATTGACATTAATAACAAAACATTTGAAATTATTAGAAAATTTATTAACAAATCACAATCAGGTTGGATTCCACAATTTACTGCTGATGAAAAATTTATGGCATTGATGGCCTCACCATATGTTATTGATTTTTATCGTCCATCAGAGAGGAAATCACTTTACTCTTTAAATTTTAAGGATACAGGTAAAATTGAATCATTTCAACTTTCTCAAGGTAAAAATCCATCAGTTGCAGTTTTCATTCCTGGTGTTAAAGGTAATCCAGCATATATTCGTGTTTACTCACTTCCAAATGTTAAGTCACCAGTTACACAAAAATCATTTTTTAAAGGTGAATCATGTACATTTAAATGGAATTCACTTGGAACTTCATTATTAGCATTAGTTTCAACTGATGTTGATGATTCTAATAGATCCTATTATGGTGAAACTCAACTTTATCTTTTAGGTATTTCAGGATCATTTGATCAAAAAATTGATTTACCAAAGGAAGGACCAATTCATGAAGTTACATGGTCACCAACTTCTAGAGAATTTGCTGTTATTCATGGATTTATGCCTGCAGCAATTACATTTTTTGATGCTCGTGGTAATAAAATTCACTCATTGCCAGAGGCAGCTCGTAATACTATTCTTTACTCACCACATGCCAAATATATTTTAGTTGCTGGTTTTGGTAATTTACCAGGTGAAATTGATATTTTAGATAGACAAAATAAATTTGCCAAAGTTGCAAGTTTTACAGATCCAAATACAAGTGTTTGTCAATGGTCACCTGATGGTAGATATCTTTTAACTGCTACTACCTCACCAAGATTAAGAGTTGATAATGGATTTAGAATTTGGTCAGTTAAAGGTAAATGTCTTTATCGTAAATTAGAAGATGTTTTATATAATGTTGATTGGAGATTTCAATCATTGAGTGATTTACCTGCAAATTTAAATGCAAATGAAGAAATTGAGCCACATCAATCAGCAAAGGATTGGGCAGAAACTCAAAAGGCAACAAAAACAGTTAAGGGTGCATATAGACCACCAAATAGAAGAAGTGCTACAACTAATAGTGGTAAAAGTAAATCATTATCAGAATTAAATAAAGAGAAAAATGGTGGTGGTAGAGCTACACCACAGAGTAGAGAGAGAACTATCCCTGGTTGGAATCCTGTTCAGGCTGCGCCAAAGGAAAGCAAAAGTGCTGCTAAGAATAGAAAGAAAAGAGCTGGTAAATCAGATGAATCACCAACAACAAATAGTGAAGCTTTAAATGGTGATTCAACTGCCTCTACCGCTGCTGGTGTTATTGGTGGTGTCTTTTCATTAGAAGAGAAAAAGATTAGAAATTTGTTGAAAAAATTAAGAGCCATTGAGCAATTAAAAATAAAGAAGGATAATGGTGATCATTTAGAAGAAACTCAAATTTTAAAAATTGGCACTGAGGATAATGTTAGAAAAGAGTTGGAGAGTTTAGGTTGGAAAGAAGAGTAATTTATTCTCATTTTTATTTAATTTTTATTTTGTTTTTGTTTGTTTTTGTTTGTTTAAAATATTTTTTTTGTTTAGTCTGTTATATCATATATATATAAGTACTTAATTTATTTGATTGGCTCGGCTCAGCTCAGCTCAGCTTAACTGCCAATTAAAGTGGGAATGGATAGCCTAGTTAATAAATAGTTAACAATAAATAATATAAAATCAAATCAATAAAGAAGCCAATTGGGCAATTATAAATGGTATGATCTAGCATTAAAAATTTACTCGTAAATCCAGCCGTACATTTCAGCCTTGTATTCAACCAATTCTTCCTTCTTGAACCATAAAGAAATTTCCTTTTCAGCATTTTCAACAGAGTCAGAACCGTGAATGATGTTTCTACCCATGTCCAAGGCAAAGTCACCTCTGATAGTACCTGGAGCAGATTGCAATGGGTTAGTAGCACCTAAAAGAACTCTACCTTGCTTAACAACATCCTTACCTTCCCAAACCATAGCAAGAACTGGACCAGAGGTCATGTAAGACAACAAAGATGGGAAAAATGGCTTGCTTTGCAAATCAGCATAGTGTTCTCTCAAAAGTTGTTCGTTGGCAAGGGTAAGCTTAACACCAACCAACTTAAAACCCTTGTTAGAGAATCTCTTCATAACTTCTGGGAAGATGTTTCTTTGAACACCATCTGGCTTGACAGCAATAAAAGTTCTTTCGGTGTTGGACATTTCGTTGACTTTGAAAAGAAAAAACGTTTAAGAAAATTAAAAAAAAAAACTTTTTTTTTTTTTCCATGTGCGCGCGCAGCGGGCGAAAAAAGAAAAAAAAAAAAATTCTCGAAAAATCTGCGTCGATCGACGCAAAAAAATTAGCGTTTGGCGTTGTTTACGTAATTTGCAATTTGAAGTTCAAACCCAGTTGGCAAGCAATTGCAATGAAACGCTCTCCAACGACACCGCTCACACCCTTCCGGCATAAGGCTCACAAGCTCTCTGTGTCCGATTATGCCTATCGTAAATTAGAACTTTCGCTGGACAGAGAGAGGCTTTACAGCCAGCGAAAAATCGAGCAGCTTGAAGGGTTGGTAAGGTTTATCCAACTAGAGGCCAGCGTCAAATTAAACGGGGCCAAAATTAAAGAGCCCTCTGGAGAAGTTATAAATAATTAGTTACTTTTTCTATACAAGAATATAATATATACCCCCTCCTCCTCCTTTTCTACTATATACAAGAAAGGCAAATTCAAATAATCTTGTCAAGTGATTATTTTGACCTAGTAACAACGTTGTTCACCAACCCCTTTAAAACTTCTTTGGCCTCACCATCTGGTAAAACTTTCAAGCAATCCATGGCCTTCAATTTATAACTTTCTGCTAATTGTCTAGTCTTTTCCAATCCATGGTATTTTTCAACGGCTTCATAGGCCCTCTTGATATCATCCTTGTCAGAGAATTTTCTTCCAATCATATCACCCAAAGTTGGATCTTCCTTCCAGGCAAATAACACCGGAGCAGTTGCAAGGCCCAACTTTAAATCAGCACCAGCTGGTTTACCCAATTGAGCAGCAGAGGTTGTATAGTCTAACATATCATCAACAATTTGAAAGGATAAACCGAGATTTCTACCAAACTGATAACATTGCTCAATGGTTTCTTCATCACAGCCAGCTAAAATAGCCGTACTTCTACAAGATTTTGACATTAAAGAGGCCGTTTTCAAATATGTTTTATGTAAATAATATTCAAAAGCCGCTGTCCAATTATCCAAATGATCAATTGGGACAGAATATTCATGAACTTTAACTGGGACCTTGCCTGTTAAATCAGGGATTTTCTTTAATTGGCCATCGTTAATGACACTTTTCTGATCAGGCTGGAAAACGGTATTCTTTAATTGCATAAATTCACCTTCAACGAGATTGGCAATTGCCGTTGACATTAGCTCAACAACCTCAGGATTACGCAAACGACCAAGAGCAACAGATGCTCTACCAAGTAAAAAATCACCTGCTAAAATTGCCATTTTATTTGTAAATGCAACATTACCAGAATCACGACCTCTACGGGAATCTGCAAAGTCAATAACATCATCATGTAAAAGAGAAGCCGTGTGAATCATCTCTGTAATTTCAGCCAGACGTCTTTGCTTTGGTAAGATACCATTTTTAATGTCCAAATCTTTATACATATCCTGTGACTTCATTGGTCTACTCAGTGGATTTAAAATTATATTTGGATTTATACCATGAAGAATTCTCAATGGTGATATACTGTCAGCAGGATTTTGACCAGCAAATGAAAATGCCTTTGGTGTGCCTTTGAATTCAATTTGATCATTTATGTCATACTCATCAATATGAATTCTTTGCCTTTTTTCAATTGGTATACTTGAAATTGACTTGGATAAAAGCAAAACTAATAAAGGTCTAATATTTTTACCTTCAGCTTCAAAATAATAAGCGGCAACCTTATTTAAAACTGGATGACCAGATCCAACTAACTGAGAAATGTGCTTTGCCAAGGTACCCATTTCTGCTGATACAAGTGCAAAAGGGTCAAGTACCCCCTTATTTGAAGGCTGAACAAGTCTCTCAGCGGTTTTCAATGCCTCCTTAATACGCCAAATAGAAGTTGGACGCATTTTTAAAATTAAATGTTATTCCAAACACAAGGGGGAAAAAAAAGCAAGAAAAAATTTAAAAAAAATAGAAATGGAAAATTACAATTTTAACAAAATTGTTTAAGTTTACCCCCCCAATTGAATTGGAAATAATTATAAATGATGTCACTGTTAATCTACTTAACAGAGATTTTATTAAGGCTATTTGCAAGGGCCCTTTCAACTGGTAAAATTCCACAGCATGTGGCTTTTATTATGGATGGTAATAGAACATTTGCGAGAAAGAATGAAAAATCATCACAATGGGGTCATTCAAAAGGATTTGATGCAATGAATAGCGTTTTACATGCCTGTTATTTATCTGGTATACCCTGTGCCTCTGTTTTTGCTTTTAGCATTGAAAATTACAAGCGTTCAAAAAAGGAAAGGCTGGACTTGGAAATGCTTGCCAAGCGTAAATTACAAGAAATTTTAGAAAAGGGCCACCTTTGTGACAAATATGGTGTTAAAATTAAAATAGTTGGTAATTTAACATATGTAAGTGATGATCTATTAAAAGTTTTTAAATTAGTAGAGGAAAGAACAAGGCATAATAACAAGAGCATTTTAAATGTCTGTTGGGCATATACGGCTAGGGATGATATGGTTCATTCTATGCGTGAATTAGTTGAAAAGGAACAAGATGCTTGTGATGAAAACGGCATTGACATTGAAAGCTTTACAGAGTGTTTACGAAGTGGAGATTGTCCACCAGTTGATCTCGTTGTTAGAACCAGTGGTGTCAAACGTCTCAGTGATTTTTTCCTTTGGGAAATAACTGGTGGATCAACCAAAATTGAAATGGTGGACATTCTGTGGCCTCAATTTAATGCATCTGTGATGCTGTGGATTTTATTTAAATTTGCATATGGTAATTTGTAGCCTATTGGGTGGAGTGTGTGTATATTATTAGACTTATCTTTATATCATTATTTAATAGCACGTTAGATGTAAAATCTAAAGTTTTTAAAAAAAAAAAAAAGGAATTATACCAGTTTACAAATATATGACTTTTTGTTGTTGTTGTTGTTGTTGTTGTTGTTATCTAGGCCTTGTTCAACTCTTGAGCCTTTTCAAAAGTCTCCTTGAATTCATCTGCAACTTCCTTGTTCTTAAATCTAATGGCCAAAGTGGCAGCCTCTGCCTCACCATCACTGACATCAGCAGTAACGTTATAAACCCATGATCTGTCTGAACCCATGTTTTCCTTCAAGGTGTACTCTGGAGAGACAATGTGGTTGGCACAAACCTTTAAAGTTTTATCACGTCTCATAAGAATTCTAACCTTTCCACTTTCTTTATGCTTGAGAAATTTAACGTCACCAGTACCACGTTCTTTCCATTCCTTGGAGTCTGCGTGAAACTTGAACAACTTGGCACGTAATTTAAGCAAAACTTCTTCATTTTCTTCGTTGGTTTTAACATCAACTTTTTCAAGCTGAACCAATGGCTCAAAGTGAACATCAGGTTCTTCTTCGTCAGCTGCTTCGGCATCTTCAGCTTTTTCTTTCTCTTCTTCCTTCTTCTCCTCCTTGGTCTCTTCGGCCTTGGTTTCGGTGCTGGTTTTTTCCTTTTTGGCACCAAACATGGCAAAGACGTCTGACGTTGGTGGAACTGGCAACTGGCTCTTATCACTGGACATGTTGGCTTCTCTTCTTGTTTGTCCAAAGGCAAAAACTTTTTTCACACAAAAAAAAAAAAAAGAAAGGAAAAAAAAAATCACGTGACAAAAAAGTGCAGGCGGTGCTTTTCAACTCAAATAGAACTGTTGCCAACTTAATTGTTTGCCACTTGTCCATGCGTCGTCGTAGCTCCATCCCAGAGCCGTTGGCCTCACCGGAAAAGTATTATGGTCCTAAAAATAGAGCTCGTACCCTTTCCTTTACCATCCCCCACGAGGAGAGTCCACCGCCTCCATTACCCAGAAGAAGCTCCATCTCTTATCAGGAGCCCAAGAGATTTTTCATTTCAAATGTGAGCAAAACTTTAGAATCTTTGCTAAATGCAGAGGATACTGATCAAAATAATCAAATCACCATTGAAGATAAAGGTCCAAAGCTAATGGTTATTGGTACTGCCAATTCCTTAGGTTATAAACAGACGGCCATTAGAGGTACATACATGTTATCAAATCTATTGCAAGAATTAACACTGGCAAAAAATTTAGGTAGGAATCAATTATATTTAGATGAGGAAAGATTAAATGAAAGTCCTGTTGATCGTTTAATAAGAATGATCAATGGTTATTTTTGGAAGAATCTAACAAGGCAACTCAATGAAGCGTCAATTTTAGAAATGGCACTTGATACAAAAATTCACTCTCCAGAGGCTAAATTCCCAAGGGTTTATATACCACATGATGATATTAATCAATTTAACTATTATAAATCAATTCAAAATAAAAATCCTGATTATAAACTTGACGTTGTTTATTTACCTCCAATTAATCAAATTAATGCAGAATATGTTCAAAGTATTAATAATAAACCAGGTCTTTTAGCATTAGCTATGAGACATAATAAAGATAATAATCAATTAGAAGGTTGGCCATATGTTGTTCCTGGTGGTAGATTTAACGAACAATATGGTTGGGATTCTTATTTTGAAACTTTAGGACTTTTGAAAAGTGGTAAATGGGAGCCATGTCAAGGAATGGTGGAAAATTTTATCTACGAAATTAACAACTATGGTAAAATTTTAAATGCAAATAGAAGCTACTATTTATCAAGATCACAGCCACCATTTTTAACTGATATGGCCCTAAAAATTTTTATTTACAAAAGGACCCATTTGAATATCACTGATTTAGATTTTTTAAAAAGGTCAACTTTGGCTGCAATTAAAGAATATCAAAATGTTTGGACTTGTGAACCAAGACTAGATCCAATTACTGGTCTTTCAAGATTTAGACCTGATGGTAAGGGCATACCACCAGAAACTGAATCAACTCATTTCCATTCAGTTTTAAAACCATTTTGTGATAAATATGGTTTAAATTTTAATGATTTTGAAACTAAATACAATTCAGGTGAAATTAAAGAGAATGACTTAGACGTTTATTTTATGCATGATCGTGCCGTTAGAGAGAGTGGTCATGATACCTCTTATAGATTAGAAGGTTGCTGTGCTGATTTGGCAACTGTTGATCTTAACTGTTTACTTTACAAATATGAAACTGATATTGCTCATATTATTAAAACTTATTTTAATGATTCATTATCTAATGGCAACGAGATTATTTATAACTCTGATGATTGGTTTAAATTAGCACAAAATCGTTATGAGTTAATGGAAAAATATCTTTGGAATGAAGAAAAAGGTTTATACTTTGACTATAACACTAAAACTCAACGGCAATCAACATATGAATCAGTGACTTCATTATATCCACTTTGGTCAGGTTGTACAATTCAAAGGGCACATACCCTATCAAAATCTTTACATAAATTTGTCGCATGGGGTGGCTTAGTTAGTGGTACAGAGGCCTCACGTGGCTCTGTTGATATTGATCGGCCATCTCGTCAATGGGATTATCCATTTGCCTGGGCACCACATCAAATGTTAATTTGGGAAGGTTTATTAAATGGTAATTCTCATTCTCCTTTATTTAAAGATTGGCCAAATTTTAAAAGATTACTTTTAAGATTAGTTTACAAATGGATTTTCATGTTAACTTTTTCATTCAAAAATTACAATGGTGTCGTTGTTGAAAAATATGATGCCGAAAAGAAATGTCGTCCACATGAAGTTGAAGCTGAATACGGCAATCAGGGCGCTGATGTTAGAGGTGTGGCAAAGGAAGGATTCGGTTGGGTCAATGCAAGTTATTTAGTTGGTGTTGATTTGTTAGATAGGTTAGGCGGTAAAAGTTTAAGAAAGGGCATTGGTTTGGGAGTAGAAATTGATACAGTTTTGGGTCCAGAAGATGAAACGCTTAATCTGTATATTTGATTTTTCTTTTGTTTTTCGTTTTGAAACGTTGTTTTCCTTTTTCTCCTTTCCATAAATTAATAGTTTTTGGGTATAGTTTAAAAATTGGGATTTTAAATTATCTTTTCTTTTCTTTTCTTTTTTCCCCCCCCCCCCCGCCATATATGCAAGAAGCGTATTTTTTTCATGGTTTTTTCTTTTACTGGAATCCTTGATGGTGATAAAAAAATTCAACAAAAGTTTTAACATGACAAGGAGGGTTTATCAACCTAGAACTATATCAGAGTCAAACACAAATTTGTATGCTTATCCTGAAACCAACAAAAAAATTTTCAAAGATGTAAAATTCAAGCAAAGCCAAGGGAAGCAAAATTTCAATGGGGTATATCAGCCTAACAATGCTCCGGCAATTGTAGATTGTCCAAAGATATTACCTGTAACTTTATTGCATTCAGGTTCAACTAATTTAATAGATGCAACTTTTGAAGATTACATAAACAACGAATTCAAAAAACATTTTAATGGCGATATACCCAAAATAAACTCAAAGTCAAGGTCAACATCAGCCAAGCCAAACTCAAATGCCAATTCAAAAAAAAATATTGAATATTTAAATGTTAATGAATCCATTAATTTAGTAACTAAAAGAAATCATGTTTTAATATCCATTGATAATGAATTTTTTGAGTTTGACACGACTAAAGTTACAGAGATTGGCATCAGCATTTACAATCCAACCTATCAAAAGTATTCCCTTTTCCCGCATATTATAAATTTTCACTTTATTGTTGAAGATTATTTACCATTGAGGAATGGTAATTATGTGCCTGATAACAAAATGGCAAATATTACGGGTGAATCTTATATTATAAATTTAAAAGATATACCAAAGGCATTAAACTACATTTTTGAATCTTTGGGCAATAATAAAATTTTAGTTGGTCACAATGTTAAAGGTGACATTGAAAGTTTTAAATTTGTCAATTGGACAATCCCTCCAATTAAAGTAATGGATACAATGAGTTTATGGACTTCATTATTTGGCAAAAATATTTCAATTAAGTCAAGATTAAGTTTCATCTTAGAAAAATTAGGTATTCCCAGTGCCTACTTACATAATGGTGTTAATGATGCCTACTACACCTTAGTCGCGGCATTGATGTTATGCTCAATTGATCTGAGGAATAATTTAAAGTGCAAAATTGAGTCCAAATTAAATGATGATGAAATTGAAAGTAATTGTGGTGATGTTAAGTCTCATATTGATGCTGAAACTAATGATAATGAAAACAACAAGGACAAAAATATTGAAAATATTGAAAATTTACCAGATGTTGATTCAAAAGAAAAATCAGAAAATCAAAAGACAAATGCAACGTCTATTATCAACAAGTCAGGAGCTGATCAAACGCCAAATATTAGACTACGCTGTGAAATTTCTGACACTTCCATTTCAAGGAAACATCCAAGTAGTAAATTAAAGCATCCTCCAAGTAATGAATTTTTTAAACCTGTTTTTTATGATGAAGATGAATTACTAAGAAAATTAAACGAGTTAAAGCTATAAAAAAGATATATTCAATTAAAAATTAAAATTAACTTATGCTTTTCTGGTTTTTCTTGGCTAATTCTACCAAGTCTTCATTCACTAATGTAACTGATCTCGTCATATTATTGACCTTGTATATTCCAACTAAATATTTAGCTAATTCAAACATATTATTACGTAAAGAAATAACAATAAATTGGGCATTCTTTGTTCTGCTCTGAATATAATTGGCAATAATACTAACATTTTTAAAATCTAATGCTGCATCAATTTCATCCATAACATATAATGGAGTAGGCTTATATTGATGCAAGGCAAAAACTAAGGCTAAAGAAGCCAAAGTTTTTTCACCTCCTGATAGATTAGAAATATTACGCCATGATTTCTTTGGTGGCATAACTGAAAAAATTATACCCTCTTGGAATGGATCATGAACATCAAAATATTCTAATTCTGCAACACCACCATTGGTGATCATATAATACATTTCCTTTAATGTTTCTGAAATTTTATTGAAACCAATTTGAAATTCTTCAAATCTGCCATCATTTAACTTTTTGAGTTCATCTTTGGCCAAGTCATGATCTTCTTTGATTTTATTTAACTCTAACTCTTTCAAATCATAATTTTTTTTCTTTTCGCCATACTCGGGTAAATTACTTAAATTAACATCCATTTGTGATAATTCTTTTTTCAAAGATTCAATCTCTTCTCCTTCATCTTTTAAATCTAAAGCTTTTAATTCTTTTTCATTAATTTCTTCATTAAATACTATATTTTTTTGTAAATATTTCTCTAATTTTTCATCATTTTTATCAATCCAAGTTATTATTTCTGTCACATCTCTAAATATTAATTTATTTAATAATTTATTTGAATGATCAATTAGCTCATTTGCTTTAATTATATTATGATTTAATTTTTCAATGGATTTAACTAATTGACCAATACTTTCATTTTTTTCATCTAATTTAATTTTTTCTTCGTCAATAGACTCTTCAATTGAATGTAATTTATTCTCAATTTCAATTTTTTTCTCTTCTTCTTCTTGTAATTCTTTCTCTAATTTTTGAGATAAATTTTCCATTTCTTTAAATTTTTCTTCAAGTGCTACTTTATCTGTCTCTGTTTTGGATAATTCGATTTGTTGCTTTTCAAGTAAAGATTCTAATTTTTTTAAATTTGATTCTAATTTGACCATTCTTAATTCATTTTTTTCTTTCATTTGATTTTTATTTTGAATTAGTGATTTAAGATCATTGACAATACTAGTTTGCTTTTTTAATTCAATACCACCAATATCCATAATTTTTTTTTGTAAAGTTGAAATTTCATCTTGCAATGCCTTAGAATTTTCAAGTATATCACTTTTATCCTTTTCAATATTATCTAAAATTAATTTACCATTATTTAAATTTTTAATAATTTCTTCCCTTTTAATTTTATTATTATCAAATTCTTTAATTCTTTCCTGTAAAACTTTTAACTCTTCCAATATATTATCATTATCAAATTTTAAATGTCTCATTTCTTCTTCTTGTAGTGGTAATTGTTCTTCAAGACTTTTCATTGCATTTTTCATACTTAAAAATTGTTGCTCTTTTTGTTTATATTCATTCTCCAAATTACTAAAAATATTGTAGAGCTCATTAATTTGTGTTTCAGAAAATTCATTATTAGAAATTTTTTGACTTTTTAATTTCATGGCTCCTTTGTTAACTCTATTACCACCACCAGACATGGCACCACTAGTATCAACTAATTTACCATCAAGTGTTATCACTCTCCATCTCTTTTGAGTTCCATATGCAGCTTTTGTAGCTTGATCAATATTTGCAGCAACTAAAGTATCATACATGGAATTATAAAATGCTGGTGCAAATTTTGAATCTTGAGGATCAATTAAATCAAATAATCTTGGTATATTCATAGGTGTTGATTTTTTAGATAAATCAAATTTTTTTAATTTTTCTAAAACGATAAATCTACCACGACCAAGATTATGATTTCTTAAATATTCAATACAAATTTGAGCAGCTTCAACTTTTTCAACGACAAAATCATCAAGGGGTCCACCACCAGTTGAAATTGCCACATCATATTCATCTGGTATGGTACCTAAGTCGCCTAATCTTCCATAAAATCCTTTAATTCTACCAGTTTTTTGTAAATTTTGTAATGCATTTAGAACCTTATTTTGAGTTTCTGTGTTGGATAATCTTTTTTGAGCATAATTATATTGATCTCTAGCTTTATTAAGTTTTTGTTCTAATTGAATCATATTTTCTTCAGCTTCAATGAAAACATTTTTACGTTGTGAAATTCCACCTGTTAACTCTTTAAATTTTTGACTAATCTTTTCAATTTTAACTTTGTTAACATTAATAATTTCTTTTTTAGTTTGATAATCATTTTTAGCATTTAATTCATCCTCATTTAAAATATTTAATTCTTGTTGTTTCATTGAAATTTCGGATTGTTTCAATTTGAATTCATGATCTTTAACAGAAAATTTAGAATTCCAAGGTTCTAATTTTTTTTGAACTTTTGAAATTTTATCTGTGTATTCTTTTGTCTGTTCTGATAAATTTGATTTAATTTGATTCAACAATTCATTTTCTGATTCTAATTTATTATTAATTTGATCAATTTCTAAATCAAAAGTAGATAAATCATTTTTAATATTAATTAATTCATTTGATTGTGATTTATAATCTTTACCTTTAATTTCAATTTCTTTTTTAATTGAATCATTTTTTTTTTTGTGAAACTTTTAATTTTTCTAAAGATTGAACTTTTGACTTTTGAGCCTTCCTTTGCTTAATTTTTATTTCTTGATAGTTTTCATCAATTTTTTTAAAATTTTTAACAAGAGATTCTTTTTCAATTAAAAAATTATTTAAATTATTTGATAATTTATCAATAATTTTTTTATCATTACCAATTTCTTTGTTTAAAAGATCAAGTTTAAGTTCATTTTCAGATTTTTCTAATTGAAATTTTTTAATTGTATTAAAATGGAATGTTTGTTCTAAATCTGAAATAATTTTTTCTTTTTCCAAGAATAAAAGTGATTTATCTTTCTCTTTTTCATATTGAAGCATACCACTTGCAAGTAATTTAAATTCATCATTTTTTAATAAAATTTCTTCTTGAATTTGTTCAATTTTACTACTAAGTTCTTCAATTGTTAATTTATACTTTGACGTACCAATAATATCCTCTAAATATTCTAATAAACCATCATCATTTTCACCTTCAGCTTTTGGTTTCATTTGAGAAATCATTTCAACTTCACCTTGTAAAATTAAAAATCTTTTATGATCTAAATCAATACCTTCTTCTTTCATCATTGTTGTAACCTCTGTATAATTACTTAATTTATTATTTATATAATAAATACTTTGATTATTTCTAGTTGCCTTTCTAGAAACTATTAATTCTGAATTTGGTATATCTTGAGTTATATTAGTTAATTGATGTAATTCATCATTATAAATTTCAGAATCTATAACTCTTTTAAAATGAATATCAACTTGACAAAATTGTAAATCAGGGAATGTTTCAGAATTGTGAATTAATTCACTCAATTTTGATTGTCTCATTTTGGATGCTCTAAAACCAAAAACAAATAGTAAAGAATCAATAACATTAGATTTACCTGATCCATTGGGCCCTACAACTGCTGAGAAAGATTCATGAAAGGGTCCAATAATTTGTCTGCCTGCATAAGATTTGAAATTGTGAAGAACCAGTTGATGAATGACCAATCTGGGACTTAAAGACTCTAATGATTTTTTAGGAGATTCAAGCATATTTAAACCAACAATCTGTGGTAATTCAAATTCCACAGGAGGCGTAGCGGTACCCGATGAAGCCATTTGTAATAACAACAATAATAATAATAATAATAATAAAAAAACCCGTGCACCAACAAATTTTTAATTTTTTTGCTGTAGCGGGGAAGAAAAAAAATTTCAAACAAATTGAAATTCAAATTCAAAGTTGAAAGCACAATAAAATGGCCATTCACGAACTACCAGAGCCTCTCTCACATGAAGACATGAAAAAGCATCAAATTCCACTTCCATTTAGAGATAGATGTGCATCTCTTCTAGTGCCTTTAAACAAGTGCAGAAAGGAAGGCTGGTTCCTGCCTTGGACATGTGTCGAAGAAAGACACGATTATGAACATTGTCAATATCTTGATTTCAAGAGAAGAGTCAAAGAACTTGAAGAGTTCAAAAAGGCCAGAGATTCTGATTCTGCCTAAGCATTTATTACTATTTATATCTATTCTATTTATTCAATATTTTACGTCATGAAAGAACAATCAAAAATTAAAATGTAAAAGCTAATAGATGGGATATATTAATTTAATATGTGAATTGGCTTTGAAGCCTTTATTTTTTTGTAATTCTCATATGATAAGTTTATTTCCCATTTTAAAATGTATATATAGTATCACTCTAATATAATATTTTTTATATAAAGTCAAATTGTCATTGTCATTATATACTAGAGTCTATGGACGGTTATTTCTTTAAGGTGTCTCAAATAAAGTGTGTATAAATAAACATCAAATTGATAGCAAGTACAAAATAACATGCATGAGCTTCATCGCACACGTGTAAACTAACTGCAACAAAATGAACAAACAAATAAAACTTGCTGGCCATAGAGGATTTAAAGCTGGCTATCCAGAAAATACCATTGCTGCATTTCAAGCTGCTATTGATGCAGGTTGCTCAGTCATTGAAACAGACATTCATATAACTTCTGATGATAAAGTTATCATTGCACATGATATCAATACCGCTAGAGTGTTTGGTGCTGATTATAATATCACGAAAACTCCTTGGAATAATGTTTTATCAAAATTATTAACATTAGAAGAGCCTAGATCACCAATCCCATTATTTGATCAACTACTAGATTGGTGTATGAATGTTTGTGATGGTGGTACTCCAATTAAAATCATGTTGGATATAAAAACTGATAATGATCCAAAAAAATTATATGATCTTATTTGGATTTCATTTAACAATAGAAGAGGTGTAGAATACTGGAATGATAAAATAATTTGGGGTTTATGGAAACCCCACTATTATTTACCAGAATATTTACTTGGCCAAGAGGTTATTAATATTAATTTTGATTTAAAATCTGCCAAGGAGTTTAATGAATCAATTAAAATTAAAAATGGTAAATTATCAGGAATTTCAATTATTGGTATTAGTTTATCAGTTGATAATGATAAAAAGGATCTTATCGCATGGTGTGAAAAAGAAAATATTAAGCTCTGGTTTTGGACTATCAATAAAAACTGGGAATTAAATTATGCCATTGAAGAATGCAAACTAAAAAATTCTACAATTTTAGAAGGATTTGTGACTGATGATCCTATTTCTTTGTGCAAATATACTCCTATAACAACTAAGGATATTATTAACTGGTGGTTCAAAAAACATATTTACAAGGCCTTTTTATTTTTCTTCAGAAGAGGTTACCACTTGAAATTTATTTTCACCATTCTGCACAAGGTTGGTTTCATTTAAACCAACAGGTTATTTGCCAAATTTAAAAAAAAATTATTCCTTAACGATTCTTGAAAATTAAAAATAAAAAATGAATTCGACACATCTGATTTTAACTCATGATAATTAGCTACAATTTAATAATTTATTTTATTTATTTATAGTTTCCATTTAGTATATTATATACAATGTATTAAAATGGGTATTTTTTTATGTCTTATATACAAATTGAACATTTTACTCTTTTTTAGGACCCCATTTGACACCTAAAAATCCATTTTTATCATGCATTCCCAAAGCTCTCTTGCCTCTTTGCATTAAGCTTCCACCAACAATATAATGTCTAGGCTGCCCAGGGACATCCAAAGAAACATATACAATTTCTTGTTCAATGTAATTTTTTTCAATGGCTTCAACCTGAATGACACCTCCCTTATAATTACTCTCCACAAAAAATCTTAAAAATAAGTGATCAGCCCCATCAGTCCCTGTGTATTTAGTACCTTGTACAGTTCTATTTCTAGTCCATCTATCAGCATTGGCATCACTATATGCCTTTAATCTTATACCTCCTTGTTTAATATCATCATCTGTGTATCCAAGTAACTTCAAAGAAGTTTCATCTGATTCAACCATTGAAACAACTCTATTATAAGTAGCAGTTTCACCTGATGGAGAAAATAATTCAGTTGCAATTAGGTACATAGTAACCATAGTTGCACCACCGGCAATAATAATCAACCATGATGATAATAAAAATCTTGTTCCAGCTTTAACATTATGGATAAATTTATTGACTTTTTCTTGAGCTGTATTATTTGATTTTTGTGTTGTGTTTGAGTTAAATCTTCTAAGTAATTCAAAAATTTTTGGCTGTTGAATAAACTTTGGACGTAAAAGACCACCAAAAATCCTTCTACTCAACATATTCTTCCTCTGGTTCAAGTTGGTTGAAACAACAAATTAAATCCGCGAGAAAATTCTCTACTTCACCCGCAGCATCAAATTCAAATTAATATTAAAATGGAATGTAGCCGGATTTTTAATGGCCACAGAGTTGATAGGTTCATTAGCTATTGATAATAAATTTAAAAAAAAGAGTAAAATTAAATTACCCTGTACTGCAAGCCATGCCTTTATTTAATCAAAAAAGGAAAATTAAAAAAATATAACGACCAGGGTGAGGATTGAACTCACGATCTTGCGATTAACAGTCGCACGCCTTAACCAGCTTGGCCACCCAGTCAATTTTTAAAATGATAAAATTTTGCTGGATAGCATTGTGAAAAGATCAACTTAGAAACCCTAAAAGTGATAAAAAATATTAACGAAAAAATACTTAATAAATATAACTATAAAAACAGGGGAATCCCTTCTTTATGTTGAAAATAAAATTATAATTGTTGTAATGATATGTTCTTATCATTCACTTCATATAAAGGATGTAGCTTTTTTTTTTTTTTTTTTTTAACGAATTATGCTTAAATATTTTATAAATTATAACATGCAGTTATGTCCACTTTTTTGTGGTTCCGACTACCCTGTTATAAATATTTAGCTATAAATATTTGTTTTGGTGGGTTATTACAATTCTATCTGTTGTAGTTAATTATAAATCTTATAAATGGAGATTTTCTCCTTCTATTTATATTGTTTTCTTATCTAATCTTATTTGTGATAAGTGTCACTGATAATCTCTATCGTCCAATAGAATTCATTGTTTATCGATAGGCTTTGTTTCATAATGATAAAGATCTCTTATCAATAGATAAGCCTTGTTTCAGATTATTAATATTATCTTTCACTTACTGATAACACTTGTTTCGGCCCGATGTCCTTATCTAAAGTGTATCAATTCATTATGTCCTTGGTTATGACCCATAATCAGGAATCTCATTTAGAACCTTATCATTCTGATTTTCAACACACCCCCATCAGTTATACTTCATCTCAATAAGATTAAGTAGTTCATTGTATCTTGTAGTATCAAATGATTTAGTCATCAAGTCTGCAATGTTATCCTTAGTATTTATGTAGTTTAGTTTGATATCTTTATTATCTACATATTGCCTAATCTTGTGATACCTGATATCAATATGTTTGGTTCTCTGATGTAATGTGTTGTGTGATGAAAGTGTTAGTGCTGCCATATTATCACAGCATAAATTTATACATCCAATTTTAAATCCCATATTTTGCAGAATATTTTTAATAAAAATACCTTCTTTAATTCCTTCGGTTATAGCCATGTATTCAGCTTCTGATGAGCTATCAGCTACTGTTTTTAACCGTTTTGAATTCCATGCAACAATATTATTGTTTAATAAAACAATGTAACCTGCCTGTGATCTTCTATCCTCAATATGATTTCCCCAGCTAGCATCTGTTATAACAGTTATCCTAAATTCTGTTCTTTCATCATAATCTTTCAGTGTGACATCGTTTGTCTTATCCACATACCTAAAATCCTTAAACTTAACATCTAACCCCTTTTCACTATATTTAATTCCATTATTGGATGTCTGTATCAAATATTGTAACACCCTCTGAGCAGCCTTTAAGTGAGCTTGCGTAGGTGTTGATAAATATTTAGATAAAAATGATACAGCAAATGAAATGTCTGGTCTTGCCATTCTTGCAATATATAATATAGCACCTATGATTGATCTATATTCATGGTGTTCACTTGGGTTAAGATTCTTTGATTTTAAATTTCCATTTGATTCAAATCCTTTAACTAATGGAGTATTTATTTTACTTTTATGACTTTCAATTTCAAAGTTTTTCTTAATTCTGTTTATCGTTGATTTCATATTTAATTTTAGCGTATTGTCCTTTCTTGACATATCAATACCTAAAAACATTTCTGGTTGACCTAAGTCTTTCATGGTAAATGAGCTATTTAATGCTTGAGTTGCTCTGTTTATTAACTTTTGATTTTCTGCAATTATAATTATATCATCCACATATATTAGGATCATACATTTCTTATCATTTGTATAAAATAAACATGGTTCAATTATTGATGCTTTGTAACCTGCACTTGTTAAAACTTTGCTCAATGTTTTAAACCATAATAGTGGTGCTTGTTTTAATCCATACAATCCTTTATTTAATTTCCACACGCAATCTTTGTTGGTGTCAGTTCCTTCAGGTGGAACCATATATGTATCATAATCTATCACTCCATTCAGGAATGCGTTCTTTGCATCAAGTTGTTTTATATACCATTTCTTTATAACTGCAATTGCTAGCATGACTCTCATTGTGTCATCTTTTACCACTGGTGCAAATTTCTCCACATAATTTTCACCTCTTTCCTGTGTAAACCCTTTAGCGACTAACCTTGCCTTGAATCTATCTGATCCATTGATTTCTTTCTTAACATTAAAAACCCATCTGGCTCGAACAAGTAATGCAGTCTTTGGTACTTGTTTTCTTTTCATTATTGTAAACACTTTCTCATTATTTATTGATTTCAACTCCTCTTTAATTGCATCAAACCACTGCTGTTTTTGTTGAGATTTCAAGACATCTTTAAAAGTAACTGGAATGCTATATTTTGTTTTGTCAACTAACAAATATGTTTCAAAGTCACTATCGACTTGCATTTTATCACCCCCACTTCTTATAGAGTCTTGATTTTTCCTTGCAATTATCTCATTGAGCTCTTGTGTACGCCTGTTACGTTCTATGATTCTTTTTTCCATAATTCTACTAGTTGGATGTGATCGCTTAACGAGTTGTTTATTATTATGTTTACTTCCTTGAAGTTGATTGTATCTAATGATCTGTCTATCATTATTTTTGAAATTATCTCTTTTTCTCTTATACTTTATTAACGCTCTATTTGCCGTTATTTCTAATTGTCTATTGTTTGCCAGAACTAAACTTCTTGATTCATCCCTTGATGGATTGATATTTTCTGTACCATCTGTAATTTGTAGCTGCTCTGTTGGTACTTGACGTTCGTCATCTTCGTCTTCTGGTTCTTCAACTAAGTATGTTGTTGTCTCCGTTATTTTATCCTTTTGATTCCTAGGATTGTTTAATTGTTCTATATTACTATCCTTACTTTTCGACTGTAATTCCTTAGTGTGCTCCAGCATTTTTCTCTGTCTATTTTCTAACCATTTTTGCTTTCTAGCATTCCTTTCCTTGATTCTCTGCAGCTTTTTCTTTTCTTTTTCCCTTAGTTTAGCTTGTAATTCTTGTGCCTGTTTTTCTTTCATTAACCTTTGCACTGCTTCTTCATGTAGAATTGCCGATCTCTCAGTAAATATCGGTGTGCTGTCATAATCTGGCATATCAATATCTGTTGGTAAATCATTATCATAATTTATAAATTCTTCATCTATAACATTTTCAACTGTTGCTTGTCGTTTTATATGTTGTTGATTATTTTGTGTTTCATGTATTGGGACTTGAGAATTATACTGTTTGTATTGCATTTGTGTTTGCATTGGAAATATTTCTTGACTTATATCATTGTTATTAACTATAGGTGTATTGTCCACCTCCATTTCATCCTCATTTCGTTTATGATTTTCCCTAACTAATGGTATCTGGTCTATTTCCATCTCATCATCTCGATTTCTATGTCTCGGTGTGATCCTTTTGTCCATTTTGCTCTTACTATTATTTAAGCTATTTTGTAATACGTTTGTATTCATCCTAGATGCTGGTGTTGGTCCTGTATAATTTGAAGATTTTGTGACATTGTGACTACTACTTCCAGAGTATCCAAAAGTTGTGTCACCCCCATATGTGTTATTTGTATTAGTTTTTTCGTTTTCCTCATTGTAATCTAATTCAACTATTTTGTCTCCTTGAATTTTATCCGTACTGCTTACATCAAGCCAGTGATCTCTGAGTGGAAACTTGTCTTCAATACATTTCCAAGCGGAAGTGCTGAAAATCCTTCTTTTATTTGGCACATATATTTTAGCTATTTTAAGTGAATCATCATACCCTAAAAATATACCGCTTATTGACACATTGTATAACTTTTGATCTCTATTGTAGTGATATGCAAATGCCTGACATCCAAATGGCATAATATGTTCTTCAATAACCTCTTTTCCAGTCATCTTTGTCATTGGACATTCTAATTCTCCTTCTCTAACCGTTCTATTTAATAAAAACACAACATGTAGGAAGCAATATTCCCACAAAAATTTTGGAATCCCTGATTCAACAACTAATGTTCTCATTTTCCGTTTGATATGACCTATGGTGCTCTCTGCACCCCCATTTTGATAACTTGAGTAAGGTGCTGTTTTCTCATGAATAATACCTTTTTCCTCACAGAACTCTTTAAATCTGTTTGTTGCAAATTCGTTATCTGTTTTAACGAAACATAACGCGCTTCCATTTGCTTGCGCCATATTTTGAAATACTTTTGACATTCCAATTAATTTCACCGAAGCCTCTGCTTTTGAATTCATGTGCTTTCCTATAATATAACCTGTTTTAACATCCCTGGCTATAATTCCATATGTCCCATTGATTGGACCTAAAACATCTGCAACTATCCTTTGACCTATGTTACTATGATGATGTGCCACCTTTCTTTTTCCATGTCTCTTTTCTACTTTTCCTTCGGCACATGATTGGCACTTTTTAATGACATTCCTTATGTCTCTCGCTGGTATTTTCTTATATTTATACATCCTCTTGACATTTCTAGCACTTGCATGTCCCCTATTGATATGATCCCTCATGATTCGTTCCTCATGTTCATTCAAATTTGTATAATATATTTCATTTGGCTTGCTGGTTTCCAGAGTGAATAAGTTATTTTCTCCTAAATTGACACTTGCATATTTGATACCATCTCTGACTATTTCTCCACCATGCATATTTAAGTTAATCTCAAACCCTTGTTTGATTAATTTACCAGCTGACACAATGTTTCTGTTTGATGTTGGAACTACCACAACATCATCCAGTTCTAACTTGTTGTTAACCTTAGTAGTACCAATCAATGTTGACGTTACATTGTTACCAATTGTTCTCAGAACAGTCTTTCTATGTTTAACATTCTCCAAGTTTTCTATTGTGTTTACCAAATGAATTGTTGACCCACAGTCTAAGATAAAGGTAGGGAATTTACTGTAAGAATAAGAAGAGGAATTGTATTGAGGTCTAAAAAGTCTTTTATACTCTTCGTCACTTTCTTCCTTGATAGTGACTGCATCAACCTCTTCTTCATCAGGTCTTGTCTCAATCTCTTCAGATTCTTCAACTTTCAGCTCATTCCAATGATTGTACATTCTAGCATACATTTCTTGTTCTCTAGCAAAGTGATTGATAGGTGCAAACATACTTTGGACGCTAGTACTGTTCACACCTTGTTGCTCAATGGTGTAACAATCAGCAAAATTGATCTCATTGTAGTGCTTGCTGGCATGTTTGCAGTCTCTCTTGTAGTGACCGTTTTTACCACAATTGTAGCATTTAACATTCTTCAATTTGCTAATACCTCCATGTCTCTTGTTACCTTTGCTAGTACCTTTGTTGCCATTATTTCTACCATTACCATAGCCATTACCGTTACCATTGCTGTTATTACCATTACCGTTATTACCATTACCTCTGCGGTTGATGAGGTTAACTTCTTCATCTTCTCTGCCATTAAGATCTGCCAAATAATCTTCAACTTTTCTGGCAACAGAAAATGGTTGAAGCATTCTCAAGTTTAGATTTGCTTGGGAACCTTCATACATCTTGTTGTTTCTCATGAAATGAACAAGTTCAGTTCTTGGTAATTTGTTAATGATCAAACTGTTGATGAATGGGATCATCATCTCATTGTAATATGTTAAAGAGACAGCCTCTTCTTTCAATTTTGCAATTGACCAAGAGTTACAGTTCTTCAAGAACTTGTTGATCATTTGTAACTCTTGTAAACCATTCAAGGTACTGTATTCTTTATTCATAGCATCAAACAATTTGATTCCATTAAATTCAGCAAACCGGTCAATGATTTTTGGATCATAGAAATGTAATAAAGCATTTTCCAACAATTTGCCAATGCGAGGGAGTTCATTGGAAATTTCTGAGCATTTGAAAATTTCCTCAATATCAGTTGAAGTAACTGTCAACGCAACCACTTTTTTAAAGAAGTTGATGAATTTTGGCCAATCAGTAGCAACTTTACTTTTGTTCAAAATTGGTCTCAACCTAATGTTGCAGAGACAGTCTTCCAACTCCTTTGAAGTGATGTCTTTGATGGTTTCAACTTCAGGAGTAGCTTCAATTTCTTGAGTGTTGTTAATGTTTTCAAAATTTTCGTTGCTCATACTTAAAAGATTGGTTATCTATTTGTTTTGGTGGGTTATTACAATTCTATCTGTTGTAGTTAATTATAAATCTTATAAATGGAGATTTTCTCCTTCTATTTATATTGTTTTCTTATCTAATCTTATTTGTGATAAGTGTCACTGATAATCTCTATCGTCCAATAGAATTCATTGTTTATCGATAGGCTTTGTTTCATAATGATAAAGATCTCTTATCAATAGATAAGCCTTGTTTCAGATTATTAATATTATCTTTCACTTACTGATAACACTTGTTTCGGCCCGATGTCCTTATCTAAAGTGTATCAATTCATTATGTCCTTGGTTATGACCCATAATCAGGAATCTCATTTAGAACCTTATCATTCTGATTTTCAACAATAAAGTTAAAAAGGAAAAACCGAAGTAAAACCTTTATTATTGATAGTTAAATGTGCGACTGTAATAATCCAATTGATCATGTGATCTAATTGGATTTTTTTGGAAATTCTTAAAATAAATGAAAGTTAGGAAGGAAAGCAATCTATTAGCTTCCTGAACCTGAGAAATGGTAATTTTTGGATTTCCTAGTAATGAAAAGAGCGTTAAATGAATGTTCATATATTGTTTGATTAAATCTAAAACGGAACAATTTGAAAGAATGTGGATGAGGCCTCCTTTGTTTCCACAGAGATTACAAACCTGGTGTTTGAATACTCTATGGAGGATGCCCACACTGAGCATGTAGAACATGTCAGTGTATCTAGGTTTATTTGAACGATAGAATGAAAGTTTTTCATGAAATTTTAGCCAGTCAGATTGACCAATCTGAAGAAATGTCCATGATCTGCTATGTCTAATTAAATTTAGCCATTTATTTTTATTGTGAAAAGTCTTGCTGAGATGGAGAAGTTTAGATAGTTCTAATCTATTTTCCCCGCTGTAGTAGGGTTTTTTGAAAAGAAAGAAAGGCTTGATTTCGTTTAGAGACAGGCTCAAAAGATCCTCTATTCGGATCTCTGGTTTTGTTGTTAAAGTGGTAGTAGTGTGAGTGGTGATAATGACAGTATGCCATGCCATCAATGAAAATAATAACCATCGAGGATGAGATTTTGCTATTATGATCTTTGAGATAATAATATCATCATTATCTTCCAGAATATCAAGCAAAAAATCGGAAGTATCTGATTCCGGGATGTTCGTTAATCGTTTATTCATGGAGAGATTTATATTTACTTTAGTTGGCTTCAGGATTTTGGACCAAAACACCTCTTGTTCTGGCTCTCCAGCTGAAAGTTTAGATTTGCTCATGTTGAATAAAAGATACCAGAAAGGTGATATCGAGGGAGAGGTTCCATTTCGATCTTCCTCAGAGAGTTGTTCGTCTATTTGTTGGGGGAATTGAAGTTGCAGTATGTTATTCATAATATTTTGTAAGGCCGATTTCTGAATATCATAAAAGGAGTGACGTTTGGTATTGTGTGGGGAGCAAAAAAGCACTGCTATATAGTATGCTCTACGCCCCACTAGTTGTTTTGGAAGGTCAATCATTCCTAGACCTCCTTGCGAACATGGAGTGTGCCAAGGAATATGATTGTTGTTGAGTTTCGGTAAATTTTTTAAGTGATTTAATAGCAAGTTTTTGACGGTTTTGATAAAGAAAACTAGTGTGTTGTTTTCTATAGGATCATGTTGGTCTAGAAAAAAAATGGTGGAGTATATATAACTGTTAACTGCCGCCACTCGTTGGGAGAGGTCAAGGTCTAGAAATGTGATGCCCCGCAGACGTTTGTAAAGTAGATTTAATTTATTTTTCCAGTCCGTATATATCAAAGGAACCCCTAGGTAGATTGGATTTGAGGTGATCGGAAAAAAAGGCATGTGAAAACGGTTATCCGAAGCTATTTGTTGCATTGTTGATATATGTGATGGATGGCAGTAACCAACAGTTTTTTGAGGATTGATTCGTAATCCGCTAATACGGGAGAAATCATTTAGCCGCTCGATGGACCTCATAAAATCAAATTGATTACGATGGAAAAGCGTGATGTCATCAGCAAAAGCCAATATTTTGGTCGTACTGAAGGCAAAGTTTTGGATAGGATGATAGGTGTGCTGGTATGCTGAGATGGAATACGGTATACCGTGATTAGATCGAGCTATGGTTTGGATAAGTGGTTCAATTGCCAGGTTGAACAAAAGGGGGGAAAAGGGTAGTCCTTGTCTAACACCTTTCTGGAATGAGATGGTGGATTTATAAACTCTGTGGCCATTGAGAACTTTTCCTTTGGATGAAGAAAGAGAGATGATAGATCTGATGAAATGGTCTGGAAAGTTAAAATGTTGGAGGACACTAGATAGATAATGAATGTTTATGGTATCAAACGCTTTTTCGATGTCGACTAATAATATGTGGTGTGGTTCGTTTGTTGTGGTAGTGAGCATTTGATGGGCTAATAGCTTGGCTGTCTGGATGTGGAAATGAATAGATCGCTTTTGTATAAACGCTTGTTGATGTTGTTGAATTATTCTGTCCATTATTGGCATTACCCTTTGAGTAATACAGAAATTGATCAACCTGAGGGTACAGTTTGTGAGACTTATGGGACGTAATTGTCTAGGGTCTGCACTCTTGCTATCGAAGTCCTTTTTTGGAATAAGCTTGATAAGAACGTCTGTAATATGGGATGTAGGTGGTTGGGTGATGTGATGTAAACAGTTTGCCATGGTGGTGATGTGTGGGGACATATGGTCCCAGGTCTGTAAGATTACGTGGTAAGTTAAGCCATCGGCTCCCGGAGATGAGGGACCCTTCTTTACCAAGGTTTGAAGATGTTGATATAATTCATCTCTTGAGATGGTTTTGGAAATGGATTCTTGTTCTTCAATCAGGAGCCTGTCTGGTAGATGTTGGAGGAATGATGGTAAAATGTCGGGGTGCGAAGTATCTATTTCGTTGGCTTTGTAAAGTTCTTGGTAGTAAGAGATAGTGTTCTCGATAGTTTCATCATCAAATGTAGTTTGGAGAAGATGTTTACCGAATCTTTCCCTCAATTTATTATATGGACAATGCAGATTTCCGGAGTGATGGGAAGAAAGTTGTTGATATTGGAATTCCTCTGAGAACTCTTTAGTGGGCATGAATTTCATAATCTTGCGAACCTTAGAGATTCTCTTTTGGATAGAGTTTATGTAGTAGTCATAAGATTGTTGTGGATAAGTTTGACAAATGGTTGTAGACTGGAATATGTAATTCATCAGGCTATTTGACTGGGTAATCCAAAGTGGGAGGGGTGGAATGCGGCAAGTGTAGTGCAGTGAATAATTCCGCTGTTTTTCTTTAATTCTTGTAGAGATGATTAGGGTGATGGGGTTGTGTGTTGAACGTTCCCTTTGTTGGCTCATATACATGGAAATATGATATTTGACTAGGATAAATTGAGAGATGATAAATCGGTCTATGCGGCGGTTGGCTTTAGGGTTATGGTTGGTTGGTTGTCTGTTTTTGGTGGTGGTGGAAGCAGAGATGGCGTCAATGAGGTTGTGGTTGGCAAGATGGTGGTGCATTTCCTTTTCATAGCGTGGAGCTTGTTGAATAGTTTCAATTGGGTTGGAGTTCCAGTCTCCAGCTAGAATGATTTTGTGGTGTAGATGAGGGATCAAGTTGATTAGATCGTTGATTGCTTTTTGTTTGGTGTAAGTGTTTCCTGAGGTATAAGTAGGAATGTAGAGGGAAATGAGGTTGAAAACCTGGTTATCCCAGCAAAAGATAACGTCACTAATGTGGTTGATGGAGGGGGGGTGTTGAAGGTGTTGATGAACGGTGTTGACTCCCACTATTGTTATTGGGGATTTTTTATGATGGATTATTAGAGTCCTAGAGTCGGAGTTGAATTCTGTGAAATGGTAATTTAGGTCAACAAAACGTTGACGAGCTGCTTTGATAATTTTAGGGTTTACATCAAATTCTGTGAAAACCATAATTGTTGGTTGTTGTTTTTTAAGTAGATTGATAATGGAATCGAGTTTGTTAAGATGTCCTATTTTTTGGACATTGTAGTTAATAATTTTTAATCTCAAAATAAGAAAGATTAATTGGGATATGGAGCAGGGTAATGCTTGTTGAAATTTGTAGGTTACTCTCACTGTTGAATTTGAGTAGTTTTTTGACGAATTCTTTGAGCGATGGTAAATTGATCTTTGTTTTGTCTGATGTCTTCTTCGTCTGATGACAAGGTAGCGGCGGATCTTTTAAGAGTATCGTCGCTTGTGGAAATTGAAATTGTTTGTTCTTGTTGATAGTTTGTTGTATCTTCATTCTGAGTGCTGGAGATATCATTATATGGGGTTTGGTTATTTGAAATTTGGTTGTCAGTGTTGTTGTTGATGATGTGGGTTTGTTCATTGTCTGACTCTATGTGATTTTGTGTAGGGTGAAGTAAGTTTTGACTTGATTCGTTGTAAGTGGATTGGTAGTCGGATATATCTGATTCATCCATTTCTGGGTTTTGTTCTTCTTGAAGGAATGCTTGTTTGATTTTGATCATCCATAGTGGTAATCTCTTTTTTGTATTTTTCAGGTAGTATTTTTGTGTAATATGCGGTAGAGAATCAAATGCTTTTTGTTTTGATTCTAAACTGGTGTAAGAGCAGTCGATAAGACTGTGTGAGTGGTTGTCAGGGGTGAGTCTGCAAGATGGGCAATCCTTTCGGAAAGGACATCTAGTCTTATGGTGAGTGTTTGATCTGCAAAATTGGCAGAATCGGTAGTTAGAATTGACATTGAAGTAAATGGTGGCGTCATTTTCTAGAGTATTGAAATGAGTTTTGGCTGGAGGAACGCTGCCTGAGGTTATATTAACTAAGAAGTAAAGGAAAGGACCTTTATAATCTCCACGAAGGGAGAAAGATGGGTTTGCGATTTCTGAAATGTCCTGTTGAATGATAGTGCCGTATTGTTGGATCACTGATATAGTTTCATCTAATGCACTGCTAATGGTGATATTGGTAGATGTGTGGGTTCTAATTACCACTAGGTCGTTATAGGTGGTTTTTGGTTGTATTTCGACGTTGAAATCTTCTGAGCTGAAGGAAGTTGTCGCAATTTCCATAAGGTCATCGACCTGTTTTAGGATGACCTGGCTTGTGGCATCTATTTTGAAAGCGACGGTAGTTGTTGTTTTGCTGCTTTGTTCCGGGGGAACTGTAATGGCAATTCCTTTGGATATCACACTATTTAGAATTGGAATCGTCTTAAAGTGGTTAATAAGTTGAAAAATAACGTTTGATAGTTCGTCATCGTTTGTTGTTGAATTATTTTTTTTTGTAATTTTGGAAATTAAATTGTATTTGAATTTGGACTCTAATGAAGAGGAGTGGATTTGTAATATTTTTTCTATGTTTTTAGGGTTTGTGAATGTAGGTTTGTTTGATAAGGCATTGTTCCATCCTCCTGAAATGTTAGAATTGACTTTGTTTTTTGTGTTTTGAACGTTTTCTTGATTTTTTTTTTGATTTTGGTAGTTTTCATTTTGTTTTTGTGAGTTTTTTGTTGTTTTGTTGTTGTTTTTTTTAATTTTGTCATTTTCATCAGATAAGGAATCATCGCGTTCATGAACCTTATCAGTACCATGGTGTGCGCCCGAAAGTGAAGGGTAGGTCTCATAGTCTAAACCATCCACTTCCATAGCAACATCCATGGGTTCCGGAGATATGGGGAAAGTTCTATTTACTGCTGACATTTTTTTTATAGATTATATGATCCGCTCTTTTTAGAGGTTTCAAGGTTATTAAAATAAACTAGATTATAAAGTGGGCTAGATTCTATATTTATACTTACTCAACATTTTTTGTAAAGATTTAGGGATTACGGATATCAGTATTAGGTGATATATTATGTAATCACGTAAGATTGGATTTTATGGGAGTAAGAATATTATAAAGAGAATATTCTAGAAGGAATAAAATGTTGAGCGTTTACTCATACGTCAATGAAAAATGTTGAGTGTGTATAAATATAGGACTCCATCTACTTTATAATTACTTAGTTTTAATAACCTTGGTAACCTCAAAGAACGGTACTATAAATCTAGTAAGCCATAATCCTTAATAGATTTCCAATCTTTGTTTCCAAATGTCAGGCAACACTACATTCACATTTAAGAAGGACATTACTCCTGAACAGCATAAGGCTGCTCTTGAATCGTTCAAAGCGTCCGTCGATAAAAAATCTCAAATATCTATGGACTGGCCAAAATACTTAGAACTCATGGAAGAGTGCACATCCGACTTTGTTGGATATGAAATGGAAAGTATTTTAAAGGCAACAAAATTTGTCGATGCAAAACCAACAATCTCTAGTTTGTTTGAATTAACAATAAAAGAATATTTTCACTTAAATATTATTAGAGACTACAAGGGTCTCAAGGGTATGAAACTGTTTGGTTCAATGAATAAAGACTTTAAAATCTTAAGTGGTGTTGAGGAATTCGAATTAATTGGCAAAATTCACAATCATGGATCAAAACTCACAATTGATCAAATTATTGATGAGACTAGTACCATTGTATACTACAATCCAAGCCTATCAACAACATTAAAGTTCTTGTTAATGGATAAGCTTCCAAGAAAACAATGGGTACCATTTTTGACTGCTAACGAAATGTATGATACAACAAATGTTAAGGAAACCATTGAAAGTATGGATCCTGTTGAGTTAGGTAAAAGAATCAGGAAATATCTAAAAGATACTAGGTCAGAATTAAAGTCGGAAAGTTCATCAGGTGAAGAAGCCAACTATGTTAAAAACAAGAAGGGTAAGAAGAATTCAAAATATAGCAAATTGGTATGCTATTATTGCAAGAAGTTAGGACACATTAAATCTCAATGCAAAACAAGAAAGAAAGATAATGAAAGTAACTTCTGTTTGGACACTGACACATCCTCGGATGAAGAAGAAGGAAAAGAGGCAAGGTTAACCCAGGAGGATGAGGAGTATTTATTTGGTAAAAAGAAAGTTAATAGATCTATAGTTAAGAAGAATGAAAATTATTTTGCTGGTGGAGGAGATTCAAAACACAATGAATTCTTATTAGATTGTGGCTCCACACTACATATTGTAACAGATAAGGTAAATTTAAAGAATCTAAAAAAGCAAAAAACTACACTTAACACTATAGGAAAACCAGTGGTATCAAAATCATGTGGTGATATACAAATAAATGATAAGTTAAAGCTTAAGAAAGCGGTTGTGGTCCCATCCTCGAAGAGAAATATAATTTCAGCAGGGTTGTTGGTTAAAGAAGGATATGAAATACATTTAACCAAGGAGAATAGTAAGGTAATAAAAGATAATCAGGTGGTAGCTAAAGTGAAAATGTCTAGTAATGGTCTATTTCAAATCAAGAGTGATAAAGAAGAAAGCTATTACACATTTTCGGAAAAAGAAATTCAAATAATGAAAGACCACATAAGGAAAGGCCATGCAAGTGCCAAAACTATTCTAAAAATGCCACATAATAGAAAATTCAGAGTTGATGAAATCTCCAGAGTAATAAAACAGTGTGAAGCTTGTGCTGAAGGTAGAGTGGAGAAAAGACATGGCAAAAATAAGGTATCAACTCATGAAGTAAACGTCGGTCAAAGAATTGTTGTCGACATATCAGGTCCTGTTAATAAAAAGTATGGCATTATTGCGAGGGATACAAAAACAGGATACATTATGGGAAGAATAATGAAGTTTAAGAGTGAAGCATCAATTAAAATAATTGAGATGCTTAAGATTTTCAGGAATTTAGCTAAAGCTAAAGGAAGCTCAGTGTGTTTTATAAAATCAGACAATGAATTCCGTACAAAGAGACTTAATCAATTTTGTGAAGACAATGGAATAATTCAGGAAATAACAGCTCCACACTCAAGTTATCAGAACGGGTCCGCAGAAGGTACCATCGGACATGTTAAAAGAAAAATGAGAGTATACATAGTGGAATCAGGAATTCCTAAAGAATTATGGACATATTGTTTTGAGCATGCAATTTTTCTAATGAACACTACGGTAAGGGAAGGTCAAACGGAAAGTCCAATGACAAGAATGACAGGCACAGAGGTGCTAGACCATGATGTGAAACCTTTTGGATGTCAAGCATTTGCTTACTCATATAATAGGGATCAAAAGTTATATAATGTTTCAATCAGTGGTATATACTTAGGTCATCAAGAATCTTATAAAATTGCAAACATTTATGTTCCACATTTAGATAAAGTGATAAAAACATCCGCATGGAACTGCATGGAAGAAGTCTTTCCATTAAGACATCATTGGTTTGATAAAGCAGATAAAAACAGTATGGTAGAATTCAAAGACATTCAAATTATGGATTTAGAAAAGGAAGACATTGAAGGTAGATATGATTCACCCTTAGGGGGTGGTGGCGGTAGTAGTGGAGGCGATAGCGGTGGCCAACCAAAAAAGGCATCCCGCCTGGATACAAATGCATTTTTAGGCTACTTTAAAAATGCCAACAATCAAAAAGATGAAGATGAAATGGATACCTCGGAAGATATCACAATAGAAGATCCAATCACTGAAAGCAATCAAATGGAGAAATCGACCAATAATAACACTCAAGTACAAACACCTAATGTGCAAACACAAAGTAATATGTTACCGCAAGATAATTTCAATAATACTTATGATCAAACTAACAATGTGTTACCTCAAAATAGTATACAACGTAGGCATAACACAATAGAAGAAGTACCTGATCAGAGTTTTCAACAATTAATTGAATTGAATGACATTGAGATGACATATGATGAACCAGTAACAGAAAACAGAGCAGTTCTCAGTAATGAATCAAGAGAGAGAAGACAACAAGAGAAAGCTAGAGCAAAGGCAATGAAGCATAAGATCGATCAAGAGGCTAAGAAAATTGCAAAGCAAAAACTCGCGGAAGAGGAAAAACGCACAAAGTTGTTAAATAAAGGCTTGAAGACAAGAAAACTCATCGGTCAATCCTCTGAAATCACTGGACGACAACAACAACAACCACCAACAACACAAAATCCAGCACAAAAACAAACGCAAACGAGTCCTACAACACCATATATAGAGGAACCAGAGGATACACAAGAGACGATTGACAATGGACCACAAGAGCAATTACGCATAACGGATGGTGCAGAAATTAGTGATGCAGAAACAGAAGTCATTGGTACTAGAGAATCAAATAGAAGACAAGTACTAGATGTCAATGATACAAATACAAGAGCATTAGTTCAACAAGTCAATGCACTAACTAGACAAGTTCAGGCACTAAGTAAGAAAAGAAAATATTCATCATCGTCCAGCAGTCCAAAAGTTGGTAGCAAGCAACTAGTCAAATATAATAAGTTTCAAAAAGAACCTGGTCCTGAATTAAAGAGAAGAAAAGCTGAACTACGTGCTATTATGAAGCACAAAACTCCACGACTTATAGAAAGAGGGGGTGATATAGCAAATGGCGACAATCACGAAAATAATTTGCTAGTCAATATTCATAAATATGATATTCCAAAGACTTTCCAACAAGTCCTGAAGTCAAAAGAAAAATACAAATGGTTCGATGCTATAAAAGAAGAACTTCAATCAATTAAAGACCAAAAAGTATATGACAGTATACATAAGAAAAAGCTTCCTAGTAAAGCCTTACTAGTAAAAGCAAGATGGGTGTTCAACGTAAAGAAAGAATCAAATGATTCAGAGAGGTTTAAAGCTAGACTCGTTGCTAAAGGCTTCACACAAGAAAAAGGAGAAAACTATGTTGATAACTACGCACCAGTAGTCAAAGATGTTACAATGAAAACCACTTTAGCTATGGCTGTAATTAATGGGTGGTATATCAAACAATTAGATGCAAAGAATGCCTTCCTAAATGGTGACATAGATTATGCTACATACTTAGTTCCACCTGAGGGCACAGGAACCGACAAAAATTATGTATGGAAATTGAAGAAAGGCTTATATGGACTCAAGCAAGCTCCACTACTATGGTACAATACATTAAACAAAGTATTAACAGATGCAGGATACACTGCATCAGTACTAGAACCATGTCTGTTTTACACAAAAGATAAAAAAGGTATAATAGTAGTCTATGTTGATGATATTATCATTGTCACTGAGAAAAAAGAAATGTTAAATAAAGCCATGAATACATTAAATAAAGCATTTGTCATGAAAGATTTAGGAATACCTGAAATGTTCTTAGGAATTGATATGAAGCAAAAGAATAAAAAGCTTATTATGAACATGAAGTCAACAATAGAAAGAATTATAAAGAATTACAACATCACTCCTACACAGAAGGAAATAACGACTCCTATGGCTAAAGGATTTGAATCAAATAATAACCTAAAGTCAGAAAAATTAAATAAAAAGGAACACAATCAATACAGGTCTATTATAGGAACAATATTGTATATAGCCAGAATGGCAAGACCTGATATATCATTTTCAGTATCAATACTATCAAAAAGTTTAGTTGATCCTACAAAAGCGCATTTAAAAACGGCACACAGGATACTACACTATTTATGTCAAACATCAAATTACGGCATTGTATATAGCAAAGACAAGTCAACGGTAGATTTTAAAGATTTTAGATATATGGATAAAACAAATGAAGTCACTTTAAAAGATTATGATGAACGTACAGATTTTAGAATAACTGTAATAGTTGATGCTAGTTGGGGAAATCATATAGAAGATAGATCATCACAAGCAGGGTATCTAGTTCTACTAAATAATAATATGGTCGCATGGAATTCAAAGAAAATAAAAACGATTGCAGAGTCAACTACTGAAGCTGAGTATATGGCTATTGCTGAAGGAATCAAAGAAGGAATTTTCATTAAAAACTTATTAAAAGAAATGGGATTTAATGTTGGATACATAAATTTGTGTTGTGATAATCAATCTGCACTTACTCTATCCTCACACAATACGCTACATCAACGTACAAAGCATATAGATATAAGATATCATAAGATTAGACAAGTTGTTGAAAACAAAGAAGTGAAGCTAAATTATATCAATACCAAAGTTAATTTAGCAGACATTTTTACTAAGTCCTTGGACACAACCAGATTTAAAGAGTTAGTCAAACTGCTTGAATTGAAGTATGACTAAAGGGGGTGTGTAAAGATTTAGGGATTACGGATATCAGTATTAGGTGATATATTATGTAATCACGTAAGATTGGATTTTATGGGAGTAAGAATATTATAAAGAGAATATTCTAGAAGGAATAAAATGTTGAGCGTTTACTCATACGTCAATGAAAAATGTTGAGTGTGTATAAATATAGGACTCCATCTACTTTATAATTACTTAGTTTTAATAACCTTGGTAACCTCAAAGAACGGTACTATAAATCTAGTAAGCCATAATCCTTAATATTTTTAATTTGTAGTATGAGTAAATGCTCAACATTTTATTTCTAGAATATTGCATCCTGAATATTCTCACTCTTATAAAATCTGATCTTAAGTGATTACATAATATATCACCTAATACTGATATCGGTAATCCCTTATCCTTTACACACCCCCTTTAGTGTCTTAGATAACCAAAATTACAAATATATGCGGTTATTTTATTATAAACTAAAACTGTGTCAATAGCACTTTATATAGATAAATAATTGTGAGGTGCTGAGATATTTCCTAATTAGTAATAAAAAAAAAAAAAAAAAAAACTGAAATTGTTGTTTACTAATTTCCTAAATGGGAAATAATATATTACTTATTATTTCACATTTCAACACTCCTTCTTTAGTCACAATCCATTATCAGTTTTTCAACAATATTTTTGTATGTAGTTGGATTTAAAGACTTGGTCATGATATCCGCCAAATTGTCATTTGTGTTTACATAGTTAAGTTTGATTATTTTGTCATTAACTAATTGTCTGATCTTATGAAACCTTATAGCAATATGCTTTGTTTTCTGGTGTTGAGTGTTATGAGATGATAGAGTAAGGGCTGCAATATTATCAACACACAAATTAATATACCCAATATTAAATCCAATTTCAACTAATAAATTCCTAAAATATACTGCTTCTTTGTTTCCCTCAGATATAGCCATATATTCTGCCTCTGCAGTAGATTCTGCTATTGTTCTAATTTTCTTGGAACCCCATCCTATAATTAAATCATTTAGTAACACAATATAGCCACCTTGAGATTTTCTATCTTCAATATGATTACCCCAACTTGAGTCTGTCATAACTGTAATCCTATAATCTGTAGTTTCATTATAATCTTTAATGGCTGCATCTTTAGTTTTATCAAGATATCTGAAGTCTTGAAACTCATTTATTACTTTCTTATCACCATATATTATACCTCTTTCTTTTGTTTGTATTATATATTGGACAACTTTATATGCAGCTTTTAAATGTGCCATTTTAGGAGTAACCAAGTTTGATGAGAGAACTGAAACCGCAAATGAAATATCAGGCCTGCACATTTTTGAAAAAAACAAAAGAGTTCCAACAATAGATCTGTATTTTGAATGATCTAGTGAAGATAGTATTGGTGACTTCTCATGTGGATTTGATTCAAAGCCTTTTGTCATTGGTGTCTTCATTTTATATTTAGGAGTTTCTATTTCAAAGTCTTGTTGCATCTTTTCAATACTTGATTTTGCATTCATTTTTAAATTATTATTGGTAATGTCTAAATTGACACCAAGAAACACTTTAGGTGTACCTAGGTCCTTCATAACAAATACATCATTTAAACATTTTGCAGCTTTTTCAACTGTTAGCTCATCTTTTCCTGTTATTAAAATATCATCAACATATACTAAAATAATGCAATCCTTTTCTTTGGTGTAAAAGACACACGGTTCTAGTATTGAGGCTTTATATTTGGCATTTGTTAGTGCTGTTGCTAATGTTTTATACCAGATTAGTGGAGCCTGTTTTAAACCATATAATCCTTTCTTTAATTTCCAAACCATGTTTTTAGAACAGTTTGAACCAGATGGTGGTATTAAGTATGTATCATAGTCAATGTTTCCATTTAGGAATGCATTCTTTGCATCCATTTGTTTAATTTTCCATTTATTCACTACTACTCATGCTTTCATCTGATGGACTCTCATTATTTATTTCTTCAGATGGCGTGTAATCATAGTCACTACTACTCATATTGTTGTCTGAATTTTGTGAAATTCTACCCTTTGTATGAGGGATATTGGTAATAGCTGGACGATGAGGTGGAGCAGGTAGTATATATTCCCGTTTTTGAGGAACATTTTGTGCTTCAGGAGATGGAGATACCGATGATGACATATTGACATCATCTTCCGGAGGATTAGAAACAAGGGCCGTCGAAAATCGTGACTGAACGGGTAATGGGGTTTTAGGAGAACTGACGGATATAATAGCCACATTGTTACTTGTTTGGATAGCTTCCTCATCTTGATGTGTATTATCAGTTATTGGTTCTGTTATCCATGCATATGTACCGCTATCAGTGACACAATCTCCCAGGAATCTTTCATTTGGTTGAAGATTATGACTCACAGGTGATGATGCTCCGTCCATAATAACATCAGATACTTCAGAGGAGTCTGATTTTGGAATGGAAGGAGTTGAATTAGTGTTTTCTTTTGAACTTATGGCTGTGCCTGAGTAGTTTTCCTCATTATTAACGTCCGTAGTAATTGTTTTGTTGTCAATTTCAAACCAATCTTTTTCATTGACAGGTATTGGTTCTTCATTGAACATTTTATCTAACCATCTTTGTTGTATTGGAAATATATCAGGCATTCCTTTAAATGATGATGTTCTATGAACCTTGTCCTCGGAAGGAACATAAATTAATGCTTTCTTGAGAGTTCCCTCATAACCCACAAAGATACCAGCATATGAGCTATTATAGACTTTTTGATCAGGCTTGTAGTTATACCCAAATATTTGACATCCAAATGGAAGTAAATTTTCAGTGTTGATTTCAGCATTACCTGTAATCATTGAGTATGGTGATTTACTAGAATTGTAACGAGGAGTAATATTCATTAAGTATACAGCATATAAAAAGACATATGCCCATAGATCTTTCTGAACTCCTGAACTTGAAACATAGTTTTTCATTTTCTGTTTGATGTGTCCAATGGTAGACTCAGCACTTCCATTCATGTAAGAGGAATGAGGAGCTGTTGTTTCATGAATGATACCATTTTCTTCACAAAATGCAGCGATCAATTTTGTGTCAAATTCATTGTCCGTTCTAACGTAGCACACACTGGATCCATTAAGTTTGGATAGATTTATGAATATCTTTAGCATCCCAATAAGCTTTGTTGAGGCTTCTCCTTTGGATAGCATGGCTTTAGCAATAATATATCTGTTGTAATAAGGTATGTCTAGCTTGTAAATCCATAATTTAATAGAGTTTTTGATTAATTAAATAAATTATAAAATGAGGAAACCCCTCGATATATATACTCTTGATAAATGTAAAACCCTTATCAGATTATTATTTCCTTTTCTGTTAGCCGACATTATTAATCGCCGAACATTGTCGCCTGTTACTCAAATAGATAAATAGTCTAATGTCATAAGATGAATCATCGGCTATTTCCTAAAATGATAACCTGGATGAGCTTATCATTGAATGTTAAGTGCATTTCATTTCCAACACCCCACCATGAGCGAAACATTCAAGACAAGCAACTTCAAACAAAAGCCATACCCATCATACTTCTAAACTGTCTAAACTTAACACCACCAAGAGCCTTAGTAAATATGTCAGCAACCATTGAATGTGTATCCAAGGATTGTAGCTGGAAATCCTTGCCAACATGATCTCTTACAAAGTGATGTCTAATGTCTATATGTTTAGTTCGTTGGTGATGAGCAGGATGTTCAGCTAGAGCCTTACAGCCTTCGTTGTCTTCAAATAAAACTGGAGAACCTTTAAGCTTCAGATTAATAGATTTCAGAAGCTGTAATAACCATAACACTTCCTTAGTAGCATCAGACAAAGACATATACTCAGCCTCAGTACTCGATAGAGCAACTGTAGTTTGCTTCTTAGACTTCCAAGTAATAGGGGCTCCAGCCAACATGAATAAGTAACCAGTAGTTGATTTCCTATCAATTTTGTCACCAGCCCAATCGGCGTCACAGTAACCAATCAAATTAAAAGCTGTACTTTCCCTGAATATAATACCTAAGTCAATGGTGCCTTTAATGTATCTAAGTGTATGTTTAGCCAACTTCAAATGCTTGTCCTCAGGAGCTTTAATAAATCTGGAAAGACACGAAGCAGCATATGCTAAATCGGGCCTTGCAGTGTTAGCAGCAAAAAGTAACTTCCCCACCATGCTGCGAAAAGTGCTAGCCTGGTTGTTATCCAGTGGAGTACCAGTAGGAAGATAATCAGCATTCTCAGGAAGCGGAGTAGAGACAGCATTGCAAGAAGACATACCAAAATCAGAGAGCAGTGAAGATAAGTAATGTTTCAGTGAAACAGAAATAGTAGTAGAAGTTTGATGAATCTGCCAAGAAACGTAGAGACAGGACCTAAGTCTTTCATCTTGAAGTGGGACGATAAAATTGACTTACACCGTGCCATAGCATCGTCATCATCTGAAAGAATCAGTAAATCATCAACATATAAGGCAACCATCAATATAGACCCATTGTGTCTTGTAACATAAATACCAAATTCTGGAACAGTGCGTTCAAATCCAGCATCAAGAAGCACAGCATTAATCTTTTGATTCCAGCAGAGCGGTGCTTGCTTCAAACCGTAGAGACTTTTCTTTAACTTACAGACCTTACCAGAAGCATCTTCAAAACCAGGTGGCTGAACCATATACAACTCTTCAGCTACTTTACCATTCAAAAAGGCAGTCGTGACATCCATTTGATGAATCTGCAATTTGAATTGAGCAGCTATGGCAAACAGAATCCTAATACTTTCATACCGAACAACCGGACTAAATGTTTCAAAATAATCCAAACCATGTACTTGACGAAATCCCTGAGCAACAAGACGAGCCTTATAAGTAGGGGGAGTAGAAGTGTCTTTAATAGTAAACACCCAACGACAACCAATAGCTCGACGACCTCTTGGAAGATCAACCAATTCCCAAGTACCATTATCAATCTGAGCTTGCATTTCTTTCTTAATGGCCTTTTCCCAGAGCACTGACTCAGAAGAGTTCAATGCCTGTGTAATAGTGATAGGCAAAGTAGATGAGGCATGAGAAGAGAATGCATAATGAACATCATGAAGGGAAGAAAAGAATGTTTTACCAATATTGAGAAAAAGAGACAGATGTTGACGTTTTGCTTCCCGATCTTTAAAGTCTGTCTGAGAGATAGTACGAGGAGCAACTGTTAATGTGGGTTCAACAAGCACTTCATTAGTGTCAGAGTCAACAGATGATAACATATCCATATCAGAGGCATCCGCTGGATTGGTAACAATTGTGGGCAAAAGAAATTCTGGAACATCAGCAGTTGTATCTATAGCATCAAAAAATGGAGAGACATGAGAAATACCTTCAGGATCAAATTCATCGGTAGCAACCGACAACGGAGTAGCAGTATCTAAGACAGGGGAATGATCAGGTATACGAGCAACAGAAGCAGAGGAAGGGTCGTGTACCACTGGAGAAGATTCTTCTGGAACAATATTTTGAACAAGAGATGAGTTATCTGGAACATCTGAAACAGGAGAAAATTCATCTTGAGCAGCAGTGGGAGATGGAGAGGAAGGAAGAATAGGAGATGTGGCAGGCAATCTGGAGGTATCCATTAACTTGTGTGTTTGGTCAACATCAGTGAAGATAGATGTATCGGAAAATGAATCCAAATATGGGTAATAAATTCCAGATGATGGAGCACCAAACATAATATCACTAGATGCAGGAGAGGAATAGTCAAAGTTAGAGCCTGAAGTCTTATTGAAATGAAAATTTGCATCATCAAAAGTTACATTATTTGAAATAATAGTATCACCAAGATCAGGAATGAAACACCTATAAGCCTTGTGATCAGGTTCATAGCCAACAAAAACACCTGTTAATGCAGTAGTGGAAAATGTGGATGGTCTTTTCTCAGGTGGAACGAATGGAAAACAGCGACAGCCAAAAACATGAAGAATTGTGTAATCAGGATTGAAACCGTACCATCTGAGAAATGGCGTATCATTGTCAATGGCTCTAGATGGTAATCTATTGATAAGAAACTCAGCAGTTTTAACGGCTTCCGACCAGAAAGTCTCAGGACAATGAGAAGAGTTCAGTAGAATCCTTGCTTTGTCTTTGATTGTACGATGCATTCTTTCTGCAACACCATGTTGAAATATATTGTCCGGATCATTTGACTACTAACCTAGTCTAATGGTCAAGTGACTGGGTGGTTGATGTATGTGTGGTGTGGCGTTCGAAGCTCGACCAGGTAGAAAAATTCTCTAAGATAAATTTTTTATATGTGTGAAATTAGTCACAGATATTTTTAGATTGGGGATCAATTATTAGAAAATAAATTGAGATCCCGTGTATAAAAAATTTTCTTAGTTAATCAAGTAAAATATTGTTTATTAATATGTCTTACATGGAAACTAGAACTCAACTATTACAACAGGTTATGAGCACCTTTGCTCAGCGTCATCCTACTGGTTCGATCTTACAATTAACAAATGCCTACAACTTTACTGCTTGGAGAGATAATTTACGTTTTGTTCTTTCAGCTGAAAAAGGTGGTATTGTAAATTATTTTGACAATGGAGATTTAGGTATTTCAAGTGACAAAACTGTAAACGTAACCAATGAGGATAACACTACTACCACACAAGTTCTTACAGATGCAGAAGTTGATAAATTAAAAAGAGATCTGGACAACTTCCTTAATGTTATTTTAATGGCTTCTGTGGACTCGGAAATTATTAAGAAATATAGACATCGGGCAGGTTCTTTTGGTTTACAACTGTTAAAACAAATTACTGCAGATTATGGCAAATTATCCAGTGTGAAGATTTTCAAATTATTTCAAGTGACTATTAATAAAGTATTAAATGGTGAAAATTTTACAAACAAGGAAGTTCATTCATTGTTACATAAACTTCGCAATGCAAGTTTAACAAGTGATCAAATTTTAGGTCTTATGGTTTTACTTATGACTCCTGATCAAGAAAGGGCTAAAATTTTAACCCAAGATTCATCAATGTTGAATTTTGAAAATATTATGATGACATTAAAAGAACAAATGGAACCGGATACAACTTTAGAAATTCATTCTATCTCAACTTCTCAGAATTCTGGTCAAATTTTTGTTGCTAATCGTGACAATAGACATAAAACAAAAATTCAATGTTGGAAATGTCGTAAATTTGGTCATCATCAAAATAATTGCAGACAAGGTAACAGAATTGAAAAGAAAAATTATAAATCAAATGGTAGTAGTAACGCTAACTTTGCTTCCACTGCTAGTGAGCAATATGATAAAGATAATTGTTGGTCTGTTAATGTTGCTCGTGAGAAAAGTTTCAATGTGAAGAAAAATGACGATTCGTATATTATTGACTCAGGATCTACCATTCATTTAAGTAAAGATTTATCTCATTTTAAAAATATTCAACCATTTTCGGGTGTAATTAATGGTATTTCTGAGAAGTCACTCTCAATTTCAGGTAAGGGTTCTGTTGAATTTACTAAGGATAATGATAAAATTGTGTTGAAAGATGTACTATACGTTCCTGATGCCAGTCAAAATCTGATTTCGGTGACCTTAATAACGGGAATTACAAGCGAAACCATATGTTTCGATGAGAATTCGGCTTACTTTAGTCAAAATAAGAGAAAAATTGGGTCTAAAACAAAAGATAATCTTTATTACTTTGACTATCAACCGGTAATTCAATCAAAAATGGATCCATCTAATAATAATCTGGTGAACTTAACAAAGGCTGAAAAGTTTGAGATTGATCATGCCAAATTGGGACATCCCTCAACAGATGTAATGATTAAATTAGGATATTCAAAGCCAGCTGAGTTTAAATTATGTCCAGCATGTACTACAGGAAAACAAACTAAAAGCTATAGTAGCGTGTCTACAGAATCAATGAAAATAAATTCTCCATTGAGTTTGATTCATTCTGATTTGAGTGGTCCGTTCTCAACAATTGGTTTTAAAGATGAAAATATTTTCTAACAATTGTTGATGACTTTACACGTTGGACACGGTTAGTTCCAGTAAAATATAAATCTGATGTTGCTAAAGAATTAATGTATTTTATAAAAATGTCAGAAAATCAATTTAGTAGTAAAGGTTTCAAATGTTTGGCGGTTAGGACTGATAATGGAGGAGAATTTTGTTCTCAGGAATTGTCTAATTTCTTTTATGAAAAAGGAATTGTACATCAATTGACAGTTCCATATAACTCACATCAAAATGGCGTAGCTGAAAGAATGCATAGAAGTATTAAGGATAAAGCAAAAGTATTATTAAAAAGTTCAGAATGTCCTGAAGTATTTTGGTCTGAAGCGGTTAAGACTGTGGAATATCTAGTAAACAGATTACCTACAAAAGCAGTTAAATTTACACCATTTTTTCATTGGAATGGAATTCATCCAGACTATAATTTTCTACATCCGTTTGGTTGTCTTTGTTATGTTTTTATACCACCGGAGAAGAGACAATCCACATTCTCTACTACATCAATTGAAGGTATATTTATGGGATATGAACCAAATCATAAAGCGTATAGGTGCTATATTCCCTCACTGCAAGATATTGTAATTTCATGTAATGTGAAATTTGATGAATTGGTTTTTCCTTTTAAAAATAATACACAAGTGCTAGAGGTATCAAATATACCTGAATATCTACCAAGTGACATTTTATTCGGGTCATCTGCTAAGGGCATCAATATTCCAATAGAATCAAAGTCTTGCGAGGACAGGCTGGACCCAAATGACTCTATGACATCGGATACAGAGTATTTAAGTACAGCAGACAATGAAGTGACACCTACTTTGACTGATAATATGTTAAACCCGTCTAGTTCTTTGGAAATAGATACCGATAATGGGAAAGCTGATGCTAATGGTGGTGAAAGTGAAGGATGTCCAAATTCGGAAAGAGTCGCGAAGATGCGAAAAATAAATTTTGAAAATTTTGAAAATTTACATGGAAATGATTATACTAGTTCAGAGTCTAATCAAAGTGAAGATGATAACTTAATGTCATCTGATAAATATACAACGCCATTTACACAAGCTCTGGATGTTCCAATAGATGAAGTAGATAAGTTTATTCCGATTATGGTCAATGAAAATTTGATTTCGACTAGACAACAAGATATAAATAAAAAGATGTCAAATAGAAAGAGAAGATGTTTGAAAAAGTTTAATATTCCAGTTGAAACATCATTATTACCTATCAAAGACAGGAACAATACAAGCGAAAATCCTAAGTCCATGATGGCAAATATAAATATCAAGAATTTTTATGTATTTAATACTGTACATCAAGCTTTCAAAAAGGGGTCCACATTTTATCAATTACCTTCTACAATAAAACAAGCACTTGCATCTCCTGATGCAAATTTATGGCAAGCAGCAATTGATAAAGAAATGAGTGCACAATATCAAAATAAAACTTGGACATTAGTGGATCTTCCTAAGAATAGACGTCCAATTGGCTGCCGTTGGGTATTTACAATTAAAGATACATCAACCCCTCCTATATATAAAGCTCGTCTAGTGGCACAAGGATTTAAACAAGTCCATGGATTAGATTATTTTGAGACTTTTAGTCCTGTTATCCGATATGAAAGTATTCGAATTTTATTAGCACTAGCTGCACAGTATGATTTACATATACATCAAATGGATGTGACCACTGCTTTTCTTAATGGAACTGTGAATGAGGAATTATATATGATGCAGCCTCCTGGTTTTGATGATAAAAGTGGTCGGGTATGTAAACTGAATAAAAGTTTATATGGATTGAAACAAGCACCTCTCTGCTGGAATCAGAAAATTAATAGTGTTTTAACTGACGCTGGGTTCGAACGTACGATCCCTGAATTTGGTATATATTTTTCAAGATCTCATAATGTGATTTTAATTGTGGCACTGTATGTGGATGATCTTTTGATTCTTTCTAATAATAATCATGGTATTCAAAAATGTAAAAATATACTACGGAAAAACTTTCAAATGAAAGACTTGGGAAATGTTTCTACCTTTTTGGGTATGAAGGTAACCCAAACAAAGGATCATATTTCAATTTCGTTGGAAAAATATCTGATTTCTATGCTTGATGATTTTGGAATGTCCGAATGTAATTCAGTTAGCACACCTATGCCAGAGCAAGTGGATATGTTACCTACTGGAAAATTACTAAATCAATCTGATGCTACTATATATCGCAGCATGGTGGGGAAAATGTTATTTGCTGCAAATACAGTAAGACCGGATTTAGCGTTTGCAGTTTCCTGTTTATCAAGATTTATTAAGGCTCCAGAAGAAAAACATATTAAAATTGCGAAACATACATTAAGATATATTAAAGGTTCATTAAAGTTAGGTTTAAAATATAAGAAAGTAAGAAATTTTACTTTAACTGGATTTTGTGATTCTGACTGGGCTGGTGATAAAAATGATAGGAAATCAACTACTGGATATGTTTTTATTATGGGTGGTACTCCCATTACTTGGAAATCTAGAAAACAACCTACAGTTGCATTGTCATCAACTGAAGCTGAATATATGGCACTATCTGATTGTGTGAAGGAAATTTTATGGTTAACTCAAATTTTAAAATCACTGGACTTAAAGATTAAAGAACTTCCTACAATATTTGAAGATAATGAAGGGTGTAAATTATTAGCGGAACATCCTGTATATCATCAGAGGACAAAACACATTGATATTCGTCATCATTTTGTTAGAGACAATCTGAATAAAACTTTTTTATTAGAGTCCATTGGAACTGAGTCTATGTTAGGTGATATTTTTACTAAACCGTTAGGAAGAATTAAATTTCATAAATTTAGAGATTCACTTAACATGACAGAGGTTTGAAAAATTCTATTTGTGATAAATATGATATGGCTAACAAAATTTGTGTTTGGATAATTGAGAGAATTATCTATTTGAAGTGAACTTTACTAACGAAAATTTGTGTTTTAAAAACAGTGTAACCTTGTGAGCAAGGTTGGTATATACAAGATGTATATAAATTTATTTTATGTTTTTGAAATACTTTAGATTTAATTTTTCATGGCGAGACTTCGAGGTGAGGAAATTTTTTTAATTTTTTTTTTTTGGACACGCGAAAGCAGGAAAAAGTGTTTCTCTGTGTGTGTTGGTTCCTCACTGTACACGGATTCTATACTAACGTATAAAGACATACATCTAACTAAAAATTGCTGATATATATATATTGGAATGTTGCACCCCTGATCCGAACATGGTGGGGTGTTGAAATATATTGTCCGGATCATTTGACTACTAACCTAGTCTAATGGTCAAGTGACTGGGTGGTTGATGTATGTGTGGTGTGGCGTTCGAAGCTCGACCAGGTAGAAAAATTCTCTAAGATAAATTTTTTATATGTGTGAAATTAGTCACAGATATTTTTAGATTGGGGATCAATTATTAGAAAATAAATTGAGATCCCGTGTATAAAAAATTTTCTTAGTTAATCAAGTAAAATATTGTTTATTAATATGTCTTACATGGAAACTAGAACTCAACTATTACAACACACCATTTTGAAAAGAATTATATGGAACAGTTAATTGATGAACGATGCCTCGTTCAGTAAGATAATTATGTAAATCATTTTTGCAAAATTCACCACCATTATCAGATCTCAAAATAGCACATTTAAAACCTTTTGAGTAGAAAAATTTTTCACCTTGATTAATAAATTGTTTAATAACAGATGATGCTTCAGACTTTTGAGTTAGTGGTGTGAGACTTAACCAGTGAGTAAAATCATCAACAAGAGTAAGAAAGTATTTCTGGTCTTTCAAACCAGAAACAGAGAATGGACCACTAACATCTGCATGAATCAACTGCAGTGGATGCTCAGATTTGAATTTTAAAGCAGAGAATGGTTTGTAATTTTTCACCGATTTGTTCAACGAACAATCAGGACATAAAATGGAAGTAGCTGGAGTTTTGAAACCCAACTTTGAGATAGCATGGACAGATGGGTGGCCCAGCTTTGCATGGAGTAATCCAAAATTGGTATCCAAAGATGGACCATTTTGGAGTGGTTTTTGTTTAGTGTGAAACACACTAGATAGAGGCAACCCGGAATTTGTGTCGACAGGTTGTAAAACAGGAGAATAAGAAAATAAGTAGAGTTGGATATCGGAATTGCTGACATATCCAATTTGGTGACGGTCAAGGCCAGTAAAGACACCAGTATCAGTAAAATAGAAGCCATCATTGGAACTTTTGGAGGCTTGCTTAATTGAAATTAGATTTTGTGTTGCTGTTGGAACATACGCAACATTGGTAAGAGTAATATTATTAGTACCATCAGTAAATTTGATAGTACCAACACCAAGAATAGAGAGAGGAGATTCGGCAATACCATGAATCGTACCAGAGGACGGAGTTAGATCCTTAAAGTGAGACAGATCCTTACTGACATGTAAAGTGGATCCGGAATCAAGAACATAATCAGAGGAGCTATAAGCATGGAGTGCAGTATGAGCAACAGTCCAAACTCTGTTTCTATTAGTATCAGGAGAGCTAGTACCGGCAGTGGAAGCATTTCTAGGAACTGGCATAGGAGCAGTGCATTCAAAAGATTTATGACCATTTTCTTGACATCTGGAGCAGAAAAGACGTGTTCTGTTGTGGTTTCTGTTAGTAGTAGAAGCCCTCGGAGAAGTACGTTGATTGGCTCTGTTATTGGCAGCAAAAACATGATCAGACGGATTTGAACCTCTTGAGTTAATAATATCAGCAAGTCTTCTAGTAACAACAGAGATGTCCATATTTGGATCAGCACCTTCAAGGATACGTTCAACACCTTTGTACGGAACCATCAATAAAAACAAAAATCCCATGAATTCTTTGATTTCAACAGAGTTGTTGAAACTGGCAACAATGTCATTCATCAACATTGGAACATCTGGAGAACTGAAGTTTTTGGAGGAAATGTGACCAAATAACTTTTGAATCATTGCATATGCATCACGTGGAGAGACAAGACCAATATCATTAGTGATCATTCTTAACAAACCAAGACCATAGGCACCAGGAGTACCAAGATATTTGTTTCTAACTTTAGCATCAACGGTGTTAACCAAGACAATGTTAATAATACCTTCCAATTGACTAGTGATAATCGTAGCAAGATGCATTTGTTCTGCAGGAATATCATCAGGAAGCTGAGCATCACCATTGCGGAAGTACTCAACAACACCAGCTGGTTCAAGAGATAGAACCATTAACAAATTGGAATGCCAGACATTAAAATTAGAGGAAGATTTTAATTGCACTAAGGAGCCAGATGGGTAACGCTGAGCAAAAGAGCTCATAACCTGTTGTAATAAGGTATGTCTAGCTTGTAAATCCATAATTTAATAGAGTTTTTGATTAATTAAATAAATTATAAAATGAGGAAACCCCTCGATATATATACTCTTGATAAATGTAAAACCCTTATCAGATTATTATTTCCTTTTCTGTTAGCCGACATTATTAATTGCCGAACATTGTCGCCTGTTACTCAAATAGATAAATAGTCTAATGTCATAAGATGAATCATCGGCTATTTCCTAAAATGATAACCTGGATGAGCTTATCATTGAATGTTAAGTGCATTTCATTTCCAACAATATCCTGTGTGAATGTCTCTAGCAATTATACCGTATTTTTCATCAATAGGACCAAAGATATCAGCAGCAATTCTCTCTCCGACATTTTTAGTAACAATAGTTACAGGTTGTGAGCCATGTTTCTTTGTGACCACAGATTGGCATGATTCACATTGTGAGAGAACTTTTTTCATTTCTTTGATTGTGTACTTAGAATATTCCGACTTTTTCTTTAAGCCTTTGGCACCAAGATGTCCCCATTTAAGGTGTCCTAACATGACTTCCCTGTTTACATCAACATTTTCGGCATTGTTAACTTCACCAATGTTTGTATTTCTTAAAATGAAAATGCCAGAGTTCGATGTCATTTCAATAATAAGCGTGTCATTTTTCTTAATTACCCCCTTTTTCTGACCTTTAACAGTTTTGAATGAGACCTCATATCCATCTTCCACCAATTTGTCAACTGAAATTAAGTCTCTTTTGCAGTTAGGGATTACCACACAGTCTTTAAGATATAAACCATTCTTTAGTTGTAGATCACCAATGATGTTACAATTAACTTTATTGTTAACCGTGTAAACCGTGGTTTTTCTTTTTCTTTTATTGATTAAATTCTTTTCACTGTGAACAACATGTAATGAAGCACCACTGTCAACCACCATTTCAACATTGTTGTATGTATTAGTATATGTAGATGCCATAAAACTAGTGCCAGTTGTTTGTGTTTCAACTACTGGGTTCACACTTTGTTTAGTGAAAATAAAATCTTCATCTGTAACTTCCATTTCAACCATATTTATTTGACCTTCTTCTTCCTTTTGCTTTTTATGGTAACATTGTTCAATCAAATGTCCGCTTTTCTTGCAATAGTGGCAGAATGGTTTCTTTGTTTTCTTTGGAGTTACCTCTTCCATAAGGTAAGATTCGCCCACGTTATTTTTCTTATTGTAATCAATACCTCTTTCACTACAGAAATCCTGTAACTTGAGTATTAATTCTTTAGTAGCAACATGTGCTAGATTTTCTTTCTTGAGATCATTGTATTCATTTAAGAAATCTGCTGCTAATCTTACTTCTAATTTTGCGACCAACATTAAATTAATATGTCTCTTGAAATCACTGTTGTAGTATAAAATGGTATGTGATTCATTCACTAAAGTATCAATTGTCCAGGAGTCTACCTTTTTCATCAACTCTTTAACCATTGCAGTATTTTCCATAAGAGTTAGTTTTGAACATCTTTCATTCACTGCACCAAAAAGGCTCATACCTTTCAGTCCAAATTGTTTTAAAAAGGTTGAACTAAAGAAACTCTTTAAAATTGCGGAGAATGCTAGTCCATATCTAGATTTTTCACCTTCAAATCTATCGGATTTGGCAATCTGATCTAAATCAACTTCAGGAAAATGTTCACTAAATTCTTCTAGATATTCTAGAAATTTAGGCCAGTCTGATTTTTTGTTTGATAGTTGCCTTCTACTCAACTCCTGTGCGTATTTTCTAATATCACTCATTTGAGTTTGAGATAAATCTGTTTTAAAGTAATAGATACCTTGGTAGATGCCATTTCCAGTTTTTGGATTAATGCTGCTTGTACTTTTGTCAATATCCATTTCGGAAGTATTTTCAGAGGACATGTTAATATATTAATAATTTTGTGTAATTGACAATTCTAAAGAATAAAAGATTGGAAATCTGTCTTAGATAACCAAAATTACAAATATATGCGATTATTTTATTATAAACTAAAACTGTGTCAATAGCACTTTATATAGATAAATAATTGTGAGGTGCTGAGATATTTCCTAATTAGGAATATAATAAACATTAATTAATAAACTGAAATTGTTGTTTACTAACTTCCTAAATGGGAAATAATATATTACTTATTATTTCACATTTCAACATTTAGTCATACTTCAAGTTAAGCAATTTGACTAACGTTTGAAATCTTGTTGTGTCTAGGGACTTAGTGAATATATCTGCTAAATTAACTTCAGTATTGATGTAGTTCAATTTGACTTCTTTATTTTCAACAAACTGTCTAATTTTATGATATCTTATAGCTATATGTTTAGTACGTTGATGCAGTGTATTATGTGAGGATAATGTTAGTGCAGATTGATTATCACAACATAAATTGATGTAACCAATGTGAAATCCCATTTCTTGTAATAAATTTCTTATAAAAAGACCTTCTTTAATACCTTCGGTAATAGCCATATACTCAGCTTCAGTAGATGACTCTGCGATGGTTTTCATTTTCTTGGAATTCCATGCAACTATATTATTGTTTAATAAAACAATGTATCCTGCTTGGGATGATCTATCTTCTATGTGATTTCCCCAACTTGCATCAACAATAACAGTTATTCTAAAATCTGTCCTTTCATCATAGTCTTTTAGTGTAACTTCATTAGTTTTGTCCATATATCTGAAATCTTTGAATTCTACTTTTGGTGTATTTTTACTGTAAACAATACCATAGTTTGATGTTTGACATAAATAATGTAATATCCTATGAGCCGTTTTTAAATGAGCCATTGTAGGATTAACTAAACTTTTAGATAATATTGATACAGAAAATGAGATATCAGGTCTTGCCATTCTGGCTATGTATAATATTGTTCCTATAATTGACCTGTATTCGTTATGTTCACTTTTATTTAGTCTATTAGATTGTAGATTGTTATTTGACTCAAAGCCTTTCACCATTGGAGTTTGAATTTTTCTTTGAGTTGGAGTGATGTCGAAATTCTTTATAATCCTTTCTATTGTTGATTTCATGTTCATGGTAAGCTTTTTGTTCTTTTGCTTAATATCAATACCTAAAAACATTTCAGGTGTGCCTAAATCTTTCATGACAAATGCTTTATTTAATGTATTCATGGCTTTATTTAACATTTCTTTTTTCTCAGTGACAATGATAATATCATCAACATAGACTACTATTATACCTTTTTTATCTTTTGTGTAAAACAGACATGGTTCTAGTACTGATGCAGTGTATCCTGCATCTGTTAATACTTTGTTTAATGTATTGTACCATAGTAGTGGAGCTTGCTTGAGTCCATATAAGCCTTTCTTCAATTTCCATACATAATTTTTGTCGGTTCCTGTGCCCTCAGGTGGAACTAAGTATGTAGCATAATCTATGTCACCATTTAGGAAGGCATTCTTTGCATCTAATTGTTTGATATACCACCCATTAATTACAGCCATAGCTAAAGTGGTTTTCATTGTAACATCTTTGACTACTGGTGCGTAGTTATCAACATAGTTTTCTCCTTTTTCTTGTGTGAAGCCTTTAGCAACGAGTCTAGCTTTAAACCTCTCTGAATCATTTGATTCTTTCTTTACGTTGAACACCCATCTTGCTTTTACTAGTAAGGCTTTACTAGGAAGCTTTTTCTTATGTATACTGTCATATACTTTTTGGTCTTTAATTGATTGAAGTTCTTCTTTTATAGCATCGAACCATTTGTATTTTTCTTTTGACTTCAGGACTTGTTGGAAAGTCTTTGGAATATCATATTTATGAATATTGACTAGCAAATTATTTTCGTGATTGTCGCCATTTGCTATATCACCCCCTCTTTCTATAAGTCGTGGAGTTTTGTGCTTCATAATAGCACGTAGTTCAGCTTTTCTTCTCTTTAATTCAGGACCAGGTTCTTTTTGAAACTTATTATATTTGACTAGTTGCTTGCTACCAACTTTTGGACTGCTGGACGATGATGAATATTTTCTTTTCTTACTTAGTGCCTGAACTTGTCTAGTTAGTGCATTGACTTGTTGAACTAATGCTCTTGTATTTGTATCATTGACATCTAGTACTTGTCTTCTATTTGATTCTCTAGTACCAATGACTTCTGTTTCTGCATCACTAATTTCTGCACCATCCGTTATGCGTAATTGCTCTTGTGGTCCATTGTCAATCGTCTCTTGTGTATCCTCTGGTTCCTCTATATATGGTGTTGTAGGACTCGTTTGCGTTTGTTTTTGTGCTGGATTTTGTGTTGTTGGTGGTTGTTGTTGTTGTCGTCCAGTGATTTCAGAGGATTGACCGATGAGTTTTCTTGTCTTCAAGCCTTTATTTAACAACTTTGTGCGTTTTTCCTCTTCCGCGAGTTTTTGCTTTGCAATTTTCTTAGCCTCTTGATCGATCTTATGCTTCATTGCCTTTGCTCTAGCTTTCTCTTGTTGTCTTTTATTTTGTGATTCATTACTTAAAACAGTTCTGTTTTCTGTAGTTGGCTCTTCATCGTATGTCATTTCAATGTCGTTTAATTCATTTAATTCTTGAAATATTTGATCTGGAACTTCTTCTATTGTATTTACCCTCGTTTGCATATGGGGTATGATATTAGGTGTTTGAGTAGTGTTGTTGTTATTGGATGTATTTTCATTTCTTTCAGTTTATGGATCTAATATGGTGATATCTTCTGATGTATCCATCTCATCTTCGTCTATATGGCTGGTGTTTTTGAAGTATTTTAAAAATGCATTTGTGTCAAGACGGGATGCCCTTACCGGTTGGCCTGTGTCTCCGCCTCCAATACTACCACCGCCACCCCCTGAGGGTGTACTGTACATACCATGGACGTCTTCTTTACTTAGATCTAGAATTTGTAGATCTCTCAATTCTGTCATACTTTCTTTATCTGCCTTGTCGAACCAATGATTTCTTAGAGGAAAAACTTCTTCCATGCAGTTCCAAGCTGAGGATCTTACTACCTTGTTTAAATGTGGAACGTAGATGTTTACTATTTTTGGTGAGTGGTCGTACCCAAGAAATATGCCGCTGATTGAAACGTTATATAATTTTTGATCCCTATTGTAGGAATAAGCAAATGTTTGGCATCCAAATGGTTTTATTTCTGTTTCGAGTACCTCTGTACCTGTCATCATTGTCATGGGACTTTTAATTTGACCTTCTCTTATTGTAGTATTCATTACGAATATAACATGATTGAAGCAATGTGTCCAAAATTCCTTAGGAATTCCAGATTCAACTATGTGTATTCTCATTTTTCTCTTAACGTGCCCTATGGTACCTTCTGCGGACCCGTTTTGATAACTGGAGTGTGGAGCTGTTAACTCCTGTATTATACCATTGTCTTCACAAAACTTGTTTAATCTTTTTGTATTGAATTCATTGTCTGATTTGATAAAGCACACTGAGCTTCCTTTAGTTTTAGCTAAATTCATGAAAATTTTGAGCATTTCAATAATTTTGAATGATGCTTCACTTTTAAACTTCATTATTCTTCCTATAATATATCCTGTTTTGATATCTCTTGCAATTATACCGTACTTTTTATTAACAGGACCTAATATGTCAACAACAATTCTTTGACCGATTTGTACGTCATGAGTTGATACTTTTGTTTTGCCATGTCTTTTCTCCACTTTGCCTTCAGCACAGGCTACACACTGTTTTATAACTTTGGAGATTTCATCAACTCTGAGTTTCTTATTGTGTGGCATTTTTAGAATAGTCTTTGCACTTGCATGGCCTTTTCTCACATGATCTTTCATTATTTGAACCTCTTTTTCCGAAAATGTGTAGTAACTTTCTTCGTAGTTACTATTAATTAAGAATAATCCATTATTCGACATTTTCACCTTGGCTATCATTTGATTGTTTTTTGTAATTTTGCTATTCTCTTTGGTTAAGTGAATTTCATATCCTTCATTAACCAGCAAACCCGCTGAAATTATATTTCTTTTTGAAGATGGGACCACAACTGCCTTATTAAGTTTTAACTTATTATTTATTTGAATATCACCATATGACTTTGATATCACTGGTTTTCCTATAGTGTATAGGATAGTTTCTTTTTTCTTTAAGTTCTTTAGTTTTACCTTATTTGTTACAATATGTAGTGTAGATCCACAATCAAGTAGGAATCCATTGTTATTTGGATTTTCTACACCAGCAAAATAATTTTCATTTTTCTTAACTATAGACTTATTAATTTTGCCAAATAAATATTCCTCATCCTCTGGGGTTAACCTTGCCTCATTTTCCTTAACTTTTTCATCCGAGGATGTTGTAATGATATGTTCTTATCATTCACTTCATAATAATAAACATGAAACATGAAACATGAAACATAAACATAAACATGAAACATAAACATAAACATAAACATAAACATGAAACATAAACATAAACATGAAACATAAACATAAACATAAACATGAGCTTATATTATATAGGAAAACGTACTTAGAATAAATAAACAGGCAATTGCCTGTTTTATACTTTATTTTATAATTAATCAAAAACTACTCATTTAAAGCTTATAATGGATTTTACAACTAGAATTAATTCTCTTCAACAGGTTATGAGCTCTTTTGCTCTACGTTACCCTGCTGGCACTCTTACTCAATTGAAGTCTCCCTCCAATTTCAACTTATGGCATTCCAATTTGCTCATGACTCTTTCTTTAGAAGGTCATGGTATTATTGAATACTTTCGTACTGGTGCTACACAACTTCCTGATGACATTCCACAAGAATTAATTGGTTCTGTTGCAATTATTACCAGTCAATTAGAAGGTATTGTTAATTTAGTTCTAGTCAATACGGTTGATGTCAAAATTAGAAATAAGTATATGGGTACTCCAGGTGCTTATGGTCTTGGTTTGTTAAGAATGATCACGACAGATTATGGCCAAGTTTCTCCACGGGCGGTTTTTACAATGGTCAAGAAACTTTTCAGCCATATATCTTCCAGAAATTATGGTTCCTCTGAAGTCCTTGTTCTAATGAATGATCTTATCGCCAGTTTCAACAATACTAATGAGATCAAAGAATTAATGGGTTGTCTCTTTCTCCTAATGATTCCCGAAAAAGGTGCTGACAGGCTCCTTGAAAGTGCTAATCCTAACTTGGAAATTTCGAATGTTACTAGAAAATTGGATGACATTATTAATGCCAAAGGTCCAGGTTCAGAGTCTGCTCATGCTTTTGCTACTTCCTCATCTCACCATAAGAAAAAGAAGGTCATCTGCAGAAGATGTTATGAACCGGGTCATAAGTCCCCTGATTGTCCAGCTCCTTTACCAGCATCTCCGGGTAACCAAGCTTCCACTTCCTCTTCCTCCAAGAGTTCTTCTAGTCGTAAGCAGAGTGAACAAGTTTGGACTGTCACGCATACTGCGTATAGTGTGCACAGCTCTGATAACTATGTGATTGATTCAGGCTCTACATTACATGTAAGCAAAGATTTGTCTCACTTTAGAGACCTTGTGCCCTCTTCTGGGAGCCTTCGGGGTATTACTGAAGCTCCACTTTCTATTGTTGGTATTGGTACCATTGACTTTGTTAATGGTGATGATATTATTAGTTTAACAAATGTTGCTTATGTTCCTGGGGCTAATCAAAATTTGATATCTGTTAAACAGGCATCTAAAGTATCTGATGAAGGTTTTTTCTTCACTAATGCTGGTGTCTTCTTCGGTTCATCTAAAGTTAAAGTTGGTTATGCAGATGAACATAATAACCAATTATACAATTTCCTGTACCAGCCGGTTATTCAAAGTGCTGCAGTTGTTGAAATATATTGTCCGGATCATTTGACTACTAACCTAGTCTAATGGTCAAGTGACTGGGTGGTTGATGTATGTGTGGTGTGGCGTTCGAAGCTCGACCAGGTAGAAAAATTCTCTAAGATAAATTTTTTATATGTGTGAAATTAGTCACAGATATTTTTAGATTGGGGATCAATTATTAGAAAATAAATTGAGATCCCGTGTATAAAAAATTTTCTTAGTTAATCAAGTAAAATATTGTTTATTAATATGTCCTACATAGAAACTAGAACTCAACTATTACAACAGGTTATGAGCACCTTTGCTCAGCGTCATCCTACTGGTTCGATCTTACAATTAACAAATGCCTACAACTTTACTGCTTGGAGAGATAATTTACGTTTTGTTCTTTCAGCTGAAAAAGGTGGTATTGTAAATTATTTTGACAATGGAGATTTAGGTATTTCAAGTGACAAAACTGTAAACGTAACCAATGAGGATAACACTACTACCACACAAGTTCTTACAGATGCAGAAGTTGACAAATTAAAAAGAGATCTGGACAACTTCCTTAATGTTATTTTAATGGCTTCTGTGGACTCGGAAATTATTAAGAAATATAGACATCGGGCAGGTTCTTTTGGTTTACAACTGTTAAAACAAATTACTGCAGATTATGGCAAATTATCCAGTGTGAAGATTTTCAAATTATTTCAAGTGACTATTAATAAAGTATTAAATGGTGAAAATTTTACAAACAAGGAAGTTCATTCATTGTTACATAAACTTCGCAATGCAAGTTTAACAAGTGATCAAATTTTAGGTCTTATGGTTTTACTTATGACTCCTGATCAAGAAAGGGCTAAAATTTTAACACAAGATTCATCAATGTTGAATTTTGAAAATATTATGATGACATTAAAAGAACAAATGGAACCGGATACAACTTTAGAAATTCATTCTATCTCAACTTCTCAGAATTCTGGTCAAATTTTTGTTGCTAATCGTGACAATAGACATAAAACAAAAATTCAATGTTGGAAATGTCGTAAATTTGGTCATCATCAAAATAATTGCAGACAAGGTAACAGAATTGAAAAGAAAAATTATAAATCAAATGGTAGTAGTAACGCTAACTTTGCTTCCACTGCTAGTGAGCAATATGATAAAGATAATTGTTGGTCTGTTAATGTTGCTCGTGAGAAAAGTTTCAATGTGAAGAAAAATGACGATTCGTATATTATTGACTCAGGATCTACCATTCATTTAAGTAAAGATTTATCTCATTTTAAGAATATTCAACCATTTTCGGGTGTAATTAATGGTATTTCTGAGAAGTCACTCTCAATTTCAGGTAAGGGTTCTGTTGAATTTACTAAGGATAATGATAAAATTGTGTTGAAAGATGTACTATACGTTCCTGATGCCAGTCAAAATCTGATTTCCGTGACCTTAATAACGGGAATTACAAGCGAAACCATATGTTTCGATGAGTATTCGGCTTACTTTAGTCAAAATAAGAGAAAAATTGGGTCTAAAACAAAAGATAATCTTTATTACTTTGACTATCAACCGGTAATTCAATCAAAAATGGATCCATCTAATAATAATCTGGTGAACTTAACAAAGGCTGAAAAGTTTGAGATTGATCATGCCAAATTGGGACATCCCTCAACAGATGTAATGATTAAATTAGGATATTCAAAGCCAGCTGAGTTTAAATTATGTCCAGCATGTACTACAGGAAAACAAACTAAAAGCTATAGTAGCGTGTCTACAGAATCAATGAAAATAAATTCTCCATTGAGTTTGATTCATTCTGATTTGAGTGGTCCGTTCTCAACAATTGGTTTTAAAGATGAAAAATATTTTCTAACAATTGTTGATGACTTTACACGTTGGACACGGTTAGTTCCAGTAAAATATAAATCTGATGTTGCTAAAGAATTAATGTATTTTATAAAAATGTCAGAAAATCAATTTAGTAGTAAAGGTTTCAAATGTTTGGCGGTTAGGACTGATAATGGAGGAGAATTTTGTTCTCAGGAATTGTCTAATTTCTTTTATGAAAAAGGAATTGTACATCAATTAACAGTTCCATATAACTCACATCAAAATGGCGTAGCTGAAAGAATGCATAGAAGTATTAAGGATAAAGCAAAAGTATTATTAAAAAGTTCAGAATGTCCTGAAGTATTTTGGTCTGAAGCGGTTAAGACTGTGGAATATCTAGTAAACAGATTACCTACAAAAGCAGTTAAATTTACACCATTTTTTCATTGGAATGGAATTCATCCAGACTATAATTTTCTACATCCGTTTGGTTGTCTTTGTTATGTTTTTATACCACCGGAGAAGAGACAATCCACATTCTCTACTACATCAATTGAAGGTATATTTATGGGATATGAACCAAATCATAAAGCGTATAGGTGCTATATTCCCTCACTGCAAGATATTGTAATTTCATGTAATGTGAAATTTGATGAATTGGTTTTTCCTTTTAAAAATAATACACAAGTGCTAGAGGTATCAAATATACCTGAATATCTACCAAGTGACATTTTATTCGGGTCATCTGCTAAGGGCATCAATATTCCAATAGAATCAAAGTCTTGCGAGGACAGGCTGGACCCAAATGACTCTACGACATCGGATACAGAGTATTTAAGTACAGCAGACAATGAAGTGACACCTACTTTGACTGATAATATGTTAAACCCGTCTAGTTCTTTGGAAATAGATACCGATAATGGGAAAGCTGATGCTAATGGTGGTGAAAGTGAAGGATGTCCAAATTCGGAAAGAGTCGCGAAGATGCGAAAAATAAATTTTGAAAATTTTGAAAATTTACATGGAAATGATTATACTAGTTCAGAGTCTAATCAAAGTGAAGATGATAACTTAATGTCATCTGATAAATATACAACGCCATTTACACAAGCTCTGGATGTTCCAATAGATGAAGTAGATAAGTTTATTCCGATTATGGTCAATGAAAATTTGATTTCAACTAGACAACAAGATATAAATAAAAAGATGTCAAATAGAAAGAGAAGATGTTTGAAAAAGTTTAATATTCCAGTTGAAACATCATTATTACCTATCAAAGACAGGAACAATACAAGCGAAAATCCTAAGTCCATGATGGCAAATATAAATATCAAGAATTTTTATGTATTTAATATTGTACATCAAGCTTTCACAAATGGGTCCACATTTTATCAATTACCTTCTACAATAAAACAAGCACTTGCATCTCCTGATGCAAATTTATGGCAAGCAGCAATTGATAAAGAAATGAGTGCACAATATCAAAATAAAACTTGGACATTAGTGGATCTTCCTAAGAATAGACGTCCAATTGGCTGCCGTTGGGTATTTACAATTAAAGATACATCAACCCCTCCTATATATAAAGCTCGTCTAGTGGCACAAGGATTTAAACAAGTCCATGGATTAGATTATTTTGAGACTTTTAGTCCTGTTATCCGATATGAAAGTATTCGAATTTTATTAGCACTAGCTGCACAGTATGATTTACATATACATCAAATGGATGTGACCACTGCTTTTCTTAATGGAACTGTGAATGAGGAATTATATATGATGCAGCCTCCTGGTTTTGATGATAAAAGTGGTCGGGTATGTAAACTGAATAAAAGTTTATATGGATTGAAACAAGCACCTCTCTGCTGGAATCAGAAAATTAATAGTGTTTTAACTGACGCTGGGTTCGAACGTACGATCCCTGAATTTGGTATATATTTTTCAAGATCTCATAATGTGATTTTAATTGTGGCACTGTATGTGGATGATCTTTTGATTCTTTCTAATAATAATCATGGTATTCAAAAATGTAAAAATATACTACGGAAAAACTTTCAAATGAAAGACTTGGGAAATGTTTCTACCTTTTTGGGTATGAAGGTAACCCAAACAAAGGATCATATTTCAATTTCGCTGGAAAAATATCTGATTTCTATGCTTGATGATTTTGGAATGTCCGAATGTAATTCAGTTAGCACACCTATGCCAGAGCAAGTGGATATGTTACCTACTGGAAAATTACTAAATCAATCTGATGCTACTATATATCGCAGCATGGTGGGGAAAATGTTATTTGCTGCAAATACAGTAAGACCGGATTTAGCGTTTGCAGTTTCCTGTTTATCAAGATTTATTAAGGCTCCAGAAGAAAAACATATTAAAATTGCGAAACATACATTAAGATATATTAAAGGTTCATTAAAGTTAGGTTTAAAATATAAGAAAGTAAGAAATTTTACTTTAACTGGATTTTGTGATTCTGACTGGGCTGGTGATAAAAATGATAGGAAATCAACTACTGGATATGTTTTTATTATGGGTGGTACTCCCATTACTTGGAAATCTAGAAAACAACCTACAGTTGCATTGTCATCAACTGAAGCTGAATATTGTTGTAATAGTTGAGTTCTAGTTTCTATGTAGGACATATTAATAAACAATATTTTACTTGATTAACTAAGAAAATTTTTTATACACGGGATCTCAATTTATTTTCTAATAATTGATCCCCAATCTAAAAATATCTGTGACTAATTTCACACATATAAAAAATTTATCTTAGAGAATTTTTCTACCTGGTCGAGCTTCGAACGCCACACCACACATACATCAACCACCCAGTCACTTGACCATTAGACTAGGTTAGTAGTCAAATGATCCGGACAATATATTTCAACACCCCACCATGTTCGGATCAGGGGTGCAACATTCCAATATATATATATATCAGCAATTTTTAGTTAGATGTATGTCTTTATACGTTAGTATAGAATCCGTGTACAGTGAGGAACCAACACACACAGAGAAACACTTTTTCCTGCTTTCGCGTGTCCAAAAAAAAAAAATTAAAAAAATTTCCTCACCTCGAAGTCTCGCCATGAAAAATTAAATCTAAAGTATTTCAAAAACATAAAATAAATTTATATACATCTTGTATATACCAACCTTGCTCACAAGGTTACACTGTTTTTAAAACACAAATTTTCGTTAGTAAAGTTCACTTCAAATAGATAATTCTCTCAATTATCCAAACACAAATTTTGTTAGCCATATCATATTTATCACAAATAGAATTTTTCAAACCTCTGTCATGTTAAGTGAATCTCTAAATTTATGAAATTTAATTCTTCCTAACGGTTTAGTAAAAATATCACCTAACATAGACTCAGTTCCAATGGACTCTAATAAAAAAGTTTTATTCAGATTGTCTCTAACAAAATGATGACGAATATCAATGTGTTTTGTCCTCTGATGATATACAGGATGTTCCGCTAATAATTTACACCCTTCATTATCTTCAAATATTGTAGGAAGTTCTTTAATCTTTAAGTCCAGTGATTTTAAAATTTGAGTTAACCATAAAATTTCCTTCACACAATCAGATAGTGCCATATATTCAGCTTCAGTTGATGACAATGCAACTGTAGGTTGTTTTCTAGATTTCCAAGTAATGGGAGTACCACCCATAATAAAAACATATCCAGTAGTTGATTTCCTATCATTTTTATCACCAGCCCAGTCAGAATCACAAAATCCAGTTAAAGTAAAATTTCTTACTTTCTTATATTTTAAACCTAACTTTAATGAACCTTTAATATATCTTAATGTATGTTTCGCAATTTTAATATGTTTTTCTTCTGGAGCCTTAATAAATCTTGATAAACAGGAAACTGCAAACGCTAAATCCGGTCTTACTGTATTTGCAGCAAATAACATTTTCCCCACCATGCTGCGATATATAGTAGCATCAGATTGATTTAGTAATTTTCCAGTAGGTAACATATCCACTTGCTCTGGCATAGGTGTGCTAACTGAATTACATTCGGACATTCCAAAATCATCAAGCATAGAAATCAGATATTTTTCCAGCGAAATTGAAATATGATCCTTTGTTTGGGTTACCTTCATACCCAAAAAGGTAGAAACATTTCCCAAGTCTTTCATTTGAAAGTTTTTCCGTAGTATATTTTTACATTTTTGAATACCATGATTATTATTAGAAAGAATCAAAAGATCATCCACATACAGTGCCACAATTAAAATCACATTATGAGATCTTGAAAAATATATACCAAATTCAGGGATCGTACGTTCGAACCCAGCGTCAGTTAAAACACTATTAATTTTCTGATTCCAGCAGAGAGGTGCTTGTTTCAATCCATATAAACTTTTATTCAGTTTACATACCCGACCACTTTTATCATCAAAACCAGGAGGCTGCATCATATATAATTCCTCATTCACAGTTCCATTAAGAAAAGCAGTGGTCACATCCATTTGATGTATATGTAAATCATACTGTGCAGCTAGTGCTAATAAAATTCGAATACTTTCATATCGGATAACAGGACTAAAAGTCTCAAAATAATCTAATCCATGGACTTGTTTAAATCCTTGTGCCACTAGACGAGCTTTATATATAGGAGGGGTTGATGTATCTTTAATTGTAAATACCCAACGGCAGCCAATTGGACGTCTATTCTTAGGAAGATCCACTAATGTCCAAGTTTTATTTTGATATTGTGCACTCATTTCTTTATCAATTGCTGCTTGCCATAAATTTGCATCAGGAGATGCAAGTGCTTGTTTTATTGTAGAAGGTAATTGATAAAATGTGGACCCCTTTTTGAAAGCTTGATGTACAGTATTAAATACATAAAAATTCTTGATATTTATATTTGCCATCATGGACTTAGGATTTTCGCTTGTATTGTTCCTGTCTTTGATAGGTAATAATGATGTTTCAACTGGAATATTAAACTTTTTCAAACATCTTCTCTTTCTATTTGACATCTTTTTATTTATATCTTGTTGTCTAGTTGAAATCAAATTTTCATTGACCATAATCGGAATAAACTTATCTACTTCATCTATTGGAACATCCAGAGCTTGTGTAAATGGCGTTGTATATTTATCAGATGACATTAAGTTATCATCTTCACTTTGATTAGACTCTGAACTAGTATAATCATTTCCATGTAAATTTTCAAAATTTTCAAAATTTATTTTTCGCATCTTCGCGACTCTTTCCGAATTTGGACATCCTTCACTTTCACCACCATTAGCATCAGCTTTCCCATTATCGGTATCTATTTCCAAAGAACTAGACGGGTTTAACATATTATCAGTCAAAGTAGGTGTCACTTCATTGTCTGCTGTACTTAAATACTCTGTATCCGATGTCGTAGAGTCATTAGTGTCCAGCCTGTCCTCGCAAGACTTTGATTCTATTGGAATATTGATGCCCTTAGCAGATGACCCGAATAAAATGTCACTTGGTAGATATTCAGGTATATTTGATACCTCTAGCACTTGTGTATTATTTTTAAAAGGAAAAACCAATTCATCAAATTTCACATTACATGAAATTACAATATCTTGCAGTGAGGGAATATAGCACCTATACGCTTTATGATTTGGTTCATATCCCATAAATATACCTTCAATTGATGTAGTAGAGAATGTGGATTGTCTCTTCTCCGGTGGTATAAAAACATAACAAAGACAACCAAACGGATGTAGAAAATTATAGTCTGGATGAATTCCATTCCAATGAAAAAATGGTGTAAATTTAACTGCTTTTGTAGGTAATCTGTTTACTAGATATTCCACAGTCTTAACCGCTTCAGACCAAAATACTTCAGGACATTCTGAACTTTTTAATAATACTTTTGCTTTATCCTTAATACTTCTATGCATTCTTTCAGCTACGCCATTTTGATGTGAGTTATATGGAACTGTTAATTGATGTACAATTCCTTTTTCATAAAAGAAATTAGACAATTCCTGAGAACAAAATTCTCCTCCATTATCAGTCCTAACCGCCAAACATTTGAAACCTTTACTACTAAATTGATTTTCTGACATTTTTATAAAATACATTAATTCTTTAGCAACATCAGATTTATATTTTACTGGAACTAACCGTGTCCAACGTGTAAAGTCATCAACAATTGTTAGAAAATATTTTTCATCTTTAAAACCAATTGTTGAGAACGGACCACTCAAATCAGAATGAATCAAACTCAATGGAGAATTTATTTTCATTGATTCTGTAGACACGCTACTATAGCTTTTAGTTTGTTTTCCTGTAGTACATGCTGGACATAATTTAAACTCAGCTGGCTTTGAATATCCTAATTTAATCATTACATCTGTTGAGGGATGTCCCAATTTGGCATGATCAATCTCAAACTTTTCAGCCTTTGTTAAGTTCACCAGATTATTATTAGATGGATCCATTTTTGATTGAATTACCGGTTGATAGTCAAAGTAATAAAGATTATCTTTTGTTTTAGACCCAATTTTTCTCTTATTTTGACTAAAGTAAGCCGAATACTCATCGAAACATATGGTTTCGCTTGTAATTCCCGTTATTAAGGTCACGGAAATCAGATTTTGACTGGCATCAGGAACGTATAGTACATCTTTCAACACAATTTTATCATTATCCTTAGTAAATTCAACAGAACCCTTACCTGAAATTGAGAGTGACTTCTCAGAAATACCATTAATTACACCCGAAAATGGTTGAATATTCTTAAAATGAGATAAATCTTTACTTAAATGAATGGTAGATCCTGAGTCAATAATATACGAATCGTCATTTTTCTTCACATTGAAACTTTTCTCACGAGCAACATTAACAGACCAACAATTATCTTTATCATATTGCTCACTAGCAGTGGAAGCAAAGTTAGCGTTACTACTACCATTTGATTTATAATTTTTCTTTTCAATTCTGTTACCTTGTCTGCAATTATTTTGATGATGACCAAATTTACGACATTTCCAACATTGAATTTTTGTTTTATGTCTATTGTCACGATTAGCAACAAAAATTTGACCAGAATTCTGAGAAGTTGAGATAGAATGAATTTCTAAAGTTGTATCCGGTTCCATTTGTTCTTTTAATGTCATCATAATATTTTCAAAATTCAACATTGATGAATCTTGGGTTAAAATTTTAGCCCTTTCTTGATCAGGAGTCATAAGTAAAACCATAAGACCTAAAATTTGATCACTTGTTAAACTTGCATTGCGAAGTTTATGTAACAATGAATGAACTTCCTTGTTTGTAAAATTTTCACCATCTAATACTTTATTCATAGTCACTTGAAATAATTTGAAAATCTTCACACTGGATAATTTGCCATAATCTGCAGTAATTTGTTTTAACAGTTGTAAACCAAAAGAACCTGCCCGATGTCTATATTTCTTAATAATTTCCGAGTCCACAGAAGCCATTAAAATAACATTAAGGAAGTTGTCCAGATCTCTTTTTAATTTGTCAACTTCTGCATCTGTAAGAACTTGTGTGGTAGTAGTGTTATCCTCATTGGTTACGTTTACAGTTTTGTCACTTGAAATACCTAAATCTCCATTGTCAAAATAATTTACAATACCACCTTTTTCAGCTGAAAGAACAAAACGTAAATTATCTCTCCAAGCAGTAAAGTTGTAGGCATTTGTTAATTGTAAGATCGAACCAGTAGGATGACGCTGAGCAAAGGTGCTCATAACCTGTTGTAATAGTTGAGTTCTAGTTTCTATGTAGGACATATTAATAAACAATATTTTACTTGATTAACTAAGAAAATTTTTTATACACGGGATCTCAATTTATTTTCTAATAATTGATCCCCAATCTAAAAATATCTGTGACTAATTTCACACATATAAAAAATTTATCTTAGAGAATTTTTCTACCTGGTCGAGCTTCGAACGCCACACCACACATACATCAACCACCCAGTCACTTGACCATTAGACTAGGTTAGTAGTCAAATGATCCGGACAATATATTTCAACAAATATATGGCACTATCTGATTGTGTGAAGGAAATTTTATGGTTAACTCAAATTTTAAAATCACTGGACTTAAAGATTAAAGAACTTCCTACAATATTTGAAGATAATGAAGGGTGTAAATTATTAGCGGAACATCCTGTATATCATCAGAGGACAAAACACATTGATATTCGTCATCATTTTGTTAGAGACAATCTGAATAAAACTTTTTTATTAGAGTCCATTGGAACTGAGTCTATGTTAGGTGATATTTTTACTAAACCGTTAGGAAGAATTAAATTTCATAAATTTAGAGATTCACTTAACATGACAGAGGTTTGAAAAATTCTATTTGTGATAAATATGATATGGCTAACAAAATTTGTGTTTGGATAATTGAGAGAATTATCTATTTGAAGTGAACTTTACTAACGAAAATTTGTGTTTTAAAAACAGTGTAACCTTGTGAGCAAGGTTGGTATATACAAGATGTATATAAATTTATTTTATGTTTTTGAAATACTTTAGATTTAATTTTTCATGGCGAGACTTCGAGGTGAGGAAATTTTTTTAATTTTTTTTTTTGGACACGCGAAAGCAGGAAAAAGTGTTTCTCTGTGTGTGTTGGTTCCTCACTGTACACGGATTCTATACTAACGTATAAAGACATACATCTAACTAAAAATTGCTGATATATATATATATATTGGAATGTTGCACCCCTGATCCGAACATGGTGGGGTGTTGAAATATATTGTCCGGATCATTTGACTACTAACCTAGTCTAATGGTCAAGTGACTGGGTGGTTGATGTATGTGTGGTGTGGCGTTCGAAGCTCGACCAGGTAGAAAAATTCTCTAAGATAAATTTTTTATATGTGTGAAATTAGTCACAGATATTTTTAGATTGGGGATCAATTATTAGAAAATAAATTGAGATCCCGTGTATAAAAAATTTTCTTAGTTAATCAAGTAAAATATTGTTTATTAATATGTCCTACATAGAAACTAGAACTCAACTATTACAACAACAACCAAATGACATCGTTAAAGAGCACCCTGCATATTTCATGCTCAGATCTGAAATACAGGGACTTGTCAACGCAATGGTCCTAGATGATGGAACACGAAACATTTCAAACCAACAGCTTGCGATACAATATTCTGAAGCTCCGTTGAACGAAGCAGAACGACGAGGCCGAGATCATCCTCAACTTCCAGGTTTGTTTTCCACCAGCGGTGACATAGTCACTCTTCCATATTGGTCTATTCTCAAGCTTAATCACCATACTATGGGACCACTTCAACAGGAAACGTATTTAAAAATTGTGCAGCTTTTGCAAAGATCATTGGCGTCAAACATTCAATCCATTAATATAACGAGGCTGTGGGTCAACTCTACACCAGATACGGACCTTCTAGACTTGATGGAAGACGAAGATGATGAATACTTCGAATTTACAAGGATAAAACCACCAATATACCCACCAGCCCTACATTACATAGCATCTTGGCACCAGGTATTGGTACCTAGAAATCTTCCTACAGCTATCGAACGTCCATTTTCCCATACACAAATTGAAGATATGCTGAATGGCTGCGTATTTCCATCGCAACATAACTTCCACACAAAACATGACTTCACAAACAATAGCCCAGCATCGGGATCTAGCGACAGCTTCCGACATTTGAGCAAACGGTTTCATACCAACACAACCAAATCCCTTGGCAAGACCACAGCATATTGGTCAGTCCTGAAGATTCCCGAACATCAATGGAGAAAATTCTTCGGATCGCTTGCGCCAATTAGACTCAAACTCCCTATGTTTACTGAAGAATTGTATAAAGTAAACATTGGTCTAAGTAGGGGCCAAATAGGCCTGAGACCATGCACCCTCTGTAAGATTGAGGGTAAGGGTGGACTATTCCATATGATAACTGAATGCACAATTGCAGCCCAAATATGGGAGCAAATTAAAATACCATTCCCACTATCAAAAAACATCATTGCCAATGTTTCCTTTACTAATCGAATATTAGAAAGAATTGATTATGGATTAGGATTTCTACATTTTATATACAGGAAGTTCTATCATCTAGAATTGTCTGAAATAGTAGATGCGAGAACTATAAGAAAATACCAACTCATATATGAATCTGCAGTGAGAATCCAATAAACAATGATAATAGTTCTGCCAACTCAAATCGATTATAATACAAACGTTGGTTGACCTTGGGAAAAAGGAAAAAAAATATATATATGAAAAAACTATTAAAACTGGGTTTTTGAATACTTTCCCATAAAGTAAATTAGCATTTAATTATGTTTTCTTATAATGAGAACGGATCCACGCAAATATGTAGTGGACGAATTTTGTCTTATATAAGATATATAGATGTAGTTAAAATAAAGCTTATACTTAAAAAAAAAGAAAACCTAGTTAATTGCTGTATTAATTTTTTATGGGAAAGTATTCAAAAACCCACTTGTTTTTATCCTTTTTGGTTTTTTTTTTATATATTTTTTGTTTTTTGTTCCCTGAAGGGATTTTTAGTATATTGAACTATGCTTAGTTAAATTCTATTGATGATCATATCTAATCAATGAATCATAAATTATTTTGTTTTTTCTGATGATATGTGGATTGTTAACTTCTGTTTTGGAATATCATATTTATGAATATTGTCTAGCAAATTATTTTCATGATTGTCGCCATTTGCTATATCACCCCCTCTTTCTATAAGTCGTGGAGTTTTGTGCTTCATAATAGCCCGTAGTTCAGCTTTTCTTCTCTTTAATTCAGGACCAGGTTCTTTTTGAAACTTATTATATTTGACTAGTTGCTTGCTACCAACTTTTGGACTGCTGGACGATGATGAATATTTTCTTTTCTTACTTAGTGCCTGAACTTGTCTAGTTAGTGCATTGACTTGTTGAACTAATGCTCTTGTATTTGTATCATTGACATCTAGTACTTGTCTTCTATTTGATTCTCTAGTACCAATGACTTCTGTTTCTGCATCACTAATTTCTGCACCGTCCGTTATGCGTAATTGCTCTTGTGGTCCATTGTCAATCGACTCTTGTGTATCCTCTGGTTCCTCTATATATGGTGTTGTAGGACTCGTTTGCGTTTGTTTTTGTGCTGGATTTTGTGTTGTTGGTGGTTGTTGTTGTTGTCGTCCAGTGATTTCAGAGGATTGACCGATGAGTTTTCTTGTCTTCAAGCCTTTGTTCAACAACTTTGTGCGTTTTTCCTCTTCCGCGAGTTTTTGCTTTGCAATTTTCTTAGCCTCTTGATCGATCTTATGCTTCATTGCTTTTGCTCTAGCTTTCTCTTGTTGTCTTTTATTTTTTGATTCATTACTTAAAACAGTTCTGTTTTCTGTAGTTGGCTCTTCAGGTATGTCATTTCAATGTCGTTTAATTCATTTACTACCACCGCCACCCCCTGAGGGTGTACTGTACATACCATGGACGTCTTCTTTACTTAGATCTAGAATTTGTAGATCTCTCAATTCTGTCATACTTTCTTTATCTGCCTTGTCGAACCAATGATTTCTTAGAGGAAAAACTTCTTCCATGCAGTTCCAAGCTGAGGATCTTACTACCTTGTTTAAATGTGGAACGTAGATGTTTACTATTTTTGGTGAGTGGTCGTACCCAAGAAATATGCCGCTGATTGAAACGTTATATAATTTTTGATCCCTATTGTAGGAATAAGCAAATGTTTGGCATCCAAATGGTTTTATTTCTGTTTCGAGTACCTCTGTACCTGTCATCATTGTCATGGGACTTTTAATTTGACCTTCTCTTATTGTAGTATTCATTACGAATATTTGAAGCAATGTGTCCAAAATTTCTTAGGAATTCCAGATTCAACTATGTGTATTCTCATTTTTCTCTTAACGTGCCCTATGGTACCTTCTGCGGACCCGTTTTGATAACTGGAGTGTGGAGCTGTTAACTCCTGTATTATACCATTTTTTTTTCAGTATAAGCTTTATTTTTAACTACATCTATATATCTTATATAAGACAAAATTCGTCCACTACATTTTTGCGTGGATCCGTTCTCAGTATAAGAAAACGTAATTAAATGCTATTTTACTTTATGGGAAAGTATTCAAAAACCCAGTTATTTTATTAATTTTTTTTTTTTTTTTTTTTTTTTTTTCCTGAAGTCTACCGACTATTGTAGTATAATCAATTTGAGTTGGCAGAACTAGTATCATTGGTTCATTGGAGTCTCACCGCAGATTCATATAGGATTTTGTATTTTCTTATAGTTCTGGCATCTATTATTTCAGACAATTCTAGATGATAGAACTTCCTGTAGATAAAATGTAGAAATCCTAATCCATAATCAATTCGTTCTAATGTTTGATTAGTAAAGGAAATATTGGCAATGATGTTTTTTGATAGCGGGAATGGTATTTTAAGTAACTCCCATATTTGGGCTGCAATTTTGCATTCCGTTATCATGTGGAATAGTCCACCCTTTCCCTCTACCTTACAGAGGGTACATGGCCTTATGCCTATTTGGCCCCTACTAAGACCTATGTTTACCTTATAAAATTCTTCAGTAAACATAGGGAGCTTGAGTCTGATTGGTGCAAGCCATTTGAAGAATTTCCTCCACTTTTGTTCGGGAATCTCTAGTACTGACCAATATGATGTGGTCCTCTCAAGGTATTTGGTTTTGTTGGTATGGAACCGTTTGCTCAAATGTCGGAAATCACTAGATCCCGACGCTAAGCTAGTGTTTGTATAGGCTTGTTTTGTGTTGAAGTTATGTTGCCTTGGAAACGTGTAACCATTTAGAATATCTTCCAGTTGTGTACAGGAAAATGGACGTTCGATGGCTGTAGGAAGATTCCCAGGTACCATAACCTGGTGCCAAGAGGTGTTGAAATATATTGTCCGGATCATTTGACTACTAACCTAGTCTAATGGTCAAGTGACTGGGTGGTTGATGTATGTGTGGTGTGGCGTTCGAAGCTCGACCAGGTAGAAAAATTCTCTAAGATAAATTTTTTATATGTGTGAAATTAGTCACAGATATTTTTAGATTGGGGATCAATTATTAGAAAATAAATTGAGATCCCGTGTATAAAAATTTTCTTAGTTAATCAAGTAAAATATTGTTTATTAATATGTCCTACATAGAAACTAGAACTCAACTATTACAACAATTAATTGATGATATTTTGGATACAGTTGGCAAGGCGAAAATTTTTTCAAAGTTGGATTTATTATCAGGATATTTTCAAGTGCGTGTTGATGATAAGGATATTCCTAAGACAGCTTTCTCCACGCCTACTGGTCATTATGAATGGGTTGTTATGCCATTTGGTTTGACTAATGCACCCTCTACTTTCCAAAGATTTATGAATTCGGTGCTAGAGCCCTTGATGAAAAAGTTTGTGATGGTTTATTTAGATGATATTATTATCTTTTCAGATACTATAGAGGAGCATAAAATGCATGTTCGGTTAGTTTTAGAGTTACTAAGAAAACATCAGTTAGTGGCTAAGTTGAAAAAGTGTGCATTCTTTTATGAACAAATTGGATTTTTAGGTTTTGTGGTTGGTAAAGGTGGTATTCAAGCTGATCCTGATAAAGTTAAAGCAGTGTTGGACTGGCCAACACCAAACAGTGCCAAAGATATGCAAAGATTTTTAGGTTTGACAGGTTTTTACAGACGGTTTGTGTCACATTATTCAAGTAGAGTATTAGAATTACAACAATATTCTTGCGGCAAGTCTGATTGGACACCTTTCCATCAGTTATGTTTTGAGCATTTGAAATATTTAATGACGGTTGCTCCTATTTTAGTTAGTCCACATTTTGATGATGATTATAAGTTTAGGTTGACTACTGATGCAAGTCATGATTGTCTTGGTTTTGTATTAGAACAGTTGGGTCCAGATGGTAAATTGATGGGCGTTGTTTCCTATGGTAGTAAGAAGTTACAGTCGGCTGAGTTGAATTATCCGGTGAGAGAAAAAGAGTTCTTTTCTATTATTACAGCATTGAAGAAATTTAGAAGTTATTTGTTGTACAGACCTTTTATTGTTAGAACTGATCACCATAGTTTGATTTATTTGAAGAAGCAGAAAGAAGTTAATAATAGTAGGTTGGCGAGATGGTTAGATTATATCTCCCAGTTTGATTTTGATATTGAGTATTTACCTGGTCCATCTAATTTCGTTGCAGATGCATTATCGAGACCACCATCCATTGAAGAAATTGAGGTAAATGAGACTGTCACACAGGTTGTTATTAACGAAAATTTGAAGAAAGAGATTATAGATGGTTATTTGAAAGATGAAACGTTTGCAGAAATTTATGATATATTAAGTTCAGAGTTGCCTGTACCAAAGCATTTGAATGTTACAATTACTCACTATAGACTGTTTGATAAGTTGATGTATTATTCTCCTTTAAGTGGGGGAGGGAATGACAGTGCTTTTGTTCGTATTTGTGTTCCTGATTGTCATATTAGAAGGAAGTTAATTAAGCAGTGTCATGATGCTTTGACGAGTGGCCACTTTGGTACATTTAAAACGTATGAGTTATTGGCTAGATCATTTTATTGGCCTAGCATGATGAAGAGTGTGAAGAGATTTGTTAATACCTGCGACACTTGTCAAAGGTCTAAGCCTAATAGAGTTGCTACTCAAGGTTTGTTTCAACCATTACCTGTGCCTGAAGGTAGATGGACAGATGTTACATTAGATTTTGTTGGTGGTTTGCCCAAAACTAAGTCTGGATTTGATACTGTGTTGGTCGTAGTAGATAGATTTTCAAAGAGAGCTCATTTTATTCCTACTACAAAAGAATTATCTGCTGCCGATAGTGCTGATTTGTTTTTGAATTATGTTTTAAGTTACATGGTGTTCCAAGGAGAATTGTTTCAGATAAAGATATTAGGTTTACTGCTAATTTTTGGAGAACCATTCATCATAGGTTAGGGTCTACTATTTTGTTTTCCACTACTAATCATCCTCAGACAGATGGTCAGTCTGAGAGGACAATTCAAACACTTAATCAATTGTTGCGTTGTTACGTTGGTAGAGATATGGCTAATTGGGATAAATTATTGTTTAATTTAGAGTTTGCTTATAATTCCACTTATCAAGAAACTGTTAAGGGTATTCCATTTGAATTAGATTTAGGTTTTGTCCCTGATGGTCCATCATTTGTATCAGGTATGTCTGTCAATAGGTTTAGTGCTTCTGCTAATGAGTTGGCTTCTGAGTTGAAAACAGTGTTGACACAAGTGCAAGATAACATTGTTGAGGCACATAGAAAGCAAGAAGCAAGAGTTAATCAATCAAGATCGGTTGCCAAATATGCTGTTGGTGATTGGGTATTAATACATAAAGATGCTTTAGTGATGGCTGCGTCCAAGACTTACAAGAAAATACATCCTAGTTATTTTGGTCCTTATAAGTTGGTTAAAAGGTTGAATGATAATGCTTTTGAGGTTGATATTCCAGTTATGACAAAGAAGCATAGAACTATTAACGTACAGTGGTTTAAGAGATATAATTTTAGAGATGAAGCTTATCCTAAGGTTCCTCCTCGTACAGATTTAGAAATATTAGATAGGATATCTGAGGTTACTGGTATTGCTGGCTTTGATTATGAAAAGCAAGTTGTGAATGTGTTTTGGAGAGATTGTCCACCGGGTTTAAGTTCTGAGATTTCTTATGAGCACTTCAATAAGTTACCGGCTAGTGTTAGAAGGACGTTATTAGAGCGTGCCGAAGTTTTGAAGGATAATACTGAGAAGTCGAGGACAACTTCTTGAAGTGGGGGAGAATGTTACGGATTTATTCGGACAAGTCCAAATGTTTAGTGAAACTTCCACGTGTTTCCTTATTGACATTCCACGTGTCCTTTTAGTGACATTCCACGTGTCCTTTTAGTGACATTCCACGTGTTCAATGGAATTTGAACATTATATAAAGAAGGGATTTCCCTGTTTTTATAGTTATATTAAAGTAAGTTTTTCCGTTATCACTTTTAGGGTTTCTGCTTTCTAATTTTAGACAATCCTCTAGAGAAATCTTATCATTTACATCACTTGGGGCTATGGCTCAATGGTAGAGCTTTTGATTCCAGCTCAAAGGGTTGCAGGTTCGATTCCTGTTGGCCTCACTTGTGAAATTTTTTTGTTTTACCTTACAAGGTTTAAAATACCAGTGGTTATTTAGGCGTTAGTCAAAACATTCTGAATGTAAGGACTGTAGACTAACTTGTAGCTAGTTTTACTGATAAGATCTGAGCCAAAGATGTGGCGCGACTATAAAAGAGGGGCTTTGCTACTCAATTTGTTTTATATTTATTAATCAATCTAATATTTAATATTAAAACACATTACATTTGTTTGATGTGTTGTAATGATGTGTTCTTATAATTCAATGATAAGCTCATCCAGGTTATCATTTTAGGAAATAGCCGATGATTCATCTTATGACATTTAGACTATTTATCTATTTGAGTAATAGGCGACAATGTTCGGTGATTAATAATGTCGGCTAACAGAAAATAATTTATTTAATCAATCAAAATACTCATTTAAAAGCTTACAATGGATTTTCCAACTAGAATTAATTCTCTTCAACAAGATGATATAAAACAAAGTGAGTGGTGTTTCATGTATGCACAAACAGGTTGTAACAAATTTACTTGACTAAAATAAATAATAAAAAACAAAAAAATTTCACAAGTGAGGCCAACAGGAATCGAACCTGCAACCCTTTGAGCTGGAATCAAAAGCTCTACCATTGAGCCATAGCCCCAAGTGATGTGTTATAATAAGAATTCTATCACCATGTGTAAAGTTTATACACATATGTAAACTAATACACCGTAATTTCGTGCCAGCGACTTTGCAGGCCAATATTGTTGATAATTGTTGAAGAGAATTAATTCTAGTTGTAAAATCCATTATAAGCTTTTAAATGAGTAGATTTGATTAATTATAAAATAAAGTATAAAACAGGCAATTGCCTGTTTATTTATTCTAAGTACGTTTTTTTATATAATATAAGCTCATTGTAAAGGATAAGGGATTACCGATATCAATATTGTTGAAGAGAATTAATTCTAGTTGTAAAATCCATTATAAGCTTTTAAATGAGTAGTTTTGATTAATTATAAAATAAAGTATAAAACAGGCAATTGCCTGTTTATTTATTCTAAGTAAGTTTTCCTATATAATATACGCTTATGTTTATGTTTATGTTTCATGTTTATGTGTATGTTTATGTTTATGTTTCATGTTTCATGTTTATGTTTATGTTTCATGTTTCATGTTTCATGTTTATGTTTATGTTTATGTTTCATGTTTCATGTTTATGTTTCATGTTTCATGTTTATGTTTATGTTTATTATTATGAAGTGAATGATAAGAACATATCATTACAACACCCTACCTTGTTCTAAACATTCAATGGTTTAATAAGAGACATACCCATAGATTCTCTAAAGTACTTAAACTTAATGCCACCCAATGGTTTCGTAAATATATCAGCAACCATAGAGTTAGTACTAATTGATTGTAATTGGAAATCTTTACCCACATGATCTCTAATAAAGTGATGTCTAATGTCTATGTGTTTTGTCCGTTGGTGATGAGCAGGATGTTCAGCTAGAGCCTTACAGCCTTCATTGTCTTCAAATAAAACAGGAGAACATTTAAGTTTCACATTAATAGAATTTAATAACTGAGATAACCATAAAACTTCTTTAGTAGCATCAGATAATGACATATACTCAGCTTCAGTACTGGATAAAGCAACTGTAGTTTGCTTCTTAGACTTCCAAGTAATGGGAGCTCCTGCCAACATAAATACATAGCCAGTAGTAGATTTTCTATCTATTTTATCACCAGCCCAATCTGCATCACAGTAACCAACTAAGCTAAATGAAGAGACCTCTTTAAATACAATTCCCAAATCTATAGTTCCTTTGATATATCTTAAAGTATGCTTGACTAATTTGAAGTGTTTCTCATTAGGTGCCTTAATAAATCTGGATAAATAGGAAGCAGCATAAGAGAGATCAGGTCTAGCAGTATTTGCAGCAAACAGTAGTTTCCCCACCATGCTACGAAAAATGCTAGCCTGTGAAGTATCCAGAGGATCACCAGAAGGAGACGTATCAATATTTTCTGGCAATGGAGTAGTAACAGAGTTGCAGGAAGACATACCAAAATCAGATAAGAGAGATGATAAATAGTGATTTAGAGAAACAGAAACAGTGGAAGCTGAGTGTTGGATTTGCATTCCCAAAAAGGTAGATACAGCCCCGAGATCTTTCATATGGAAATGAGCTGAAAGTATGGATTTGCACTTGTGCATGGCAGTATCATCATTAGAAAGAATTAAAAGATCATCAACGTAGAGTGCAACAATCAACACAGAATCACCATGATGAGTAACATATATACCAAACTCAGGAACTGTACGCTCAAAACCAGCATCAAGCAACACACTATTAATCTTTTGATTCCAACATAAAGGAGCTTGTTTTAAACCATACAGACTTTTCTTCAATCTGCAAACTTGACCAGAGCCATTATCAAAACCAGGAGGCTGTAGCATGTATAATTCTTCAGTAAGTTCACCATTCAAGAAAGCAGTAGTTACATCCATCTGATGAATCTGAAGATGAAATTGAGCAGCCAAAGCAAACAGAATACGAATGCTCTCATACCTAACCACCGGACTGAAAGTCTCAAAATAATCCAATCCATGAACTTGACGAAAACCTGTTGTAATAGTTGAGTTCTAGTTTCTATGTAGGACATATTAATAAACAATATTTTACTTGATTAACTAAGAAAATTTTTTTTTTTTATACACGGGATCTCAATTTATTTTCTAATAATTGATCCCCAATCTAAAAATATCTGTGACTAATTTCACACATATAAAAAATTTATCTTAGAGAATTTTTCTACCTGGTCGAGCTTCGAACGCCACACCACACATACATCAACCACCCAGTCACTTGACCATTAGACTAGGTTAGTAGTCAAATGATCCGGACAATATATTTCAACACCCCACCATGTTCGGATCAGGGGTGCAACATTCCAATATATATATATATCAGCAATTTTTTAGTTAGATGTATGTCTTTATACGTTAGTATAGAATCCGTGTACAGTGAGGAACCAACACACACAGAGAAACACTTTTTCCTGCTTTCGCATGTCCAAAAAAAAAAAATTAAAAAAAATTTCCTCACCTCGAAGTCTCGCCATGAAAAATTAAATCTAAAGTATTTCAAAAACATAAAATAAATTTATATACATCTCGTATATACCAACCTTGCTCACAAGGTTACACTGTTTTTAAAACACAAATTTTCGTTAGTAAAGTTCACTTCAAATAGATAATTCTCTCAATTATCCAAACACAAATTTTGTTAGCCATATCATATTCATCACAAATAGAATTTTTCAAACCTCTGTCATGTTAAGTGAATCTCTAAATTTATGAAATTTAATTCTTCCTAACGGTTTAGTAAAAATATCACCTAACATAGACTCAGTTCCAATGGACTCTAATAAAAAAGTTTTATTCAGATTGTCTCTAACAAAATGATGACGAATATCAATGTGTTTTGTCCTCTGATGATATACAGGATGTTCCGCTAATAATTTACACCCTTCATTATCTTCAAATATTGTAGGAAGTTCTTTAATCTTTAAGTCCAGTGATTTTAAAATTTGAGTTAACCATAAAATTTCCTTCACACAATCAGATAGTGCCATATATTCAGCTTCAGTTGATGACAATGCAACTGTAGGTTGTTTTCTAGATTTCCAAGTAATGGGAGTACCACCCATAATAAAAACATATCCAGTAGTTGATTTCCTATCATTTTTATCACCAGCCCAGTCAGAATCACAAAATCCAGTTAAAGTAAAATTTCTTACTTTCTTATATTTTAAACCTAACTTTAATGAACCTTTAATATATCTTAATGTATGTTTCGCAATTTTAATATGTTTTTCTTCTGGAGCCTTAATAAATCTTGATAAACAGGAAACTGCAAACGCTAAATCCGGTCTGACTGTATTTGCAGCAAATAACATTTTCCCCACCATGCTGCGATATATAGTAGCATCAGATTGATTTAGTAATTTTCCAGTAGGTAACATATCCACTTGCTCTGGCATAGGTGTGCTAACTGAATTACATTCGGACATTCCAAAATCATCAAGCATAGAAATCAGATATTTTTCCAGCGAAATTGAAATATGATCCTTTGTTTGGGTTACCTTCATACCCAAAAAGGTAGAAACATTTCCCAAGTCTTTCATTTGAAAGTTTTTCCGTAGTATATTTTTACATTTTTGAATACCATGATTATTATTAGAAAGAATCAAAAGATCATCCACATACAGTGCCACAATTAAAATCACATTATGAGATCTTGAAAAATATATACCAAATTCAGGGATCGTACGTTCGAACCCAGCGTCAGTTAAAACACTATTAATTTTCTGATTCCAGCAGAGAGGTGCTTGTTTCAATCCATATAAACTTTTATTCAGTTTACATACCCGACCACTTTTATCATCAAAACCAGGAGGCTGCATCATATATAATTCCTCATTCACAGTTCCATTAAGAAAAGCAGTGGTCACATCCATTTGATGTATATGTAAATCATACTGTGCAGCTAGTGCTAATAAAATTCGAATACTTTCATATCGGATAACAGGACTAAAAGTCTCAAAATAATCTAATCCATGGACTTGTTTAAATCCTTGTGCCACTAGACGAGCTTTATATATAGGAGGGGTTGATGTATCTTTAATTGTAAATACCCAACGGCAGCCAATTGGACGTCTATTCTTAGGAAGATCCACTAATGTCCAAGTTTTATTTTGATATTGTGCACTCATTTCTTTATCAATTGCTGCTTGCCATAAATTTGCATCAGGAGATGCAAGTGCTTGTTTTATTGTAGAAGGTAATTGATAAAATGTGGACCCATTTGTGAAAGCTTGATGTACAATATTAAATACATAAAAATTCTTGATATTTATATTTGCCATCATGGACTTAGGATTTTCGCTTGTATTGTTCCTGTCTTTGATAGGTAATAATGATGTTTCAACTGGAATATTAAACTTTTTCAAACATCTTCTCTTTCTATTTGACATCTTTTTATTTATATCTTGTTGTCTAGTTGAAATCAAATTTTCATTGACCATAATCGGAATAAACTTATCTACTTCATCTATTGGAACATCCAGAGCTTGTGTAAATGGCGTTGTATATTTATCAGATGACATTAAGTTATCATCTTCACTTTGATTAGACTCTGAACTAGTATAATCATTTCCATGTAAATTTTCAAAATTTTCAAAATTTATTTTTCGCATCTTCGCGACTCTTTCCGAATTTGGACATCCTTCACTTTCACCACCATTAGCATCAGCTTTCCCATTATCGGTATCTATTTCCAAAGAACTAGACGGGTTTAACATATTATCAGTCAAAGTAGGTGTCACTTCATTGTCTGCTGTACTTAAATACTCTGTATCCGATGTCGTAGAGTCATTTGGGTCCAGCCTGTCCTCGCAAGACTTTGATTCTATTGGAATATTGATGCCCTTAGCAGATGACCCGAATAAAATGTCACTTGGTAGATATTCAGGTATATTTGATACCTCTAGCACTTGTGTATTATTTTTAAAAGGAAAAACCAATTCATCAAATTTCACATTACATGAAATTACAATATCTTGCAGTGAGGGAATATAGCACCTATACGCTTTATGATTTGGTTCATATCCCATAAATATACCTTCAATTGATGTAGTAGAGAATGTGGATTGTCTCTTCTCCGGTGGTATAAAAACATAACAAAGACAACCAAACGGATGTAGAAAATTATAGTCTGGATGAATTCCATTCCAATGAAAAAATGGTGTAAATTTAACTGCTTTTGTAGGTAATCTGTTTACTAGATATTCCACAGTCTTAACCGCTTCAGACCAAAATACTTCAGGACATTCTGAACTTTTTAATAATACTTTTGCTTTATCCTTAATACTTCTATGCATTCTTTCAGCTACGCCATTTTGATGTGAGTTATATGGAACTGTCAATTGATGTACAATTCCTTTTTCATAAAAGAAATTAGACAATTCCTGAGAACAAAATTCTCCTCCATTATCAGTCCTAACCGCCAAACATTTGAAACCTTTACTACTAAATTGATTTTCTGACATTTTTATAAAATACATTAATTCTTTAGCAACATCAGATTTATATTTTACTGGAACTAACCGTGTCCAACGTGTAAAGTCATCAACAATTGTTAGAAAATATTTTTCATCTTTAAAACCAATTGTTGAGAACGGACCACTCAAATCAGAATGAATCAAACTCAATGGAGAATTTATTTTCATTGATTCGGTAGACACGCTACTATAGCTTTTAGTTTGTTTTCCTGTAGTACATGCTGGACATAATTTAAACTCAGCTGGCTTTGAATATCCTAATTTAATCATTACATCTGTTGAGGGATGTCCCAATTTGGCATGATCAATCTCAAACTTTTCAGCCTTTGTTAAGTTCACCAGATTATTATTAGATGGATCCATTTTTGATTGAATTACCGGTTGATAGTCAAAGTAATAAAGATTATCTTTTGTTTTAGACCCAATTTTTCTCTTATTTTGACTAAAGTAAGCCGAATACTCATCGAAACATATGGTTTCGCTTGTAATTCCCGTTATTAAGGTCACGGAAATCAGATTTTGACTGGCATCAGGAACGTATAGTACATCTTTCAACACAATTTTATCATTATCCTTAGTAAATTCAACAGAACCCTTACCTGAAATTGAGAGTGACTTCTCAGAAATACCATTAATTACACCCGAAAATGGTTGAATATTCTTAAAATGAGATAAATCTTTACTTAAATGAATGGTAGATCCTGAGTCAATAATATACGAATCGTCATTTTTCTTCACATTGAAACTTTTCTCACGAGCAACATTAACAGACCAACAATTATCTTTATCATATTGCTCACTAGCAGTGGAAGCAAAGTTAGCGTTACTACTACCATTTGATTTATAATTTTTCTTTTCAATTCTGTTACCTTGTCTGCAATTATTTTGATGATGACCAAATTTACGACATTTCCAACATTGAATTTTTGTTTTATGTCTATTGTCACGATTAGCAACAAAAATTTGACCAGAATTCTGAGAAGTTGAGATAGAATGAATTTCTAAAGTTGTATCCGGTTCCATTTGTTCTTTTAATGTCATCATAATATTTTCAAAATTCAACATTGATGAATCTTGTGTTAAAATTTTAGCCCTTTCTTGATCAGGAGTCATAAGTAAAACCATAAGACCTAAAATTTGATCACTTGTTAAACTTGCATTGCGAAGTTTATGTAACAATGAATGAACTTCCTTGTTTGTAAAATTTTCACCATTTAATACTTTATTAATAGTCACTTGAAATAATTTGAAAATCTTCACACTGGATAATTTGCCATAATCTGCAGTAATTTGTTTTAACAGTTGTAAACCAAAAGAACCTGCCCGATGTCTATATTTCTTAATAATTTCCGAGTCCACAGAAGCCATTAAAATAACATTAAGGAAGTTGTCCAGATCTCTTTTTAATTTGTCAACTTCTGCATCTGTAAGAACTTGTGTGGTAGTAGTGTTATCCTCATTGGTTACGTTTACAGTTTTGTCACTTGAAATACCTAAATCTCCATTGTCAAAATAATTTACAATACCACCTTTTCAGCTGAAAGAACAAAACGTAAATTATCTCTCCAAGCAGTAAAGTTGTAGGCATTTGTTAATTGTAAGATCGAACCAGTAGGATGACGCTGAGCAAAGGTGCTCATAACCTGTTGTAATAGTTGAGTTCTAGTTTCTATGTAGGACATATTAATAAACAATATTTTACTTGATTAACTAAGAAAATTTTTTATACACGGGATCTCAATTTATTTTCTAATAATTGATCCCCAATCTAAAAATATCTGTGACTAATTTCACACATATAAAAAATTTATCTTAGAGAATTTTTCTACCTGGTCGAGCTTCGAACGCCACACCACACATACATCAACCACCCAGTCACTTGACCATTAGACTAGGTTAGTAGTCAAATGATCCGGACAATATATTTCAACAGTTGTGTGATGATGGAATGTATATAGGCAGCTCTCCTTCCTAGCAATTGTATCTCGAGGTTTATAAGGCTTAGGCCACCGTGTTCACGTTGAATATGCCAAGGTATGATATTCGCCTTTGGAGGCACAGTAGTGTTTGGAAGGTGTTTTAGTAAAGCAGATTTTGTCCAACAAACAAACCTTCTCAGTGTTTTGGCAGGTATGGGGGTGTGTTGGTCAAAAAAGTATATAGTTGAAAAGATGAAAGTGTTTATGGCTGAAACCCGCTCAGATAGAGGAAGGTCTAAATACAAGATTTTGGTAAGTCTTCGTTCCAGGATTTGAGTTTTTTCCTTCCAATCCGTTCCTAGGAGTGGGACTCCCAGATATTTCGGATTAGTTAGGATGTCCTGAAAACTGGAGATTGTAAAATTCGATGATTGAGCAATTGATGGCAATTGTTCGCCAAGGGCAAAAACTTTTGTCTTATCAGTGTTTAGTTCCAGACCGCTAATCTTTGAAAACAGTTGGATCAATTTAATGGTCAGGTTTAGTTCCTCCGTGGTGGTCTGGAAGGTAATGATATCGTCCGCAGAAGCAAAGAGTTTTATTTTTGTGGAAGGTAAGTTGATTACCGCCTGTGCGTGTGGTTGACATTTTATGTGAGGTATTTTATATAAAATTCCGTTTTTCATTTGGTCCAACTTTGAAATAAGTGGTTGGATAGCTATGTTGAAAAGGAGCGGTGAAAGGGGTGACCCTTGTCTGACTCCACGTTGAACGGTAATTTTATTCCAGAATATATTTTTCCCATTTAATAGAGAAGCTAGTGTGGAGTTGTTTAACATTTCAAAAGATTTTACCAGGGTGTCTGGAAGTCCAATTCTCTTTAGGACTAGAGAAAGGAATTTTCCAGAAAGTGTATCAAATGCTTTTTGGATATCAACCATAAGCAAAGATGAAGTCCCCGGTAATTGATGATTTGCAAGTTTGTGGGCAAGCATGCATGTTGCTTGGATGTGTAGGTGCATATTTCTATTTGTTAAAAAAGCTTGTTGATGGGGGGTGATGATGTTTTGGAGAGGCTCCATGAGCCTTTTTGTCCAGGTGAAACTAATTAGTCTGAACGTGGTGTTGGTCAAACTAATTGGTCTGAGCTTGCGTGGAGACGGTTGAAGATGATTGAATCCAGGTTTGAGAATGAGCTTTATAAGGCTTTCAGTGAGTGATTTGGGAGCTTTCCTTTTTAAGAAGGAAAGTCGATTTGCTACCGCTGTGATGTGGTTTCCCATCAGATGCCAGTTTTGATAAAGATCAGAATATACAATTCCGTCTGGCCCTGGGGCTGATGGACCCTTTAAGCAGAGTGTATACAAATTTTCATGGAGTTCTTTATTTGAGATAGAAAGTTGTAGGTGGGAGATTGTGTCATCCGGGATTGAATCGGGGATGGAGTCTAGAAAGAAATTGGTGAGATTTTCACAGTTGGATGGGGTGGAGTTTGATTCTGAATAGAGGGAACCAAAGAATTGATGGGCCTGATGAATAAAGTCTTCCGAGAAAGTGGTTTCAGTAATGAATTTGTTAAACCGCTTCCTCAAACGATGATATGGCTGTGGCAAACTTTTAGAGTCAGCATCTAGTAGCTCAGATGTTTTTTCCAGAGTGTTCTTGGGAGGTGTCAGTAGCTTTTTGAAACAACGTAGAAGATTATTTAGCCTAGTTTGAATTTTGGATGTTGTAATAAGGTATGTCTAGCTTGTAAATCCATAATTTAATAGAGTTTTTGATTAATTAAATGAATTATAAAATGAGGAAACCCCTCGATATATATACTCTTGATAAATGTAAAACCCTTATCAGATTATTGTTTCCTTTTCTGTTAGCCGATGTTGTAATGATATGTTCTTATCATTCACTTCATAATAATAAACATAAACATAAACATGAAACATGAAACATAAACATGAAACATAAACATAAACATAAACATAAACATAAACATAAACATGAAACATGAAACATGAAACATAAACATAAACATAAACATAAACATGAAACATAAACATAAACATAAACATAAACATGAAACATAAACATAAACATGAGCGTATATTATATAGGAAAACTTACTTAGAATAAATAAACAGGCAATTGCCTGTTTTATACTTTATTTTATAATTAATCAAAACTACTCATTTAAAAGCTTATAATGGATTTTACAACTAGAATTAATTCTCTTCAACAGGTTATGAGCTCTTTTGCTCTACGTTACCCTGCTGGCACTCTTACTCAATTGAAGTCTCCCTCCAATTTCAACTTATGGCATTCCAATTTGCTCATGACTCTTTCTTTAGAAGGTCATGGTATTATTGAATACTTTCGTACTGGTGCTACACAACTTCCTGATGACATTCCACAAGAATTAATTGGTTCTGTTGCAATTATTACCAGTCAATTAGAAGGTATTGTTAATTTAGTTCTAGTCAATACGGTTGATGTCAAAATTAGAAATAAGTATATGGGTACTCCAGGTGCTTATGGTCTTGGTTTGTTAAGAATGATCACGACAGATTATGGCCAAGTTTCTCCACGGGCGGTTTTTACAATGGTCAAGAAACTTTTCAGCCATATATCTTCCAGAAATTATGGTTCCTCTGAAGTCCTTGTTCTAATGAATGATCTTATCGCCAGTTTCAACAATACTAATGAGATCAAAGAATTAATGGGTTGTCTCTTTCTCCTAATGATTCCCGAAAAAGGTGCTGACAGGCTCCTTGAAAGTGCTAATCCTAACTGTTGAATGGTTTTAATTCTAGCTTCTAAATCCATGGTTAGATATCTAAGTTTTATATATATAAATGATTAATTATTAAAAAAATTTTTATAAAAAAATTTTCTCTTAAGTTAGTTGGAAATGTCTTAAGATCACGTGACATTATGTAATGATTACGTAAAAATCTAATAACGTAATATAACTAGTTTGTTATGTCATCTATAGTATTATGTCATAGATCACTAAATATCACGTAATGTCTAATGATCACTAAAAATATGTTTATACTAATAGGGGGTTCGAACCCTAGAGTATACATATCCTCAAACCATTAAGCCAAAAACTCTACTATATTTTATTTTTAGAAATCTCCTTGCTGCATAAATATTTGTTCCATACATTATATTTCTACACCCCACCATGCGTGGAACATGTATATATGTATTTGGAATATGCAAGTTGATTTGCCCCACCATTTTCAATTGCCCCACAAATTAAATTTTCTAAAAAGAAATTTAAGGCAGTGAAAATTATTATTATTTTTCACAAAATATCAAACCACCTATACCACTAACCTTCACGCACAAAACCCAACACAAAACACCAACTCAGTTATTTGTACGACTTCTGGTTGTCCAGTTATCGACACAAATAGGAAAAAAATTTCATCTCGTAAAAATCAAAAAATTCGCGAACTTCCATAGTAATCGAGACGAACGTGAAAAATTTTCACATTTTGACCAACCCAAGTGAGTCACGATGTTGGTTGAATTTAACTCCACCAAGACCTTTTGTAAATATGTCAGCTATCATAGAGTGAGTATCAATTGATTCTAACTTAAAACCTTATCAATATGTTCTCTAATGAAATGATGACGAATATCAATGTGTTTGGTTCGTTGATGGAGGGCGGGATGTTCAGCCAGAGCTTTGCATCCTTCATTATCTTCAAAGATGATTGGTAATTTTTGAAATTTCAATCCAATCGAACTTAGCAGCTGTTTCAACCAAAGTATCTCTTTCACAGTATCAGACAAACTCATATATTCAGCCTCTGTAGAGGATAGAGCAACAGTAGGTTGTTTCTTAGATTTCCATGTAATAGGACCTCCAGCCATCATAAACACATATCCAGTGGTAGATCTTCTGTCTTCTTTGTCACCCGCCCAATCAGCATCACAATATCCAATTACTTGGAAGTTTTGTACCTTTTTGTAGACCATACTATAATTAACTGTGCCTTTCACATACCTTAGCGTATGTTTTGCCAGCTTTAGATGTTTAGTTTCCGGTGCTTTGATGTATCTTGATAAGCATGAGACAGCATATGCTAAATCTGGTCTAGCTGTGTTGGCAGCAAATAATAGTTTCCCCACCATGCTGCGATACATGGTAGCATTAGTATTATCAAGTAAATCACCACCAGGAATTAAATCAGCATTTTCAGGCAATGGAGTGACAACAGAATTGCATGAGGCTAAACCAAATTCGGCTAACATATTTGAACAGTAGTTGGACATAGAAACAGAAACCATTGAGGTTGATTGTGAAACTTGCATACCTAAAAATGTAGAAACATTTCCAAGATCTTTCATTTGAAAATTGTCAGAAAGTATATTTTTGCAGCTTACTAATGCCTCTTCAGAGTTGGATAAGATTAAGAGATCATCAACATATAGGGCAACTAATAAAATACTGGATTTATTTTTAGCCACATAAATACCAAATTCAGGAATTGTTCTATCAAAACCAGCATCAATAAGTACCTTGTTAATCTTTTTATTCCAGCACAGTGGTGCTTGTTTAAGACCATATAGACTTTTGTGTAGTTTGCAGACCTTACCCGAACCATCATCAAAACCAGGTGGTTGTTGCATGTATAATTCTTCATCAACAGTTCCATTTAGAAAAGCTGTAGTAACATCCATCTGATGAATAACTAAGTCAAATTGTGAAGCTAATGCAAATAAGATTCTAATACTTTCATAACGAATTACCGGACTAAAAGTTTCAAAGTAGTCAAGACCGTGAACTTGTCTAAAACCCTGAGCAACCAATCTAGCTTTGTAAATAGGCGGTGTAGTATTATCTTTAATAGTAAATACCCAGCGACAACCAATAGCACGTCTTGAAGCCGGTAGACTGACCAATGACCATGTTTTATTGCGTTTTTGAGCACTCATTTCTTTTTCAATTGCATTTTTCCACAGGGTAGAATCAACAGATGATAGAGCTTGATCTATAGTAGATGGAACTTGATAAGATATATCAGTAGAAAATGATTGGTGTACAGTATGTAGAGCACGAAAAATATTTTCTGTAAATTTAGCTACTAATGTTCTATGTTTCTTCAGGGTAGGATCTTCAGTGAAGTCAGTTTGGGAAATTGTTCTTGTGTTAATTGGTAATAGAGAAGCTTCTATAGGGACCATAGTTAATCTTATTCTTTTACTATTTGATACATCAAAATTTGAAGGAACCTTTCTAATACTTGGAATCAATGACCTTGGAAGTAGTGAATTTTCAACTGCAATAGGATGAAATTCTACAGTTTCTGTTGTTGGAACATTAATAGCATCAAGAAATGGAGTTACGTGATCATTTTCATCTTCAAAATTCTCTTCATTAGTTTCATTTTGAATCTTAGTACTAGTTGTAAGATCATTAATTACATCATCATCAAAATTATTGGCATCAAGATCGTCATTACCATCAACATTAGCATTTGAGTTAACATTTTCGTCACAATTATCATCAGGAGTAACATTTCCTTCAGAGATTTCATCAGGAGTAACATTTTCAAAATCTTGAGAATCAATTTCATTTGCAGCAACTGATGATCTTGAAATATCCGACATAGTTATATCCGACAATGAATTCTTTATTTTAGAAGAGAAAGTAGGTATACCCGGTGCTGGTGTGCCAAAATAAATATCGCTTTGAATTTTCAATTTTGGTGGTGTAAGGATGTTCTTCTTTTGGAAGGGAAATTCTGAATCATTGAATTTTACATTATTTGAGAGTACAATGTCATTTAGGTTTGGAATATAACATCTGTATGCTTTGTGTAGGGGGTCATAACCAACAAAAACACCTTGTACAGTTCTGGAAGAAAAACTTGTATTTATCTTTTCAGGAGGAATTACAACATAACATGCACATCCAAATGTGTGAAATAATTTATAGTCAGGATCTTGATCATACCAGTGAAAAAATGGAGTTTTATCAATTTTCCTAGATGGTAGTCTATTTGTAATAAATTCAGCCGTTTTCACAGCTTCAGACCAAAAAATTTCAGGACAACTAGATGTGGAAAGTAGAGTTCTTGCCTTATCTTTGATCGTTCGATGCATTCTTTCAGCTTTTCCATTTTGATGTGAATTATAAGGGACCGTCAATTGATGAATAATGCCTTTCTTTTGAAAATAATTTGCCAATTCTCTGCTACAAAATTCACCACCATTATCAGATCTAACGGCAGAGCATTTGAAACCTTTACCACTAAAGTGATTTTCGGCTTGATTGATAAATTGTTGAACATGTTCAGAAGATTCAGATTTCAAGCGCATTGGAACAATTTGTACCCAATGGGTGAAATCATCAACAATCGTCAGAAAAAATTTCTCTTCAGCATAGCCAGGCACTTGAACTGGACCACAGACATCTGTATGAATCAAATGTAGAGGATGTGTAGATTTGAAAGATGCTTTGGAAAATGCGCGAAATTTCTTTGTAGATTTTCCAGATAGACATCCTGGACATTCTTGAATGTTAGAAGGAACGTTGAATCCAAGTTGTTTCATTACTTGTGTCGAAGGATGACCTAATTTAGCATGTTGTTCCAAAAAATTCTTAGACACTTGATTAGTCGCAGTAGCAGAAAGTGTTCTATGAGGAGAGATAATATTCTGGTTGTTGTTTATATCAGAGTGGACAGCCGAGTAATCAAATTGATAGAGAGATTCACCAATAGCAGAAGCAACTTGTATTCTATTTGGACCATAGTAGACTGCCTGATTACCAAAAATAAAATCATGAGATGTTGTTTTAGTAACTGCTTTAACTGAAATTAAATTTTGGCTAGCTTGCGGAACATATGCCACATTGTTCAATGTGATTGTATCATTTTCTTTGATAAAAACCACTGTCCCAGTTCCCATTATTTTAATTGGTGTATCATTAATACCATGAATGACACCGGATGACTTTTGTAAATATTTGAAATGGGACAAATCTTTACACACGTGAAGGGTAGAACCCGAATCAAGAATATAGCTATCGTTGTCACTAATAGCGTTGAAAGCAGAGTGAGTGACTGTCCAAGATATATTAGAAGAAGAATTAGAGGAAGCATTGACTCTCTCTTGAGGAACCGGATTAGTCGCCGGGCAATATCTAGTAATATGACCAAATTGCTGACATCTAAGACATTTATGACCTTTGCCCTTCTTTTTGTTGTTCTTTGACAAAGACACAAAAGTTTGGTTATTGGAATAAACATCTTGATTCTTATTATCCATCATATCAAATAATCTATCACAAATTTCATCTGGCTCGAGATTTGGTACAGTACTTTCAAGAACCCTCTCAATACCTTTGTCAGGAAATGTTTGTAACATTAGCATACCCATAATCATGTGTGCATTAACATTGCAGGCCAAAAATTCATTAATTTTCATCAACAATTCTTGTTTGTCAGTGTTTCTGTTTTGCATCATACTTTGGATATTCTTTAACATAGTGAATAAGTCTCTGGCAGACACTGTACCGTACTTTTCCTTAATTAAATCAAGTAATTGAAGACCATATGAATTTGGTTTGTTCAAAAGCCTCATTCTAATTTTAGGATCAATACTTGCAACTAAAATAGTATGAACAGCGGTATTTAATTCCTGAGTAAGTTGTTCGACTAAGTCAGGTTTTGTAGTGGCAATTTCATTTGAGATAGACCTAGAGCCCGAAGTAAAAAATTCTTTGATTTTACCACCTTTGGATTCAAGAATACATAGTAAGCAATTTCTCCATGCCATGAAATTAGTTGATCCAGTTAGGATGACTAAGGATTCCTTAGGATGAGCCATAGCGAATGAGCTCATAACCTGTTGAATGGTTTTAATTCTAGCTTCTAAATCCATGGTTAGATATCTAAGTTTTATATATATAAATGATTAATTATTAAAAAAATTTTTATAAAAAAATTTTCTCTTAAGTTAGTTGGAAATGTCTTAAGATCACGTGACATTATGTAATGATTACGTAAAAATCTAATAACGTAATATAACTAGTTTGTTATGTCATCTATAGTATTATGTCATAGATCACTAAATATCACGTAATGTCTAATGATCACTAAAAATATGTTTATACTAATAGGGGGTTCGAACCCTAGAGTATACATATCCTCAAACCATTAAGCCAAAAACTCTACTATATTTTATTTTTAGAAATCTCCTTGCTGCATAAATATTTGTTCCATACATTATATTTCTACACTAACTTGGAAATTTCGAATGTTACTAGAAAATTGGATGACATTATTAATGCCAAAGGTCCAGGTTCAGAGTCTGCTCATGCTTTTGCTACTTCCTCATCTCACCATAAGAAAAAGAAGGTCATCTGCAGAAGATGTTATGAACCGGGTCATAAGTCCCCTGATTGTCCAGCTCCTTTACCAGCATCTCCGGGTAACCAAGCTTCCACTTCCTCTTCCTCCAAGAGTTCTTCTAGTCGTAAGCAGAGTGAACAAGTTTGGACTGTCACGCATACTGCGTATAGTGTGCACAGCTCTGATAACTATATGATTGATTCAGGCTCTACATTACATGTAAGCAAAGATTTGTCTCACTTTAGAGACCTTGTGCCCTCTTCTGGGAGCCTTCGGGGTATTACTGAAGCTCCACTTTCTATTGTTGGTATTGGTACCATTGACTTTGTTAATGGTGATGATATTATTAGTTTAACAAATGTTGCTTATGTTCCTGGGGCTAATCAAAATTTGATATCTGTTAAACAGGCATCTAAAGTATCTGATGAAGGTTTTTTCTTCACTAATGCTGGTGTCTTCTTCGGTTCATCTAAAGTTAAAGTTGGTTATGCAGATGAACATAATAACCAATTATACAATTTCCTATACCAGCCGGTTATTCAAAGTGCTGCAGTCACTAATCAACTTTCCACTGCCATTTCTTTTCATGTCAAATCTTCTGATGATACTTCCCCTGATTTCATCGACAAATTTGCTTCCAAAACCAAATTTACATTAGCACATGCTAAACTTGGTCATCCTTCATTAACTGTGATGAACCAACTAGGTTTTACAGCTCCTGCTTCTCCTCTTATTGATGAGTCCTCTATTACTGAACCTCCTGCTTTGCCGGATGATATCGGCCATGTTTCTCCCTTTGTTGATGCTATTGTTAATCCTGAAAATGTTCCCCCGGCACTACACCCTGTTGTCGTTACGTCTAGTCTGCCTCCGTCTGATGAAATTGATTTATTATCCACTGATAATTCTCCTTCTGATGAATTTTCTGGTGAACCTGTTCACTATCATCCTCTCTCTGTTGTTGTTGAACCAACTCTGGTTTCTGCTGCTCGCCCTGTTTCAAAAACTGACTTTGACGATCGCTCTCCTGCTAAACGTCAGCACCTTTCTCTTCTTCTTCAACTTGGACAAACAGCTTTCCATGCTTTCCACACTGTTCAACAAGCGTTTTCGTCAACAATTTCGTTTACTGTTCCATCTGATATTACTCAAGCTTTGACGTCTCCGGAGTCTTCTTTATGGAAGGCTGCCGTGGATAAAGAAATGCAAGCTCAACATCAAAATGGAACTTGGGATTTAGTTGATTTGCCTACTGGCCGTAGGGCAATTGGTTGCCGCTGGGTGTTTACTATTAAAGACAATACTTTCCCTCCAACATATAAAGCTCGACTGGTTGCTCAAGGTTTTCGTCAAGTTCATGGATTGGATTATTTTGAGACCTTCAGTCCGGTGGTTAGGTATGAGAGCATTCGTATTCTGTTTGCTTTGGCTGCTCAATTTCATCTTCAGATTCATCAGATGGATGTAACTACCGCTTTCTTGAATGGTGAACTTACTGAAGAATTATACATGCTACAGCCTCCTGGTTTTGATAATGGCTCTGGTCAAGTTTGCAGATTGAAGAAAAGTCTGTATGGTTTAAAACAAGCTCCTTTATGTTGGAATCAAAAGATTAATAGTGTGTTGCTTGATGCTGGTTTTGAGCGTACAGTTCCTGAGTTTGGTATATATGTTACTCATCATGGTGATTCTGTGTTGATTGTTGCACTCTACGTTGATGATCTTTTAATTCTTTCCAATGCTGATACTGCCATGCACAAGTGCAAATCTATACTTTCAGCTCATTTCCATATGAAAGATCTCGGTGCTGTATCTACCTTTTTGGGAATGCAAATCCAACAGTCAGCTTCCACTGTTTCTGTTTCTCTAAATCACTATTTATCATCTCTCTTATCTGATTTTGGTATGTCTTCCTGCAACTCTGTTACTACTCCATTGCCAGAAAATATTGATACGTCTCCTTCTGGTGATCCTCTGGATACTTCACAGGCTAGCATTTTTCGTAGCATGGTGGGGAAACTACTGTTTGCTGCAAATACTGCTAGACCTGATCTCTCTTATGCTGCTTCCTATTTATCCAGATTTATTAAGGCACCTAATGAGAAACACTTCAAATTAGTCAAGCATACTTTAAGATATATCAAAGGAACTATAGATTTGGGAATTGTATTTAAAGAGGTCTCTTCATTTAGCTTAGTTGGTTACTGTGATGCAGATTGGGCTGGTGATAAAATAGATAGAAAATCTACTACTGGCTATGTATTTATGTTGGCAGGAGCTCCCATTACTTGGAAGTCTAAGAAGCAAACTACAGTTGCTTTATCCAGTACTGAAGCTGAGTATATGTCATTATCTGATGCTACTAAAGAAGTTTTATGGTTATCTCAGTTATTAAATTCTATTAATGTGAAACTTAAATGTTCTCCTGTTTTATTTGAAGACAATGAAGGCTGTAAGGCTCTAGCTGAACATCCTGCTCATCACCAACGGACAAAACACATAGACATTAGACATCACTTTATTAGAGATCATGTGGGTAAAGATTTCCAATTACAATCAATTAGTACTAACTCTATGGTTGCTGATATATTTACGAAACCATTGGGTGGCATTAAGTTTAAGTACTTTAGAGAATCTATGGGTATGTCTCTTATTAAACCATTGAATGTTTAGAACAAGGTAGGGTGTTGTAATGATATGTTCTTATCATTCACTTCATAATAATAAACATAAACATAAACATGAAACATGAAACATAAACATGAAACATAAACATAAACATAAACATAAACATGAAACATGAAACATGAAACATAAACATAAACATAAACATGAAACATAAACATAAACATAAACATAAACATGAAACATAAACATAAACATGAGCGTATATTATATAGGAAAACTTACTTAGAATAAATAAACAGGCAATTGCCTGTTTTATACTTTATTTTATAATTAATCAAAACTACTTTTTTTTTTTTTTCAGTATAAGCTTTATTTTTAACTACATCTATATATCTTATATAAGACAAAATTCGTCCACTACGTTTTTGCGTGGATCCGTTCTCAGTATAAGAAAACGTAATTAAATGCTATTTTACTTTATGGGAAAGTATTCAAAAACCCAGTGATTTTATTAATTTTTTTTTTTTTTTTTTTTCCTGAAGTCTACCGACTATTGTAGTATAATCAATTTGAGTTGGCAGAACTAGTATCATTGGTTCATTGGAGTCTCACCGCAGATTCATATAGGATTTTGTATTTTCTTATAGTTCTGGCATCTATTATTTCAGACAATTCTAGATGATAGAACTTCCTGTAGATAAAATGTAGAAATCCTAATCCATAATCAATTCGTTCTAATGTTTGATTAGTAAAGGAAATATTGGCAATGATGTTTTTTGATAGCGGGAATGGTATTTTAAGTAACTCCCATATTTGGGCTGCAATTTTGCATTCCGTTATCATGTGGAATAGTCCACCCTTTCCCTCTACCTTACAGAGGGTACATGGCCTTATGCCTATTTGGCCCCTACTAAGACCTATGTTTACCTTATAAAATTCTTCAGTAAACATAGGGAGCTTGAGTCTGATTGGTGCAAGCCATTTGAAGAATTTCCTCCACTTTTGTTCGGGAATCTCTAGTACTGACCAATATGATGTGGTCCTCTCAAGGTATTTGGTTTTGTTGGTATGGAACCGTTTGCTCAAATGTCGGAAATCACTAGATCCCGACGCTAAGCTAGTGTTTGTATAGGCTTGTTTTGTGTTGAAGTTATGTTGCCTTGGAAACGTGTAACCATTTAGAATATCTTCCAGTTGTGTACAGGAAAATGGACGTTCGATGGCTGTAGGAAGATTCCCAGGTACCATAACCTGGTGCCAAGAGGCAATGTAATGTAGGGTTGGTGGGTAGATTGCTGGTTTTAGCATCGAAACTGCGAAGTATTCGTCATCTTCTTCCTCCATCAAGTCTAGAAGGTCCGTATCTGGTGTAGAGTTGACCCACAGCCTCGTTATATTAATGGATTGAATGTTTGACGCCAATGATCTTTGCAAAAGCTGCACGATTTTTAAATACGTTTCCTGTTGAAGTGGTTCCATAGTATGGTGATTAAGCTTGAGAATAGACCAATATGGAAGAGTGACTATGTCACCGCTGGTGGAAAACAAACCTGGAAGTTGAGGATGGTCTCGATCTCGTCGGTCTGAGTCGGTCAACGGAGCTAAGTATTCAGAATATTGTATCGCAAGCTGTTGGTTGAAATTGTTTCGTGTTCCATCATCTAAGACCATTGCGTTGACGAGTCCCTGTACTTCAGATCGGAGCATGAAATATGCAGGATGCTCTTTAACGACGTCATTTGGTTGCGTGATGATGGAATGTATAAAGGAAGCTCTCCTTCCTAGCAATTGTATCTCGAGGTCAATAAGGCCTAGGCCACCGTGTTCACGTTGACTATGCCAAGGTATGATATTTGCCTTTGGGGGCACAGTAGTGTTTGGAAGATGTTTTAGTAACGCTGTTTTTGTCCGACCAACGAACCTTCTCAGTGTTTTGGGAGGTATGGGGGTATGCTGGTCAAAAAAGTATATAGTTGAAAAGATGAAAGTGTTGATGGCTGATACCCGCTCAGATAGAGGAAGGTCTAAGTACAAGATTTTGGTAAGTCGTCGTTCAAGGAGGTGAATTTTTTCCTTCCAATCCGTTCCTAGGAGTGGAACTCCCAGATATTTCGGATTGGATAGAATGTCCTGAAAACTGGAGATTGTGAAATTTGATGATTGGGCAATTGATGTCAATTGTTCGCCGAGGGCAAAGACTTTTGTCTTATCAGTGTTTAGTTCCAGACCGCTAATCTTTGAAAATAGTTGGATCAATTTAATGGTCAGGTTTAGTTCTTCAGTAGTGGTCTGGAAGGTAATGATATCGTCCGCAAAGGCAAATAGTTTTACTTTTGTGGAAGGTAAATTGATTACCGCCTGTGCGTGTGGTTGACATTTTATGTGAGGTATTTTATATAAAATTCCGTTTTTCATTTGGTCCAACTTTGAAATAAGTGGTTGGATAGCTATGTTGAAAAGGAGCGGTGAAAGGGGTGACCCTTGTCTGACTCCACGTTGAACGGTAATTTTATTCCAGAATATATTTTTCCCATTTAATAGAGAAGCTAGTGTGGAGTTGTTTAACATTTCAAAAGATTTTACCAGGGTGTCTGGAAGTCCAATTCTCTTTAGGACTAGAGAAAGGAATTTTCCAGAAAGTGTATCAAATGCTTTTTGGATATCAACCATAAGCAAAGATGAAGTCCCCGGTAATTGATGATTTGCAAGTTTGTGGGCAAGCATGCATGTTGCTTGGATGTGTAGGTGCATATTTCTATTTGTTAAAAAAGCTTGTTGATGGGGGGTGATGATGTTTTGGAGAGGCTCCATGAGTCTTTTTGTCCAGGTGAAACTAATTAGTCTGAATGTGGTGTTGGTCAAACTAATTGGTCTGAGCTTGCGTGGAGACGGTTGAAGGTGATTGAAGCCAGGTTTGGGAATAAGCTTTATAAGGCTTTCAGTGAGTGATTTGGGAGCTTTTCTTTTTAAGAATGAAAGTCGATTTGCTACCGCTGTGATGTGGTTTCCCATCAGATGCCAGTTTTGATAAAGATCAGAATATAATATTCCGTCTGGTCCTGGGGCTGATGGACCCTTTGAGCAGAGTGTATACAAATTTTTTTGGAGTTCTTTATTAGAAATAGCAAGTTGTAGGTGGGAGATTTTGTCATCCGGGATTGAGTCGGGGATGGAGTCTAGAAAGAAATTGGTGAGATTTTCACTGTTGGGTGGGGTGGAGTTTGATTCGGAGTAAAGAGAACCAAGGAATTGATGGGCCTGATGAATAAAGTTTTCCGAAAAAGTGGTTTCAGCAATGAATTTGTTAAACCGCTTCCTTAAACGATGATATGGCTGTGGCAAACTTTTAGAGTCGGCGTCAAGCAGTTCAGAAGTTTTTTCCAGGGTGATCTTGGAAGGTGTTGGTAGCTTTTTGAAACAACGTAGAAGATTTTGCAGCCTACTTTGAATTTTGGATATGTAGTCATGGTATGATTGAATTGGGTAGTCTTCATCTAGATTTGGAGGTTTAAATATATAATCCAACAAATCTTTATTCCTTTTAATAAAAGGGGGAATAGTTGGATTTTTAGGAACAAAATTTTTATAGTGTGTGGTGTGTTGTGTATTATGGAATGGCGACAAACGGAGCAATAAGGGGTGATGGGTGCTGAAAACAAATTTTCTTTTGACATTTAAATTTATTTTGAAAATTGAAAGCAAGGATTCAGACACCAAGAATCTGTCAAGTCTCCTATTCGTTTGGTAGTGGTGGTTGGTGGTTATTCTGCTTTGTCTGCAAGAACGAAGAAGTGCAATATCTTGTAGATGGAATTCATTTAGTTTTGAGTGCATGTGGATCTCAATGTTGGGAACAGTTGAGACGACCAATTGCTCGGCTGGAGAGGTATTCCAATCACCTCCTACAATGACCAAACGGTTCAAGTGTGGGAGGATGTTCAAAAAATCATTTATGAAATGGTTTTTTGTAAAGATGCCGGAGGGTAGAGTGAGTGAGGGGTAAGAGTGAGTTGGAACGTATATTCCAACTATTTGGATTTGCTCATCGTTCACCTTGATTGTTAAATCTGACATAAAATTTCGGGAATCACTATGTCTGAGATAGCTGTGAAGCTGATTAGATGCAGTAGGTTCAATTTTATTGTGAGAGAGGATGATAGTTTTTGAATTTTGGGTAATAGGAGTGTAGCTAAATCCTTGTTTATCCAATTCGAAAAGAAAATCGTGAATTGGAAAAGTTAGGTTCAGTTCTGACCAGATCATTATTTGGGGGTTCTCCCGTTTGAATATATTGAAAAGTTTGTGAAGCTTGTTTTGTTGAAATATATTGTCCGGATCATTTGACTACTAACCTAGTCTAATGGTCAAGTGACTGGGTGGTTGATGTATGTGTGGTGTGGCGTTCGAAGCTCGACCAGGTAGAAAAATTCTCTAAGATAAATTTTTTATATGTGTGAAATTAGTCACAGATATTTTTAGATTGGGGATCAATTATTAGAAAATAAATTGAGATCCCGTGTATAAAAAATTTTCTTAGTTAATCAAGTAAAATATTGTTTATTAATATGTCTTACATGGAAACTAGAACTCAACTATTACAACAGGTTATGAGCACCTTTGCTCAGCGTCATCCTACTGGTTCGATCTTACAATTAACAAATGCCTACAACTTTACTGCTTGGAGAGATAATTTACGTTTTGTTCTTTCAGCTGAAAAAGGTGGTATTGTAAATTATTTTGACAATGGAGATTTAGGTATTTCAAGTGACAAAACTGTAAACGTAACCAATGAGGATAACACTACTACCACACAAGTTCTTACAGATGCAGAAGTTGACAAATTAAAAAGAGATCTGGACAACTTCCTTAATGTTATTTTAATGGCTTCTGTGGACTCGGAAATTATTAAGAAATATAGACATCGGGCAGGTTCTTTTGGTTTACAACTGTTAAAACAAATTACTGCAGATTATGGCAAATTATCCAGTGTGAAGATTTTCAAATTATTTCAAGTGACTATTAATAAAGTATTAAATGGTGAAAATTTTACAAACAAGGAAGTTCATTCATTGTTACATAAACTTCGCAATGCAAGTTTAACAAGTGATCAAATTTTAGGTCTTATGGTTTTACTTATGACTCCTGATCAAGAAAGGGCTAAAATTTTAACACAAGATTCATCAATGTTGAATTTTGAAAATATTATGATGACATTAAAAGAACAAATGGAACCGGATACAACTTTAGAAATTCATTCTATCTCAACTTCTCAGAATTCTGGTCAAATTTTTGTTGCTAATCGTGACAATAGACATAAAACAAAAATTCAATGTTGGAAATGTCGTAAATTTGGTCATCATCAAAATAATTGCAGACAAGGTAACAGAATTGAAAAGAAAAATTATAAATCAAATGGTAGTAGTAACGCTAACTTTGCTTCCACTGCTAGTGAGCAATATGATAAAGATAATTGTTGGTCTGTTAATGTTGCTCGTGAGAAAAGTTTCAATGTGAAGAAAAATGACGATTCGTATATTATTGACTCAGGATCTACCATTCATTTAAGTAAAGATTTATCTCATTTTAAGAATATTCAACCATTTTCGGGTGTAATTAATGGTATTTCTGAGAAGTCACTCTCAATTTCAGGTAAGGGTTCTGTTGAATTTACTAAGGATAATGATAAAATTGTGTTGAAAGATGTACTATACGTTCCTGATGCCAGTCAAAATCTGATTTCGGTGACCTTAATAACGGGAATTACAAGCGAAACCATATGTTTCGATGAGAATTCGGCTTACTTTAGTCAAAATAAGAGAAAAATTGGGTATAAAACAAAAGATAATCTTTATTACTTTGACTATCAACCGGTAATTCAATCAAAAATGGATCCATCTAATAATAATCTGGTGAACTTAACAAAGGCTGAAAAGTTTGAGATTGATCATGCCAAATTGGGACATCCCTCAACAGATGTAATGATTAAATTAGGATATTCAAAGCCAGCTGAGTTTAAATTATGTCCAGCATGTACTACAGGAAAACAAACTAAAAGCTATAGTAGCGTGTCTACAGAATCAATGAAAATAAATTCTCCATTGAGTTTGATTCATTCTGATTTGAGTGGTCCGTTCTCAACAATTGGTTTTAAAGATGAAAAATATTTTCTAACAATTGTTGATGACTTTACACGTTGGACACGGTTAGTTCCAGTAAAATATAAATCTGATGTTGCTAAAGAATTAATGTATTTTATAAAAATGTCAGAAAATCAATTTAGTAGTAAAGGTTTCAAATGTTTGGCGGTTAGGACTGATAATGGAGGAGAATTTTGTTCTCAGGAATTGTCTAATTTCTTTTATGAAAAAGGAATTGTACATCAATTAACAGTTCCATATAACTCACATCAAAATGGCGTAGCTGAAAGAATGCATAGAAGTATTAAGGATAAAGCAAAAGTATTATTAAAAAGTTCAGAATGTCCTGAAGTATTTTGGTCTGAAGCGGTTAAGACTGTGGAATATCTAGTAAACAGATTACCTACAAAAGCAGTTAAATTTACACCATTTTTTCATTGGAATGGAATTCATCCAGACTATAATTTTCTACATCCGTTTGGTTGTCTTTGTTATGTTTTTATACCACCGGAGAAGAGACAATCCACATTCTCTACTACATCAATTGAAGGTATATTTATGGGATATGAACCAAATCATAAAGCGTATAGGTGCTATATTCCCTCACTGCAAGATATTGTAATTTCATGTAATGTGAAATTTGATGAATTGGTTTTTCCTTTTAAAAATAATACACAAGTGCTAGAGGTATCAAATATACCTGAATATCTACCAAGTGACATTTTATTCGGGTCATCTGCTAAGGGCATCAATATTCCAATAGAATCAAAGTCTTGCGAGGACAGGCTGGACCCAAATGACTCTACGACATCGGATACAGAGTATTTAAGTACAGCAGACAATGAAGTGACACCTACTTTGACTGATAATATGTTAAACCCGTCTAGTTCTTTGGAAATAGATACCGATAATGGGAAAGCTGATGCTAATGGTGGTGAAAGTGAAGGATGTCCAAATTCGGAAAGAGTCGCGAAGATGCGAAAAATAAATTTTGAAAATTTTGAAAATTTACATGGAAATGATTATACTAGTTCAGAGTCTAATCAAAGTGAAGATGATAACTTAATGTCATCTGATAAATATACAACGCCATTTACACAAGCTCTGGATGTTCCAATAGATGAAGTAGATAAGTTTATTCCGATTATGGTCAATGAAAATTTGATTTCGACTAGACAACAAGATATAAATAAAAAGATGTCAAATAGAAAGAGAAGATGTTTGAAAAAGTTTAATATTCCAGTTGAAACATCATTATTACCTATCAAAGACAGGAACAATACAAGCGAAAATCCTAAGTCCATGATGGCAAATATAAATATCAAGAATTTTTATGTATTTAATACTGTACATCAAGCTTTCAAAAAGGGGTCCACATTTTATCAATTACCTTCTACAATAAAACAAGCACTTGCATCTCCTGATGCAAATTTATGGCAAGCAGCAATTGATAAAGAAATGAGTGCACAATATCAAAATAAAACTTGGACATTAGTGGATCTTCCTAAGAATAGACGTCCAATTGGCTGCCGTTGGGTATTTACAATTAAAGATACATCAACCCCTCCTATATATAAAGCTCGTCTAGTGGCACAAGGATTTAAACAAGTCCATGGATTAGATTATTTTGAGACTTTTAGTCCTGTTATCCGATATGAAAGTATTCGAATTTTATTAGCACTAGCTGCACAGTATGATTTACATATACATCAAATGGATGTGACCACTGCTTTTCTTAATGGAACTGTGAATGAGGAATTATATATGATGCAGCCTCCTGGTTTTGATGATAAAAGTGGTCGGGTATGTAAACTGAATAAAAGTTTATATGGATTGAAACAAGCACCTCTCTGCTGGAATCAGAAAATTAATAGTGTTTTAACTGACGCTGGGTTCGAACGTACGATCCCTGAATTTGGTATATATTTTTCAAGATCTCATAATGTGATTTTAATTGTGGCACTGTATGTGGATGATCTTTTGATTCTTTCTAATAATAATCATGGTATTCAAAAATGTAAAAATATACTACGGAAAAACTTTCAAATGAAAGACTTGGGAAATGTTTCTACCTTTTTGGGTATGAAGGTAACCCAAACAAAGGATCATATTTCAATTTCGTTGGAAAAATATCTGATTTCTATGCTTGATGATTTTGGAATGTCCGAATGTAATTCAGTTAGCACACCTATGCCAGAGCAAGTGGATATGTTACCTACTGGAAAATTACTAAATCAATCTGATGCTACTATATATCGCAGCATGGTGGGGAAAATGTTATTTGCTGCAAATACAGTAAGACCGGATTTAGCGTTTGCAGTTTCCTGTTTATCAAGATTTATTAAGGCTCCAGAAGAAAAACATATTAAAATTGCGAAACATACATTAAGATATATTAAAGGTTCATTAAAGTTAGGTTTAAAATATAAGAAAGTAAGAAATTTTACTTTAACTGGATTTTGTGATTCTGACTGGGCTGGTGATAAAAATGATAGGAAATCAACTACTGGATATGTTTTTATTATGGGTGGTACTCCCATTACTTGGAAATCTAGAAAACAACCTACAGTTGCATTGTCATCAACTGAAGCTGAATATATGGCACTATCTGATTGTGTGAAGGAAATTTTATGGTTAACTCAAATTTTAAAATCACTGGACTTAAAGATTAAAGAACTTCCTACAATATTTGAAGATAATGAAGGGTGTAAATTATTAGCGGAACATCCTGTATATCATCAGAGGACAAAACACATTGATATTCGTCATCATTTTGTTAGAGACAATCTGAATAAAACTTTTTTATTAGAGTCCATTGGAACTGAGTCTATGTTAGGTGATATTTTTACTAAACCGTTAGGAAGAATTAAATTTCATAAATTTAGAGATTCACTTAACATGACAGAGGTTTGAAAAATTCTATTTGTGATAAATATGATATGGCTAACAAAATTTGTGTTTGGATAATTGAGAGAATTATCTATTTGAAGTGAACTTTACTAACGAAAATTTGTGTTTTAAAAACAGTGTAACCTTGTGAGCAAGGTTGGTATATACAAGATGTATATAAATTTATTTTATGTTTTTGAAATACTTTAGATTTAATTTTTCATGGCGAGACTTCGAGGTGAGGAAATTTTTTTAATTTTTTTTTTTTGGACACGCGAAAGCAGGAAAAAGTGTTTCTCTGTGTGTGTTGGTTCCTCACTGTACACGGATTCTATACTAACGTATAAAGACATACATCTAACTAAAAATTGCTGATATATATATATTGGAATGTTGCACCCCTGATCCGAACATGGTGGGGTGTTGAAATATATTGTCCGGATCATTTGACTACTAACCTAGTCTAATGGTCAAGTGACTGGGTGGTTGATGTATGTGTGGTGTGGCGTTCGAAGCTCGACCAGGTAGAAAAATTCTCTAAGATAAATTTTTTATATGTGTGAAATTAGTCACAGATATTTTTAGATTGGGGATCAATTATTAGAAAATAAATTGAGATCCCGTGTATAAAAAATTTTCTTAGTTAATCAAGTAAAATATTGTTTATTAATATGTCTTACATGGAAACTAGAACTCAACTATTACAACATGTTTAGGGAGGAGATTCCCTGAACGTTGAAATGAACTATTTTAAGATTCAAGATAAGATTTAATTTGATTTCATGTTTTGGGAACTCCCTTTGATTTTGGGGGATTCGGGAAGTTGGATTTTTTTGATTTTATTTTATTTTTTTTGTTTTTTTTTTCCTTCTTTTTGTCGTATATATATATTATTTTTCCATTTTGATAATAACTAATGAATGACAGATACGATCTTCTAATTATTAGAGGTTGTAGAGGAATGTAAGGTTTCACCTTCAGCCTGGTTCAACACGTTAGCATTTTCGGTGTTGAGGTGTGTGATGGTGTCTCCTTGTATTTTCCGAGTTAAATTTGATAATACTTCTTTTACAGGCTTATGAGTGGCATGAGCAGTTTCAAGAGCATTTATCAAATTTTTAGATTTCAATGATTGTGAACGCAAGACCCTAGATGTTTTAGGGATTATTTTTTTGGGGGTTTTAGGAGATTTAGTTGTTAGGGCTGCTGGGATTTCAGATGAGTTTTCATCCGGAGTCATTGGGATTGATTCTTCCATCAGCGTATCGTGTTCACTCTGACTGACGTCAAGAATGGATGATTCGATTTCCTCTAGGTTTTCCATAATGGCTTCGGTTGTTGGTAGGGTGTGAGGATGATCCACGTTTTCAGTAGTATGGTGAGGAAGGGTAGGTGGAGGAGCAAGATGAGTTGGGATCTCAGAGGAATAAGTTTCTAGTCCTGTAGCAGGTCTAGAGATTGGAGAGCCCATATCCTCTTCAATGTCAGAGGGATCAGGTGAGGGATAGTAAGTATTTAAATTGATGTCGTCAGAAACCAATTTAATGTTTTCAGTTTCTTTTCTAAATCTTTCCATCCAGGACGGAAGGTATTTTGTATGGTAAGAAAAGAATGTCTTTTGAGAACACTTGGACAGTGTTTCAAAACTTTGGATGCGTTTGGACTCATCCACTTTGTCGCACATTACGAATGAGTGATGATCCGATTTGCATGCCTGGCATTTAATGAAAACTGGGCATTGTTGAATTCTGTGGGTGGTAGACCTACAGTATTGACAATGGCGGTATTTTGAGAGGATATTAAAGTAAAGTTGTCCCTTCTTTTGTTCATTGATAGTAAAGTTAACTTTTGTCTTTGGTAGAAAGTCGGTTTTTAGTTCAAGTATGTAATAAATTGAGGGGCCTTCATATAAGGATCCAAATTGAAGTGATAGTTTGTTTTTTGGTGAGTTTAGTTCTAGTTCTTCGGTGTAAATAATGTTACCGAATTTTTGTAAATATTCGGTTGCGTATGTTTTTGTACTTCTAATTGGTAGTTCAATAGAAGGCCTGAATTTAACGATTAGCAGGTCTTCACATTTTTCAGATTGCTGAAAGACTTTAATGTCTTCAGGAGTAGTTAAGTTTGAAATTTGAAAGACGATTTCGTTTAGATAGTCTTCCGTGTCAATTGGGTGCAGATTTGGTGCGTAGAGATAAATAGAGAAAGTTCTAGTTGGTGAAGTTGGTGAAGTTGGTTCTGTTAAATGGAGTGTCAAAGCATTTATGATTTCTTCAGGGAGATTTGCTTCTAAGGTGGATTTGATGTCATTGCAGATTTCAGAAATTTCTTGATAAGTGAGGGATTTGTTGTTGGTTTTGTAAATTTTAAAAGTTAGGTCTGCAGATGCAGAGCGATAGTCAGTTTTGTTTAATTCATAGGCCGCTTGAATTGATGCTGGGGCCTGGTTGTAATAGTAATTATTCGATTTGAAGCCTCTTTTCAATGCGTTTACTTTGTTTTGGTTGCTCCAGACGTTATCGCTGGGAGCATGATTCTGACCGGCATTTTGGGTCTCAGTTTCAGCAGGCTGAGACTGTTCTCTAGTTAGAGGGGACCTAATGGGGTCAGGAGGAGGAACAGGAGGGGGAGGACGTTCATTTTCAACTATATTACCCTGATTAGATAACATCTACTCATTTAAAAGCTTATAATGGATTTTACAACTAGAATTAATTCTCTTCAACAGCCGACATCATTAATCGCCGAACATTGTCGCCTGTTACTCAAATAGATAAATAGTCTAATGTCATAAGATGAATCATCGGCTATTTCCTAAAATGATAACCTAGATGAGCTTATCATTGAATGTTATAGGTAAATCTGTCCTAAATTCAATTAATAATACTATATATTTATTAACGATATATACATGTTTTTACCCTTTTTTATATATACGCGCAGCTCTCTTGCACGAACCCCAACCTAAGGGTTTCTTTCATTATAAATGGCTCATGTATTCGCTAATACTTACAGACAATAGAGATTCAATATTATTATTTATCTCCTATTTTCACACACCCCCATTAGTTAGAATCCATGTGCATCTTAGATACTAATCTCTTAAATGTGGTAGGATCCAATGACTTAGTCATAATATCAGCTAGGTTATCCTTAGTGTTTATATAATTAAGCTTGATTGTTTTGTCATTCACAAGTTGTCTAATCTTATGATATCTAAGATCAATATGCTTAGTTTTTTGATGTTGCGTATTGTGAGATGATAGTGTCAGTGCGGACATGTTGTCAACACACAAATTAATATATCCAACGTTAAACCCTATTTCATTTAATAAATTCCGTATATATAGCCCTTCCTTATCACCTTCTGATATGGCCATATACTCAGCTTCTGCTGAAGATTCGGCAATGGTTTTAATCTTTCTTGATCCCCATCCTATGATCATGTTATTTATCATTACTACATATCCTCCTTGTGACTTTCGATCCATTGCATGATTGGCCCAACTAGCATCTGTCATAACAGTAATTCTGAAGTCAGTTGATTCATCATAATCCTTAATTTCTACATCCTTGGTTTTATCTAAATATCTGAAATCTTTGTAATTACTTTCAATATTATTTTCATAGGATATTCCTCTTTTTTCAGTTTGAATCAGATACTGTACAACTCTTTGTGCTGCTTTAAGATGTGCTTTTCTTGGTTGCACTAAGTGGGAGGATAATATTGATACAGCACAAGATATGTCTGGCCTACACATCTTTGCGAAAAATAACAGTGTACCAATAATTGATCGATATTTTTCATGCTCTTGTTTATCTAAAAATGGAGATTCCAAATGTAGGTTACTCTCAAAGCGCTTTTCCATTGGAGTAGATATTTCTTTCATTGACGTGCTGATTTCAAAATCTTCTTTCATTTTCTCAATGTTTGATCTCATATTAAGCATAATCCCCTTTTTATTTATTTTTAGGTTAATTCCCAAGAAGACTTCAGGTGTACCCATATCTTTCATCATAAATGCTTTGGTGAGTACCATTTTAGCTTCATTAATTTTTGCATCATTTTGTCCTGTAATTAGAATGTCATCAACATATATTAATATTATGCAGTCCTTTTTGGTGGTGAAGAACATACATGGTTCTAATATAGATGACTTGTATCCTGCTTTCTCTAAAACATGTGTCAATGTTTTATACCATAGTAGTGGGGCTTGTTTTAATCCGTACAATCCCTTTTTTAATTTCCATACCATATTCTTTGGACAGTCCGTTCCTGATGGCGGTAGCATATATGTATCATAATCGATTACCCCATTTAAGAATGCATTCTTAGCATCCATTTGTTTGATTACCCAGTTTTTCTGAACAGTTATTGCCAGCATCATTCTCATTGTGTCTTCCTTCATGACTGGTGCATACTTTTCAACATAGTTATCTCCTTTCCTCTGGGTAAATCCTTTTGCCACTAATCGAGCCTTGAATTTTTCAATTCCATCAGGTTCTATTTTAACATTAAATACCCATCTTGACTTGACTATTAAGTTCTTTGTAGGTAGATCTGATTTCTTGAACTCGATGTAAACTCCTTGGTCCACTATTGCCTTCAGTTCTTCTTTCATTGCTGCTAACCATTGATCTTTTTGAGGAGATGTTAAAACTTCTGAATATGTCTTTGGTAAAATGTATTTGTGTTTGTTCACAGTTAATAAAGCATGCTCCCCCCCAGAAGTTGTACGTCTCATCAGTTCCTTGACATTACAAGGAGAGAAACCAGCAATTTCGTCAAAATCACGTTCTTCGTATGGGATATATCTCGGTAATGGTGTAGTCTTTGGTTTAGTAACTTTATCTGACGAAGCTACTTTATGTGCCATAATTTTTCTGGTGATAAAAGGTTTCTGTGAAATTTGTTGCTCACTAATATTTTCTTCAGAAGAACTGTTGTCACTAAGCATATCCAAGCCACTATTATTTTGTACTTTTTCATCTGACTCTATTGGTTGGTTTGCATTGTCGATGTTGTGCGTTGTTAAATCAGACCTGATATTTTCAGCATTAGGGGATGACTGCACATTAGATGAGAAATAGTCAGGCATGGAAAAATTATCCTGGAAAGATGATTCTTCCTCTAATTGCTGTTGAAAAACCTTGTCATCTGTAATATTGTCGTCGACATTTGTGTTGTCCGTGTCTAAATCGTCCGGTTTATCGTTGTTGTTGTCCTTGTTGTTGTTGTTGTCGTTGTTTTTGTCGCTGTCGCTGTTTTGTTGCAGTTTTGCCGCTTTTTCAAATTTTTCTTCACTTTCCTTTTGTGACTTTTCCAATTCTTTTATTTTGTTTTCCAGTTGGGCAATGTTGCTATCTTGTTGCCTTAACTCCTCCATATGTTTCAGCCTTAGCTCCAACTGAGCTATGTGTTCGCCATCTAGTTTGGTCTTTTGTTGTAATTTCCTTTCACTTGCCTTAATACGGTCAGTCCATTCTTTGAATTTGTCTGGTGGATCATCCACATTATCATGTAATTCCTTAAGAATTTCTTGTTGAGTACTTTGTGCTTTTTCAAGTACACTGATAGTATCAATGGACATTTGTGATAAGTCATTTTCTTCTTTTTGTGATAATTCTTTGTCTTCTTTTTCTTTTATCCCATGATCCAAAGTATTGTTTGTTTTGGCAATAGGGATAGTTGTCACTGATGCGTCCTTATTTTTCTTATCCTTGGATGCATCTTGTTTAATTGTAGGCTTGCCGTTTTCTGGATTTGTACTATATGGCACTGTTGGTAGCGCTCCACCTCCTCCTATCATATTGGTTTGACGGTTCTTTTGGTTAGATAATTCCCATTGGGATCTGTCGTTGACTGTTTCGATTTCACTTAAATCAAAATCTTCTGGATCAAACATTTTCCTAGCCCAACTTTGTTGTAATGGAAACACTGTTTTCATACCTTTAAATGCTGATGTGCGTTTAACTGTCCCACTAGACGGAATGTAAACTTTGGCTATTTTCATTGTTTGGTCATAGCCCACAAATATACCTGCATATGAATGATTGAATATCTTTTGATCAGAGTAATAATTGTGGGCAAAAACTTGACATCCAAATGGAAGTAAATCTTTGGTGTTGATTTCTTCGTACCCTTTAAGAATTTTTCTAGGCGATTGCTGGCCATGATAACGTGGAGTGATGTTTAACATGTATAAAACATATAAAAATGCAAGTGTCCATAGGTCACTTGTAACACCTGAGTCTAACATTGCAAACATTAGTCTTCTCTTGATACTGCCGATAGTTGATTCTGCAGCACCGTTTTGATAGGACGAATGTGGAGCTGTAAACTCGTGTATGATTCCTTGATCAGCACAAAACTTTTCTAATTCCTTTGTTCTAAACTCGTTGTCAGTTCTCAGATAGCATACAGTGCCACCTCTTAATGCCACTTGGTTCTGAAAAACTTTGACCATCTCAATAACTTTATTAGTTGCCTCAGATTTGGCGTTCATCAATTTGCCAATAGTGTATCCTGATTTCAACTCTCTTGCTATAATTGCGTACTGTTTTCTGATAGGACCCAAAATGTCAATGGCAATTCTTTCACCTAACCTTTTACTTGTGGTTGTAACTTTGCTTTTGCCATGTTTTTTCGTAACAACAGCATGACATGTTTCACATTTATTCAACACCTCTTGAATTTCCTCAATTGAAATTTCTTTGTAATTTGGATCTTTTTTCAACCTGCCAGTACCACAGTGTCCATACTTGATATGATCTACCAGGATTGACTTGTATTTGTCTTTGTTAGTTGCATTGTTGGTACTTTCACCACATAGTGCATTAGCTAAGTTTGTGTCTTTAACAAAAAATGTTGTAATAGTTGAGTTCTAGTTTCTATGTAGGACATATTAATAAACAATATTTTACTTGATTAACTAAGAAAATTTTTTATACACGGGATCTCAATTTATTTTCTAATAATTGATCCCCAATCTAAAAATATCTGTGACTAATTTCACACATATAAAAAATTTATCTTAGAGAATTTTTCTACCTGGTCGAGCTTCGAACGCCACACCACACATACATCAACCACCCAGTCACTTGACCATTAGACTAGGTTAGTAGTCAAATGATCCGGACAATATATTTCAACACCCCACCATGTTCGGATCAGGGGTGCAACATTCCAATATATATATATATCAGCAATTTTTAGTTAGATGTATGTCTTTATACGTTAGTATAGAATCCGTGTACAGTGAGGAACCAACACACACAGAGAAACACTTTTTCCTGCTTTCGCGTGTCCAAAAAAAAAAATTAAAAAAATTTCCTCACCTCGAAGTCTCGCCATGAAAAATTAAATCTAAAGTATTTCAAAAACATAAAATAAATTTATATACATCTTGTATATACCAACCTTGCTCACAAGGTTACACTGTTTTTAAAACACAAATTTTCGTTAGTAAAGTTCACTTCAAATAGATAATTCTCTCAATTATCCAAACACAAATTTTGTTAGCCATATCATATTTATCACAAATAGAATTTTTCAAACCTCTGTCATGTTAAGTGAATCTCTAAATTTATGAAATTTAATTCTTCCTAACGGTTTAGTAAAAATATCACCTAACATAGACTCAGTTCCAATGGACTCTAATAAAAAAGTTTTATTCAGATTGTCTCTAACAAAATGATGACGAATATCAATGTGTTTTGTCCTCTGATGATATACAGGATGTTCCGCTAATAATTTACACCCTTCATTATCTTCAAATATTGTAGGAAGTTCTTTAATCTTTAAGTCCAGTGATTTTAAAATTTGAGTTAACCATAAAATTTCCTTCACACAATCAGATAGTGCCATATATTCAGCTTCAGTTGATGACAATGCAACTGTAGGTTGTTTTCTAGATTTCCAAGTAATGGGAGTACCACCCATAATAAAAACATATCCAGTAGTTGATTTCCTATCATTTTTATCACCAGCCCAGTCAGAATCACAAAATCCAGTTAAAGTAAAATTTCTTACTTTCTTATATTTTAAACCTAACTTTAATGAACCTTTAATATATCTTAATGTATGTTTCGCAATTTTAATATGTTTTTCTTCTGGAGCCTTAATAAATCTTGATAAACAGGAAACTGCAAACGCTAAATCCGGTCTTACTGTATTTGCAGCAAATAACATTTTCCCCACCATGCTGCGATATATAGTAGCATCAGATTGATTTAGTAATTTTCCAGTAGGTAACATATCCACTTGCTCTGGCATAGGAATTACATTCGGACATTCCAAAATCATCAAGCATAGAAATCAGATATTTTTCCAACGAAATTGAAATATGATCCTTTGTTTGGGTTACCTTCATACCCAAAAAGGTAGAAACATTTCCCAAGTCTTTCATTTGAAAGTTTTTCCGTAGTATATTTTTACATTTTTGAATACCATGATTATTATTAGAAAGAATCAAAAGATCATCCACATACAGTGCCACAATTAAAATCACATTATGAGATCTTGAAAAATATATACCAAATTCAGGGATCGTACGTTCGAACCCAGCGTCAGTTAAAACACTATTAATTTTCTGATTCCAGCAGAGAGGTGCTTGTTTCAATCCATATAAACTTTTATTCAGTTTACATACCCGACCACTTTTATCATCAAAACCAGGAGGCTGCATCATATATAATTCCTCATTCACAGTTCCATTAAGAAAAGCAGTGGTCACATCCATTTGATGTATATGTAAATCATACTGTGCAGCTAGTGCTAATAAAATTCGAATACTTTCATATCGGATAACAGGACTAAAAGTCTCAAAATAATCTAATCCATGGACTTGTTTAAATCCTTGTGCCACTAGACGAGCTTTATATATAGGAGGGGTTGATGTATCTTTAATTGTAAATACCCAACGGCAGCCAATTGGACGTCTATTCTTAGGAAGATCCACTATTGTCCAAGTTTTATTTTGATATTGTGCACTCATTTCTTTATCAATTGCTGCTTGCCATAAATTTGCATCAGGAGATGCAAGTGCTTGTTTTATTGTAGAAGGTAATTGATAAAATGTGGACCCCTTTTTGAAAGCTTGATGTACAGTATTAAATACATAAAAATTCTTGATATTTATATTTGCCATCATGGACTTAGGATTTTCGCTTGTATTGTTCCTGTCTTTGATAGGTAATAATGATGTTTCAACTGGAATATTAAACTTTTTCAAACATCTTCTCTTTCTATTTGACATCTTTTTATTTATATCTTGTTGTCTAGTTGAAATCAAATTTTCATTGACCATAATCGGAATAAACTTATCTACTTCATCTATTGGAACATCCAGAGCTTGTGTAAATGGCGTTGTATATTTATCAGATGACATTAAGTTATCATCTTCACTTTGATTAGACTCTGAACTAGTATAATCATTTCCATGTAAATTTTCAAAATTTTCAAAATTTATTTTTCGCATCTTCGCGACTCTTTCCGAATTTGGACATCCTTCACTTTCACCACCATTAGCATCAGCTTTCCCATTATCGGTATCTATTTCCAAAGAACTAGACGGGTTTAACATATTATCAGTCAAAGTAGGTGTCACTTCATTGTCTGCTGTACTTAAATACTCTGTATCCGATGTCGTAGAGTCATTTGGGTCCAGCCTGTCCTCGCAAGACTTTGATTCTATTGGAATATTGATGCCCTTAGCAGATGACCCGAATAAAATGTCACTTGGTAGATATTCAGGTATATTTGATACCTCTAGCACTTGTGTATTATTTTTAAAAGGAAAAACCAATTCATCAAATTTCACATTACATGAAATTACAATATCTTGCAGTGAGGGAATATAGCACCTATACGCTTTATGATTTGGTTCATATCCCATAAATATACCTTCAATTGATGTAGTAGAGAATGTGGATTGTCTCTTCTCCGGTGGTATAAAAACATAACAAAGACAACCAAACGGATGTAGAAAATTATAGTCTGGATGAATTCCATTCCAATGAAAAAATGGTGTAAATTTAACTGCTTTTGTAGGTAATCTGTTTACTAGATATTCCACAGTCTTAACCGCTTCAGACCAAAATACTTCAGGACATTCTGAACTTTTTAATAATACTTTTGCTTTATCCTTAATACTTCTATGCATTCTTTCAGCTACGCCATTTTGATGTGAGTTATATGGAACTGTTAATTGATGTACAATTCCTTTTTCATAAAAGAAATTAGACAATTCCTGAGAACAAAATTCTCCTCCATTATCAGTCCTAACCGCCAAACATTTGAAACCTTTACTACTAAATTGATTTTCTGACATTTTTATAAAATACATTAATTCTTTAGCAACATCAGATTTATATTTTACTGGAACTAACCGTGTCCAACGTGTAAAGTCATCAACAATTGTTAGAAAATATTTTTCATCTTTAAAACCAATTGTTGAGAACGGACCACTCAAATCAGAATGAATCAAACTCAATGGAGAATTTATTTTCATTGATTCGGTAGACACGCTACTATAGCTTTTAGTTTGTTTTCCTGTAGTACATGCTGGACATAATTGAAACACAGCTGGCTTTGAATATCCTAATTTAATCATTACATCTGTTGAGGGATGTCCCAATTTGGCATGATCAATCTCAAACTTTTCAGCCTTTGTTAAGTTCACCAGATTATTATTAGATGGATCCATTTTTGATTGAATTACCGGTTGATAGTCAAAGTAATAAAGATTATCTTTTGTTTTAGACCCAATTTTTCTCTTATTTTGACTAAAGTAAGCCGAATTCTCATCGAAACATATGGTTTCGCTTGTAATTCCCGTTATTAAGGTCACCGAAATCAGATTTTGACTGGCATCAGGAACGTATAGTACATCTTTCAACACAATTTTATCATTATCCTTAGTAAATTCAACAGAACCCTTACCTGAAATTGAGAGTGACTTCTCAGAAATACCATTAATTACACCCGAAAATGGTTGAATATTCTTAAAATGAGATAAATCTTTACTTAAATGAATGGTAGATCCTGAGTCAATAATATACGAATCGTCATTTTTCTTCACATTGAAACTTTTCTCACGAGCAACATTAACAGACCAACAATTATCTTTATCATATTGCTCACTAGAAATAATTTGAAAATCTTCACACTGGATAATTTGCCATAATCTGCAGTAATTTGTTTTAACAGTTGTAAACCAAAAGAACCTGCCCGATGTCTATATTTCTTAATAATTTCCGAGTCCACAGAAGCCATTAAAATAACATTAAGGAAGTTGTCCAGATCTCTTTTTAATTTGTCAACTTCTGCATCTGTAAGAACTTGTGTGGTAGTAGTGTTATCCTCATTGGTTACGTTTACAGTTTTGTCACTTGAAATACCTAAATCTCCATTGTCAAAATAATTTACAATACCACCTTTTTCAGCTGAAAGAACAAAACGTAAATTATCTCTCCAAGCAGTAAAGTTGTAGGCATTTGTTAATTGTAAGATCGAACCAGTAGGATGACGCTGAGCAAAGGTGCTCATAACCTGTTGTAATAGTTGAGTTCTAGTTTCTATGTAGGACATATTAATAAACAATATTTTACTTGATTAACTAAGAAAATTTTTTATACACGGGATCTCAATTTATTTTCTAATAATTGATCCCCAATCTAAAAATATCTGTGACTAATTTCACACATATAAAAAATTTATCTTAGAGAATTTTTCTACCTGGTCGAGCTTCGAACGCCACACCACACATACATCAACCACCCAGTCACTTGACCATTAGACTAGGTTAGTAGTCAAATGATCCGGACAATATATTTCAACAAAAAACAGTTGGTTTTTCCATTCCACTTTAGCAATTAAGTTCCCGTGAGGATCTTTTAAATTACCACCAAAACCTTTCTTATTGCAGAAGTTAATTTGATAATTTTCTTCTAATAATTTATTGACTGATAAAAGGTTGCGTGCGGAATTAGGAAGAATCAAACAATCTTTGAGATAAAGTCCATTCTTAAATCTCAAATCTCCCTTTTTGTAGGAGGTCATGGTACCACTTAGTGTTTGAACAAGTGTGGTTTGGGGCTTAACGTTCGTCAGCACAGATTCATCTTTGATGATATGCATAGTTGCACCACTATCAAGCACAAGCTGCTGATCAGTCTCCTCAGTGCATGCACTCATATGTGCTTCCCCCACTACAAATGTTTCTGTAACAAAACTATTTGCAACGTCAGTCCCAAACATTTCACTTCCATCAAAAATTGTATCTTGAATGGATTGTCCACTCTGAGCACCCTCTGCCATGTTGGCTCCTGCCCTCCGTGGTTGATCTTCCCTAACCTCTCTTAACTGCTGTAACAGTGGACACTTAATCAGTCTATGACCTTTTTCAAAGCATGCCATGCATTGATCCTTGGCCAATTGATGATGTTGGTCCCTACCCCCTTGAGTATGTTGTGTACCCCTGTACCCTCCGGATTTTGATTTATAGGCCTGATAGCCTCCATTACCACCCTGGTAATTGTTTGTTCTCTGGTCATTCCGGGCTTTTGGTTGTCCAGAGAAATAAGTTTCAACTTTATTGTCAAACCTGTTGTTATTTGAGAGAGCGTAACCCTTTCTTTTCGCTCTAGTTTTAATCCTTCTCAATAACTCCGCAGTTGACACATCAGTTAGTAGGCTATTTGGTCTCTCATCCATTCCAAAGTGTTCAAACAGTTCGGTTACCGCCCCTGTTTCCATTTTCATTAGCATCAAGAATTTAGCAACCATATCTAACTTACTATTATAGTATAATAGCGTTTCTGCTTCTTGTGCAATTCTGTTTGGATCCCACTTTGTCAGAGCCCCCATTAAGAAGTTGTAGACCAGTGATATGTGTTCAGGTAATTCAATTGAGTGATACTTTCTGTTTAAAGCTCCAAAGAATTCCATACCACCTAAATCATTAAATTCACTAACGAAATCTTCACTAAAGTAACTTCTTGTGATAGTTTCGAACGCTCTACCATACCTCACTCTTGGACCACTGAAACTCCAATGTTTGAGTACCTCTCCCAAATCAATGTCAACCATCGCCTTTTGAAAGTTCAATTGAATGTATTTTAGAAACTTTGGCCAAGCCAATGGATTGTCCTCAGGTTTCTGTTTCTTTTCATCAATAACTTCTTTGACGTTGGCTAACTCCTTGCCTGTGATGTCTTTTGAAAAGCTGAAAGTTCCTGCGTCCCCGACGACAGAAAAATCTAATGTATTATTATTCATTATTTTGGATAAAGATTGGAAATCTAGGTAAATCTGTCCTAAATTCAATTAATAATACTATATATTTATTAACGATATATACATGTTTTTACCCTTTTTTATATATACGCGCAGCTCTCTTGCACGAACCCCAACCTAAGGGTTTCTTTCATTATAAATGGCTCATGTATTCGCTAATACTTACAGACAATAGAGATTCAATATTATTATTTATCTCCTATTTTCACATGTTAAGTGCATTTCATTTCCAACAGAGCGGATCATATAATCTATAAAAGCTACATCCTTTATAGGAATGTCTCAACAAGAAACACGTGGATGTTTTACTAAACATTTGGACTTGTCAGAATAAATTCATTTTTAAAAGCAATAATGACTGGGTGGCCAAGCTGGTTAAGGCGTGCGACTGTTAATCGCAAGATCGTGAGTTCAATCCTCACCCTGGTCGTTTTATTTTTTTTTGATATGCAACATAAATAATTTTGCGTGGTGTAACATAAGAAATTATGTTTTTTTTTTAAAAAATCTCTTTGCCACAACTATATTACAAATGGCTAAACCAGCTAAGTTCATCATAAGATATAATAGATTTATTTCAAAGATACGACACGAAAAATTTAAAGATAAAAATAAAACAAATGTAAATAAAAAATCAATTTTAAATTTATTGTCGCCTCAGAGTAATAATGAACCAAACGAACTTGAGAATCGAGTTTCCTCCATTGAATTGTTGAATATGAATCATCACAGGGAGCTACATCTACATATTCAAAAATTAAGTTATATTTTGCATCATATGGGTATCAATAATGAAAATAAAATGAATTCCAATTCCAATTTAGTCAATAAATTAATCGACATACCGACCTGTAAAATTAAACAACTAGCTAGAGAAGATAATTTCGGTAATCAAATGGTTATTTTAGCACATTTAATTTTTCTTGGAGAATTAGATGTGGATACATTTATGCGGCTGGTTATGAAACTACAAATTAATGAATTAGTTGAAGTTCATCGACGATTATATTTGGATGCTAAAAGTCTCTTTAATGATTGGGATAAAGATGAACGAACAAATATTATGGTTTCTGTTGTATTAGCAGCCAGGTATGAAATGTTAAATGATATTGAAAGTGCCACAACTTTAGTTGAATTCAGTAAAGAAGATTGGTTTTCAAAATTATCCAAATTGAGATTCAGTGATATTAAAAATATATTTTTACTATGCAATAAATTGATTGATAAAGATTGGATTAAAGAAATTATTTTAAATTATGAAGATGATAACGTAAAATATATTGCATGGGAAATTTGGGGTGATGTTGACATTAGAGAATCGATTAAGATGGAAGGAATCAAAGGTTTACTTATTAGATTAGAAAGTGAATCAATTTTAGTTGATTCTAAATGGAAAGGTAGATTTTTATCATTATCAAGGAGACTTGGTATAAGTTTAAAAGACAATGATAAACTTGAAAAGATAAAGAGTAAATTGCTAGTTATGATTGAATTAACAATTGAAGAAATCAATGACTCAATTCAAGGTTCAGATGATGAAGCACAAATAAGAGCTGGGACTAATTTAAGACATATTTTACATGAGTTTAAAAATCCCAGGCCAGATTCACAGATAAACTTAGGAACCAGGGCCCAAGCTGACGATGAAGCTGTTTTAAGATTATTACGTAACAACTAGGCGCGCGCAGTCGTTTTTTTTTTTTTTTTCATATTTTTAAACTGTGCAGCAATGAATTTACCAGTGACAAATAGCTTTCAGCAAACCCTGAGGCAATTATCTCTTTTTAAATACCCATATGGTGAATATCCTAGTTTTTTAAATAACTTTTTAAAATGCAAACATTTTTCACGACAGCAAGAAAATGAATTTATTCAAAAATATGTAACATTGATAAAAATGTCCCATTACGTAAATCAGCTAAAATCACAATCAACAACTCAGTTAGAACAATTCAGGATAAATTATTGGGAGAAATGGGATACAGAAGTAAATAATTTTTGGGGGTTTAATAATCCAGTTATACCCTTTATAGGCAATAATAAACCAACTCACATTGAAAGTTGTTCAAACTTACAAAGCGAAACATTTGAACTATTAGATATTGATAATTTACCAGAATTAGAGAGATCTTTTAAAATTCATAAATTACTGCGACATCCAGAATTGACACTCTCAATTCAACGTTTAGGAATTCAAAATTTAATATTAATCGATCCGACAAGATATTTAACACCACCATCACAGTTTATAATTAGAAATAAAATATTGAATCAATTGATAAAAATTCAGAGTGGATTAAAAAAATCTTTAGTTGCACGTGAGTCCATGCAAAAAATTGAATTTCATTTGAATAACAACCATAGTAAAATAAATGCTGATTGTAGGCAGGCATATTATCATTGGCTACAAGATGTTTACTTTATAAATGATGATGGTTCAGTTGGTAAATTTAAAAAAGAATTTAAAATTGGACGAACAGGTGACATCTTTGAAAAGTTAATTAAACAGTAAAAATACTTTTGTATAATATAAATGTATAAAAAATTAGAAAATTGAAATTTTTTGCAATGTTATTATATAAAAGTGTGCAATTTCTTTTGTTTAATTTAATTTAATTTAATTTAATTTAATTTAATTTTAATGTTTCCTCATCTTATCTTATCTTATTTTATCTTATCTTATTTTCGATTAATTTAACTTATCTCTAAGTGAACCTAACCATTCTCTGTAACCAACAACAACAGATTTATCTTCAACTAATAAACCACTAATCCATAATCTCATAGCCATATTTTCTTTCTTTTGACTACTGATTAATTGATCTTGACCACCAGGACCAATAACAACATACAGGTTCATCCAAGTTAAGTTTGATTGAGCAATATCTTCCCTTAATTTTGCAATAATATTTCTAATTCTAATGTTAAATTCATTATCTAAAATTGGCAATTCAGTTTTTTCAATTGGTACATCAATTAATGAATTAACACCGAAAACATCATTTAATAAATTATCAATGGCATCACCACCAACATATAAAAATAATTCAAAACCTGTATTAACCAAGTATAATCCATAACGTTGCATACCCATTGCACTTGCATTAATTGCATCAGGTAAAATAATTTGACCTGGTTGATAAATTTCAGCATATGGATCGCCTTCAGCTGGTAAAGCAATTGGGATTGGTGTGCCATTTTCATCAACTTCAATTAATTGTCCATTTTCATCAATTGGGAATCCTTGTTGATTATAACCAACAATTTCAGGTATAAAAAATTGTTCTTCATTATTATTTTGCCAATTTGATGGATCATATGGTAAACCAGCAAAATCAATCATATCATGTAAACTATAAACATCAGGATAAATAAATTTTCTCAATTGATCATGTTTACAAGTATATAAACGAATTAATGCTTGAGTTCTATGATCAGATGGTAATTGTTGTGGTCTTAAAGCTAAATTTTTTAATGAACAATTAAGTAATAAAGGTAACATACGTAAGTTAGTTGATAAAATAACAGGAGAAGTTGAACCCATATTTGTTGCAACAATTTCTTTACGGAAAATTGATAAAATATCAACCATTGATTTTTCTAAATATTCACGACCTGATTGAATTGAATTTGTTAATGCTTTATCAGCAGCTTTACGAATCATAACTGTTGCCATTGTTAATTGATCAGCTGATGCATAAATATTTTGTAAATTATCAGATGTTGGTAATGCTAAATTAAAAACACGAACACGTCTATCACCATTAATGGAAGTATGTAAAACAGCACCTTGAAAATAAACAACTGGTCTACGAATATCTTCCTCAACGGCAAATTCAATTGTATAAGATTGATCTCTTGGGAATGCAGGGAAAGCCATCAGATCTGAAGCACGATTAAAGAAATTACCTTGATAAACTTTAGCAGAGATTGCATCAGAAGCACGAACTCTAAGGACAGCCTCTAATCCAATATCTGATGATAAATAACCTGATAATTCTCTTGATAATTTTTCAACTAAATAAGGATTATGAGCATTCCAAGCAGGATAAAAATAAGTTTGACCTGAAGTATACTTTGTTAATTGAGATAAAGAGGCAACATCCTGATATTGACTACCACATAGGAACATATCAACAGAAATTTGTTTTTTATTACATTCAACGGCAAATGAACGATAAAATGGATTTTGAGAATTTAATAATTTTGAAGTTTCCTTTGGAGTATTAGAATTACCAGCATCATCACGAATAGTTAATTTACCTTCACCAATATTTGGTAAGGAAGCAGTAATAACAGTAATTTTACCACCAACAGATTCTAATAAAGAATAACCAGCTCTTAAAGCAGCAGATAAATTACTTTGAGTTGCATGTTGAGAATTTAAATGAATATCATTTGAAAAGAAATCAGGTAATTTAGAAAGTAAAATTTCAATATTTTTTCTACATTTTGAAATATTTGAAATGAGACCATTTGCAGCTGGTTGAACAACTGAAGAATTTGGAGAAACAACCATCATCGAAATTTCATCATTTTCATCTTCACCATCTTCATTATCCTCAGGAATTTCAAAATAGTATAATTGAGAATCAACACCAATAATTGAAATATTAGCAGTTTTTGGATTATTTGGGATTAAATCTAAAGAATCTAAAATGGACTGAATAGAAGTTTTTAATAATCCACTTCTAATTGAATTTAAAGAAACATCAATAATGAAAACATAAGTTAAAGCCTCAGGAATTCTAGCCATATATTCTTGAGGAGCTTTATATTCATAATTAATATTTTGTAATTCACCCCTTGAAAAGAAATCATTACCATTTAAACTTGGGATATCATTTAATAATAAACACATATTACATCTCCATTTATTATTTGGTTTAAATTCAACAAATGGATTTAAATAAGCACGACAACGACGACATCTAATAATAATGGTATCATCAGAAACAGGGAATTGTTCATCTTCATCCTTTAAATATTTATATGGTTCTAAAACTATACCAAATGGTAATTTAGATTTTTTAAAAATATTTGAATTTTTTGGGATAACATTTAAAGAAGATTTCATATAGGTTGTTGATTCAGTTAAGTTATTTGGTAAAGGTAAAGTAATTGGAGGTGGTGGTAATTGAAGATCAGCAATTGGAGGAGGCATATCTTTTAAAAGGTCAGTAGTATATAATCTGTTTAATTCCAATGGGACTTGATCAGAGCCCAGAACGTTAAATGATGAGCCAAGTTGAGGAGAAGCACCAGTGGCAGATGGATGAATTTGTTGACCATAATTGGCCAACATTGGAGACATTGGAGCCATTGGAGCCATTGGAGCCATTGGAGCCATTGGAGCCATTGGCTGATCCAATTGCTGTTGGAATAATGGCTGTTGCTGTTGCTGTTGCTGTTGCTGTTGCTGTTGCTGTTGCTGTTGCTGTTGCTGTTGCTGAACCTGTTGTTGTTGTTGGAATGGCTGACCATAGTCTGGCTGAGGATACTGTGGTTGGCCTTGGGCAGCAGAGGCATTGATACTCATATTTTGCAAGCCCTGATTCAACTGATCACCATATTCAGGCTGTGGATAATTTCTTCTACGAGAGGAAGACATCTTTTCCTTTGATTTGCTGGTTGTTGAAAAGGGCGAAATTTCGCGTTTTTGCTCTTTTTGCCACGTTGGGCGTTTTTCAGGCAAAAAAAGCTTTAAAACGTTGACAATCAATGGCGGCCGTTCAAAGTCAAAGAAGTAATGTGTTGGCTCTATATAGAGCCTTTATTAGAACTTCCAATCAATTTCAAAATTATAATTTCAAGGCTTACTTTTTAAGGAAGACCCGTGCTGATTTCAGGGCATCCGGTGAAATGACACCGGAGTTGTATCAAAAGGCATTGCAAGATTTGCAGGTTCTTAAAAGACAGGCCACCGTTTCACAAATGTACCATTCTGATCCGATTGTTTTGGAAAAATTGTAAGGAGGAGACGGAGTAGTTATTTAGATGCCAAAATAGTGGCATTTGTGAACTTTCTGGAAGGGAAAGAAGAAGAGGAGGAAACAACTGACTAGATTTGTTTTATGCTGGTTTGTTGACTTGTTTTCATTTTATTTTATTTTATTTTATTTTATTTTATCTTTATTTTATTTTATTTTATCTTTATCTTTATCTTGTTAAAAGTGATTTCTTGTTATCGTTTCTTTTTTTTGCCCTTTCACGGCTGTGCAAAAAGTTGTGCCGAATTAGATTTTTTTTTTTTTCTTTTTCTTTTACATTTGCATTTTGCTTTAAATTACACTTGGATTGCATTCAATTCTGCCAAATATATTACTACATTTGACCATTTATAAATTAAATTTTGAATAGTAAATTAAATATTTTTTTTAAAAAAGAGAGTCTGCACACAAGTTAAATAAGCACAAAAATGGATTTAAAATTAACCAATACTACAGATAGAGACAACTATATTTTACTTAACAATGATGAAAACATAAAGGATAATTCTTTAGTTGTTAATAATGCTACTAGTAATGTTACTAGTAATGCTACTGCTGCCACTGCCACTGCCACTGCCACTGCTACTGCTACTGCTAATGCCACTGCTGATGCTAATTCTAATTCAAATATACCAGGCTATGATAACAGGCTACACATATCATCAAAAGCTGCCCCAGAGCATCATAATAACTCATCTTCATTAAATGTAACTCTATCACAAAGTCAACAGTTGTTAATACCACAGACAAAAGGTAAATACACTTTGAATGATTTTCAATTAATTCAAACATTAGGAACAGGATCTTTTGGTAGGGTTCATTTAGTAAGATCTGTTCATAATGGTCGATATTATGCAATGAAAGTTTTTAGAAAGAGCCATGTTGTTAAGGCAAAACAAATTGAACATACAAATGACGAACGAAAAATTTTAGCACTATGTAGACATCCCTTTATCACTAGAATGTGGGGTACTTTCCAAGATTCAAAAAATATTTTTATGGTGATGGACTATATTGAAGGTGGTGAATTATTTACACTTTTAAGGAAAAGTAAAATTTTCCCAAATCAGGTGGCTAAATTCTATGCTGCAGAGGTTTTACTTGCTCTTGAATATCTCCATTCAAAGAAAATCATTTACAGAGATCTCAAACCTGAAAATATTTTAATTAGCAGATCAGGTCATATTAAACTTGCTGATTTTGGATTTGCCAAGCAAATTGATACAGTTACATATACACTCTGTGGTACACCAGATTATATTGCCCCTGAAATTATTGCCGTTCAACCATATACGCAAGCTGTTGATTTTTGGTCTTTTGGAATTTTAATATTTGAAATGCTTACAGGAACGACACCCTTTTATGATTCTTCACCTTTAAAAACTTATGAAAATATAACCCATTGTCAACCAAATTTCCCTCAGCATTTACAAAGTGAGGCAATTCATCTATTACAAGGATTAATTACAAAGGATGTTACCTATAGATTAGGCAATTTACAAAATGGTATTGGTGATATTAAATCGCACGAGTGGTTTAAAGAGGTTATTTGGGAGAATCTCATTCAGGGTAATATAGAGACACCCTATGAGCCAAATATTCCAAGTGGAGTTGGAGATGCCTCTCAATTTGAAAAGTATCCAGAGGAAAACTATGACTACGGAGTCCAAGGCCGTGACGAGTGGGGGTATCTGTTCACCGAGTTTTAAATTTGAAAGTTCAAGTTGCTGAGCCACACCCGTGCACCGGCGCGCGCGCGGCGTGCAGCCAATGAGAGCGCGCGATTTCAGATTTGGCATTTGTGCGTGGTTTTTGGTTTTCGTGGTGTGAAGCTTTTTTTTTTTAAAAAAAATATTTTTTTGGTTTCATTGGTTTCTAACAACAACAAGGAATAATAAAAGATGTTCAGACAAATTGCCAGACAATCTATTAAACTCAACTCTTTTGCATCTGCATCTGCATCTGCATCTTCATCTGCATTAAGATCAGCATCCACACTTACACCTGCTTCAATTACCAATTTACAAGCCAGATGGGAAAAGCTCCCAGAATCAGACAAGGCTGATGTTATCACAGCTATCTCTGAAAGACAAACTTTACCATGGAATGAACTTTCCCTTGAAGAAAAGAAGGCTGCATGGTACATTTCATTTGGTGAATGGGGTCCAAGAAAGCCATTGACAAGTGACGCTGATGTTAAGAAAATTATTGCTGGTGTTGCCATTGGCTGTGCAGTTTCCTTTGCCATTTTCTTAGGTTACAGATCTCAAAGAAATGTTCCAAAGACCATGAACAAAGAGTGGCAATTACAATCTGACGAATACTTGGCCTCTAAGAATGCCAATCCATTCAGTACATACTCTCAAGTTCAATCTAAATAATCTAATTTTTCCCTAAAGAGAAAATAAAATTATAATTTCACCTCTCCCCCAATCACTTTAACGTTATCTTTTTTGTTGTTGTTTAGTTATCTATCTTATGTAGCACTTATATATTTTTTTTTTTTTTTTTTTTAATTTATTTATTAATCAGAATTATAATGAAATTGCATATGTGCACCGCTCTCGACTACAACCTATTTGGGGCCATGACAACTAATCCATATGCACCAACCACACCTGGATCCATTGAACATTTGCTTACCATTCCAGATTCAAATGCTCTTCATTGGGATAACAATGATCAAATTAAAAATAATCAAAAGATTCAATTTTCGTTACTAATAACAATTGGCAAATTGAATGATTTATTTAATAAAAAAATTATTTCAAGTGGTGAATTAGATTCAGCTCAAACTCAGTTATTAAAAGAGTATAATTATCTTTCATTGCCAATACCTAAAAATTGGTATAGTGAGTATCCAGAATTACGTTTGGGAATTGCCGTTGTTGAGCCACAGGTAGTTACCGATTCCAGTTCCAGTGCAAGAGCCAACGAGGACAATCAGCATCAGGGTCAATCTTTGGCAAAAGCTCAAACACCAGCAATTTTAAATACTGGTAAAAGAGCCCATGGGAATGGAGCTGCAATTGCCGATGCTACATCTGCATTTGTAACTTTACAAGATGCCATTAAATTAAATTATAGTGATAGTAAAGAATTACACTCGTTATTAGTTGAAGTTATAACGAGTTGCACTAGAATAATAAATGATTTTTCAGGCAGGGGTAAATTAGTCAATTGGCTTATTAAATTAAATAAAATGAAGGAGGCTAACGTTAAAGTTAATGCACAAGAATTAGAACAGTTATTATATGACATTCAAGAGGCATATTGGGGATTTTACGATTCGTTGTAAGGGGCAGGCCAGCAATTCCGGAGTAAAATTTGAACGTTGACGTTTACGTTGATTCCGATTCTGATGACTCTTCGCATTTTTTTTTTTTTTTTTTTCCCCAATCTCGATCCGGTTTATTTTTCAAGATTGCATTTTTTCTCTTTCTTTCTCTTTCCTTTCTCTTTCTTTTCTCTTTTAATAATATACAGTTTTACCAATGTCACTTGAAAATTCTGTAGTTTCTTTAGCTAGTCTTAACTCAAACAAGAACAACTGGATTGTTCAAAAATTTGGTGGTACCTCAGTTGGTAAATTTGCCCAAGATATTGCCGTTAAAATTGTTAAGGAATATTCAAATAATAATAGAGTTGCCGTTGTTTGTAGTGCTAGAAGTACCCAAACTAAAAGTGAGGGTACAACTACTAGATTATTACTAGCAAGTGAATTAGCTCAGGATGATAAACATTCTGAATTTAAAAATATTTTAAAATTAATTTTAGATGATCATATCTCAAATGCAAATAGTTTAATCTCTAATGAAAAGATTAAATTAGATTTAATTGAAAATACAAAGAAAGAGGTGAATGATATTGAAAGATTGTTAGATGCCTGTTGTATCATTGGCGAAATTTCAACAAAATCTCAGGATGCCATTATGGCCTGTGGTGAAAAATTAAGTTGTTTATTTATGAGTGCACTTTTAAATGACAATCAAGTTAAATCAAGTTATATTAATTTATCCAATATTGTTTTAAATATAAATAAAATTTATCCAAATTGGAATTTTGGTAGTGATGACAATGCCGCTCTTGATCCAATTTTTTATAAATATTTATCACAGGCAATTAAATTAGAAATTGATTTGTTAGATGAAGATACAGTGCCTGTTTTAACAGGATTTTTTGGTAGTGTTCCAGGTGGTTTATTAAAATCTGTTGGTAGAGGATACACTGATTTATGCGCTGCCATTTGTGCCGTTGGATTAGAAGCTGAAGAATTACAAATTTGGAAGGAAGTTGATGGTATATTTACTGCTGATCCAAGGAAAGTTAAAAATGCAAGATTATTATCAAGTGTTACACCTGATGAAGCAGCTGAATTAACCTATTATGGATCAGAAGTTATTCATCCATTTACTATGGAACAAGTTATTAATGCTAGAATTCCAATTAGAATTAAAAATGTTATGAATCCAAATGGTGATGGTACAATTATTTATCCTGATAATATTGGTAGGAAAGGCGTTGAAACTCCACCACATCCACCTTTAGCTCCAAATAAATTACCAAGTTCAGTTTATATTAAAAATCAATTTAGTGGTAAATTACCAACGGCTGTAACGGCAAAGAGTGATATTTCAGTTGTTAATATTCATTCAAATAAAAAGACACTTTCACATGGATTTTTAGCATCAGTTTTTGGTATTTTAGATAAACATAAAACTGTTGTTGACTTAATTTCAACAAGTGAAGTTCATGTTTCAATGGCTGTTCATTATTCAAAGGATAATAGGAAACAATTTTTATTAGTGTTGCAAGATTTAAAGAAATGGGGTGAAGTTGATGTTACGCATGATCTGTCCATTGTCTCGCTAGTGGGTATACACATGAAGCAATTAATTGGCATCGCCGGTGCCATGTTTAAAATTTTAGCTGATGAAAAGATTAATATTGAAATGATTTCACAAGGTGCCAATGAAATTAATATTTCTTGTGTTATTGATAAAAATGAAGTTATTAGAGCATTAAATGCCTTACATGATGGGTTATTAATTAAGCCATTTAAAGTTGAAAGTGAGGCAAATTTAATTGCAAAGTTAAAATTACAAGCAAGTACTTAAATTAAAGATATATAATCATTTTATTTAGAAAACAAAGACATGATCATCAGCCTTTGAAACTGGTCTAGCCTTTTCCCAACCTAATTCATTACTACCCTTTTTCAAGGCACTCACCATTGGTGGTGGTCCACAGAGTAATAATTTATTTTTGTTAATATCAGGCGTTGGGAATCTTTCTGATAAAACATCCTTTGTAATGAATCCAACACCGCCAGTCCAATTTTCTGGTGCTTCATTTAAAAAGTAAACAACGTTAATATTTGAATTACCAGCGACTAATTTATCCAATTCAGGCTTTAATAAAATATCTTCCTCAGTAAGTGATCCATAGAGTAAGGTAACTTTAGTTTTATCCAGTGGATTTAAACAGATAGCCTTAATAACTTGATACATTGGTGTAATACCGGTACCACCAGAAACCATGCATAAATGTTCCCATTTATTAGCCTCATATTGGAAATGACCTCTTGGACCCTTAACTCTAATAGTATCACCTAATTTTAAACTGTCCATATATTTAGTAATTAAACCATTTGGATAAACTTTAATTAATAAATCAAAATATCCCTTAGCCTCTTGATCAATTGAAGTTGGAGTATAAGATCTTAAAACTTCTTTACCATTTAAATTTGCACCAATTTGAATATGTTGTCCAATGGGTAATCCTAAAATATCATTTGGTCTTGGCAGGCCAAATCTGAAAAAGGCAGTGTTGTGTGAAAGGACAACCTTTTGAATTAGTGGGAACTCTTGAAACTCGCCAGCCTTTAAAATTTTTCTCTCACCAGGAGCTAAAAAATAATAACCAACGGCAATGGCAGTAATAGAAGTGATAATAGTAACTAAAGTCGTTGTACTAAACATTGATTCGGTAACCATTTCAGCTATTTTTTTTAAAAAAAGTGGAAAATTCTCTTGTCTTTTTAACTTGGAAAATAGCCAAAACTCGCGATCAGCTGCCAAAAATGGCTAAAACATCCCCGAGATCCCGAATTCGGGATCGAGATCGAGATCGAGATCTGAGCAAATTTTTGCCAAAACAAGTGTGCAATTTTAAATTTTAAATTTTAAAATTTAAATTTTTTTACAACTGGTTTGAAGTCGTAAATGGGCCTCTTCCAGAAGCTCTCCTTCCCAAGACAGTCCAAGCAGAGTAATCTCTCCAGAGATATCCATCTATCAGTTGAAACTTCCCAGGCGGTATATACAGATGACTGCAGTGTAGATGATGTAGACGATGATTGTAAAAAAAACGACGACAATGACGACACCGGCTACCACTCAGACTCATCAAGCGACCTGTCCATGCTGGATCCAGTGGCTAGAGAGGAAAAACTCAAAAGGGAGGAAAGTTTAAATGATTATTGCAAAGGTGGATATCACCCCACATTTGTTGGTGAATTATACGGTGATCAAAATGAATATAAAATAATTAGGAAATTAGGCTGGGGTCATTTTTCAACGGTTTGGCTTGCTTGGGATGATCAATCTCAAAGGCATGTGGCTATTAAAATTGTTAGAAGCAGCAAAAATTATACAGAGGCCGCCCTTGATGAAATTAAAATTTGTGAAAAGATTAACGATGCTGGTTATCATCCTGGTAAGAAACATATCGTTAAATTATTAGATCATTTTTGGCATAAAGGTCCAAATGGTAATCACGTTTGTATGGTTTTTGAAGTTTTAGGTGAAAATATGTTAAATTTACTCTTACGCTATAGATCATTCGCTGAAAAGAAAAAGGAAGAAATTGCCAATGATTTAAAACTAGAAGACGAGGCAAAATTACAAGGGAAAATTTTAAATAAATTGTTAAAGGAAAAAAATGCAACTAATTTCTCTGATTTACAAATTATGATGGAAGGCTATGGTGGATTACCATTAAGCTTAGTCAAACAAATTGCAAGGCAATTATTATTAGCTTTAGATTATTTACATAAAATTTGTGGTGTTATTCATACTGATATTAAACCTGAAAATGTTTTAGTTGAAATTACTGACGTTGAAAGATTAGTTAAATTGTTAGAACTTGAAAAGAAAAATGTTAAATTGGCTAAAATTTTACAAAGAAGAGAGGCTGATCAAATGAGTGGCATCAAAGAAATTTCTAATAATAGAGATCATATTTCAAGAAAGACAAGTATAAATTCAACAAGGAGTAATTTAAATTTAAATTCAAATTCAAATTCACCCATGGCTAAACCTGTTCCTTTCCCTACCCCTAGAAAAAATTCTATACCAGTAAGAACGAGTAGGCCATTAACCTCACCCGTTGAAACTTCCTCTGTTGATAATTTTTTTAGATCCTTTTCTTTTTCTCAAAAAAATTCAATGAATAGATTTGGCAGTGTCAGTTCGGTTAATTCATTTGTTAAGCAAATGCCTATTTCATTTGCCAAAACTGAAAGTTTAAATGGTTATGCTAATGGCAATGGCAATGGTAATGGTAATAGTGACTTGCCAGTTTTTGACAATACTGAAATTTATCATGAGAAAGAACTTGAGAAGATTGAAAAAGAAAAGCCTAATGGCCATCAGCATCAGCATCAGCATCAAAAGCATAAAGACGAAAATAGTCCACAACAAAATTATTCATTTCAAAAGCATTTTTTTTCTTCACAACCAATCGAAGAAGAAACTGACGTTGGCTCAACAACCGAAGATGAATCCATTGGATCAAATAAAAATTCTAAAAATTTAAATTCAAACTCTTCAGATATTTTTCATGATGCCAAGGATAAATTTTCACCACTGCCAGCACTTGACATTGGCAACACCCATATTGCATCCATTTCAATACCGTCAAATACACCAATATTTCGTCAGGATTTATTTGATACTAAATATCCATCCATAGATAATGAAATTAAAATTAAAAATGATAAAATACCAAATAAAGCATCATCACCCTCACCCTCACCCTCACCCTCACCCTCATCATTATCAGAATCTTTCAAATCTTCATCGCCAATCCCAATACCCATGCCAGAGCCAATCTTTGGACGAAATTCAAATTCTGAATCAGCAGTTGAAAACAGTAGAAAATCAACAGTTTCAGTTTCTGATAAATCAGTTTTAAATGAATTTGAAGATATTATTTCAGTTAAATTGGCAGATTTAGGTAATGCCTGTTGGTATAATAGACATTTTACAACTGATATTCAAACAAGACAATATAGAGCTCCAGAAGTTATTCTTGGTGGTAATTGGGGTTGCTCAACAGATTTATGGTCATATGCTTGTTTAATCTTTGAATTAATAACTGGTGATTATTTATTTGATCCTAGAAGTTCAAAAAATTATTCAAGGGATGAAGATCATCTAGCGCAAATGGTTGAATTATTACAAGAATTCCCTCCAATTGATTTTTTAAAGGATTGTCAAAGATATCAAGATTTTTTTGATTTGAGGGGTGATGGAGTTAGCGATGCTTCAAATCCGTTAAAGTTTAAAAATTCAGCATCACCAATAGCATCACCAGCAACAACAGCTACCAATGAAGTCATTTACTCAGATTCAAAATTTATAAAAAAGGAATTAACTAGCTCTAATGGCACAACAATTTTAGAATGTCCAGAATTTGTTGGTTCAATTGGTAAATTTCAATTACCAACTGGTATTCATATTAATAGACCCACAAAGCCATCACAATCAACATCTTCATCAATTAAATTTAATGCTGAATCTACATTACCTGGCTATTTAACAAATTCATCAGTTAAATTAAATCATCTAGCTGATATTCGATTATCATTTAAAAATATTCAATCACTTAAAATTTTCCCAATTGAAGAGGTATTAGTTAAGGAGTATAAAATGCCTGGTAATATAACCAAGCAAGTTTGTTCATTTTTACGTAATATTTTAAGATTTAGAGCTTGTGATCGTTTGGATGCTGGATCATTATTGGAAAGTGACTTTTTAGATGGGATGGGGTTGAAAAATTTAGAAAAATCAGAAATTAATGGTTGGGACCATGAGTCTGTATTTGAACAGTAACAAATTGTAATTGTAATTGTAATTGTAATTGTAACTGTAATTTTTTTTACTTTGTTAGATAATAGAAACGATAAATTGGTACTCTGGTGTAGGGATGTTTTTTTTTTTCTTTTTCGCTAGCTGCATCTGTTTTAGTGCTTATTTTCTTTGCAGAGTGCTTAATGTGTGAAAATAAAGTTTAACCAATTAGGCACGATTGTACTCTTTTTATATGAAGCTAGAACCAGAAAAGGTTAGATCTTTATTTGAAGAGCATTGTGATTTACCAGATAAGGATGAAATTCCAAATTGTAAAATAATTTCTAGGCATCAGTATCAGCATAATCTAATAGGCCACAGCAATTTTCAACTTGAAAGATGGACATTGCCAGATGCTGATTTTGTAGACAGGTTACATCAATTACCCCATCAAAATTCATTCTTATTTTTAAATAAACTAGGTATGATTTGGGATGCAAATAGATATCAGGTTATTCATGTGTTAGATTTAGATGACGTTTCAAGGAATCGAATTGTAACAATAGAAGTTTTAAAGAATCCAAAATTTTGGGATTTTTTTTTTGGTATAAAATTTAATAGACTTTGGGAGCCATATAAATCACTAATTAACAAAATTGTTAAATATTCTTATTCAAAGCAAGAAAGGTATTGGGATGAATATTTCCTTTCACCAGCTAAAATTCAAAGTGGTGTAATGAGTATACCTTGGAAAAATTATTCTCCATATTTACCACTTGTTGATGGATCTATTTGTTTATTTTGTGGTGTTGCAATTGCAAATAGAAATGCAATAAGTGAACATGTTTTAAAGTTACATCATGATAAAATAAATGAAAATTTAGATCCAATTGAATATTGCGCAAGAGGATTATTTCAGGAACTTGATATTCAAAAGGGTATTGCCGTTAGATTTGGTCGTGTTAGATTGAAAGTACCTGCTACGCTTCCATATTCACGGGCAAGATATCACATTTCAAGATTTGATTGGTCCTTTTTAAATATTATTGACAAATCAAATTTTGAAATTTTTAAAAGTAAAGTGGCTGAATTATTTGCATATGTTGTTTTATTTTTAAAAAATATTGATGCTGATCATATTGTAAGTTACTTAATGGTTTGTTATATGAAACATTCTCAATTAACAAATGAAAATTTAGCATATGCTAGGAAACAAATGGATGAATTAGAAAATCATCTTTCATATCCAATTGGATGGATTAGAGAGGATCTTTCAACAATGATAAATTTAATTGGTATGTTATTAAGATTAAGCAATTCAAAAATTAGATCCACTTATCAATTTAAATTTTTACCAAAAATGATTTTGTCTAAAGTTGAAGTTGAAATTCAAATTGAAAATGAAAATGAAGATGAAGATGAAAAGGAAAATGTCATTGAGGCCAGCCAGTCAAAATATGATGTTTTTTGGGATTACCAGGGGATAGTTATTAAAACACATTGGGAGATGTATCTTTCGTTGATTGTGTCAATTTTAACCAAATATGAATTTTGCCTTCTTGGATCTAAAAATAAAACAGTGCCAGAGTTTAGAGAGGCATTAGAATTTATCAAAATATCAGATGATTTTACAAATGATGAAAAGAGCATATGGTCAAAAGCTGAAATAAGCAATTTGATTGAGCATGATCCACAGAGTGAGATAATTGCCGCCATGGAAAGATATCACACTTTAACAGCATTGAAACCTTTAGAGGTTGAGGAGTTTTTGACATCTGATGCTCAGATTCTAGATTCTGCATTGAGTCCTTCACCATCACCTCCACCTCCACCTCCACCTCCACCTCCACCTCCACCTCCACCTTCAAATACAGCAGCAGAAGAAACAGAAACATCACTTGTCTCTTCATCTCCAAAATTTCCACCTTCTATTTTAAAAATTGGTGGTTCTAAAAGTGGGAAAACAGGCGATGTTAAAAGGATACGATTTGCCAACGACGAAGCAGAGCAAGTTGAAGAGAGTGCAAATTTACCAAAGAGCAACAACGGCCATAGCAAAAAATTTGAAATTTTCAATAAGGCTATTACCAACGAAGAAGTATTAATAATATCACAGCAACAAATAGAATTATTTGACAATACTCAGTGGTCAGTTTTAGAATACAACAAATTTTTAAGAGTTACCGAATTCAAAATTATTCGTCAGGCACAGCGGGTACTACCAACTGATAAGTACAATTTTTACAAAGATTTATTTGAATTCGGTACAATTAAATCAATAAAATTTGAAGAGAATATTGAGCGGGTGCCATTTGAAGAGGATGAATTATTTGAGTTACAGCAAGATTTGTATTTCTACATAATGAGCACCTGCCAATATAAAGTGAAGGCAATGTTTTCACCAACAGAGGAACTCACTTTTGATTTAAAGCAAGATCAATTAAGAGTATTTTGTAATCATGGTATTGATATTTGGGGTGATTGTATTTCTATTGCCGTTTCAGTTTTATTAGTTGCTCATGGTTTAAAACATGTTAATTTAAGAGCTGAACAGTATAAATTTTTAGGATTGTTGAAAGAATTAGAATGGGGTTTTGAAGAGGATCATGTTGAAGAAGAGGCATTTGAAGAGGAGGACAATTTAAAGCCCTTTTTTAAACCTGGGAATAAGTTAAATTGGGATGGTAATTGGGGTATTAACGATTATTTGAATTTGAATTTGAATTTGAATTTAAATTTAAATTAATATACAGTATTACTTATGTAAAATATCAAAGAAATAATATTCACCTTACCTTGTAATTTTTAAACCACCCTGTCTCTTTAATTCCAAGGCCTTTTTATAAGGTGGTGCCGTTGGCTTTTGAACAGGCTCTAATGCCACCCTATTACCATTTCCAATTCCTAATAATTCATCACCTTGCTTTAAACTATAAGTTGCATCTGAATCTATCCCATTTAAATCACCACAGGCAACAAATGGAGCTATAAATCTTTCCTCTTGGTCAAATGACAATTGATCATTTAGTGAGGCTCTACCTAGTTGCATATGTGGTTGGTTAAAGAATTCTTCAGTACTCAGTGATTGATTTAAATGTGGCTTCCAACCATCTCTTGGCTTATAGCCCTGACAGACGATAAATGCCTCTAGAGAACTGGCACGACTTGAACGTGGCTTTGCACATGTTACCCTTTCAAACAAGCAGCCAAGTTGAGAATACAAGAGATCAATGTCCCTACCCCTAAAAATTTTGGCAACAAAGCAACCACCCTCTTTGAGAACACACGTTGCCAACTGCAAGGCACATAAGATGAGCTGGGCTTGAATATACTCGTCCAAATCGTGAAGACCTGTAACATCAGGAGCACCATCAGAGCAAACGAAATCTGCCTTTTCACCATTAAATGCCTCCATAATCTGAGCCAACGTTGCTGGATGTGTAATATCAGCCTGTAATTCAATGACACCATCAATTGGAGACATTGGCTGTAAATCCACTGAGACAATATTTGAATTTGGACCAGCCTTAGCACTTAAAACTTGTGACCAGGAACCAGGAGCTGCACAAAGATCAACAACGTTATGAATATTTGCAAATAGATCAAACTGTTCGTCAAGTTGTAACAACTTAAAGGCACTACGAGCTCTATAACCAAGTTCCTTGGCCTGTCTATAATACAAATCTCTCTTATCCTTTGACTGTTTACCCATAACTGTGACAATTTAAACAAAAAAAAATTTTTTTTTTATTAGAAAATCAAAAAATCAAAATGGTTTTTTTTTTTGCCGAAAAGAAGAAGAAGAGAAAAAAAAAAATTCTCAAAAACTTCGAATTGAAACGAAACGAAACGAAACTGAATTTTAGCAAAAGAGCCAAATGTCTACATCCAAAGCATCTACATCATTGAGCAAGGCGTTAAAGGAGTTGGCTGCTATTAAGGTAGCCGCTTCAAATGTTGTCAAGACGCCAGATTTGCATAAAGCTGCCACTGCTGAGTTGATCAAGACATTGAGAGCAGGTTCAAAAATGAACAAAGTCCACACACAGCATTTCATCCCTGATAGAATGGAAACGCCATTGCCAATTTCAGCAGAGTTGAACTATTATAATCCATTGAGACATGAACCTACGCATGGCCATTTAAAAGCAGAAGTTGTTTTCAAGTGCTACGATCCACGTAATGTTGAGCTATTTGCAGATTTTGCACTTAGAGCAGCCTACTACCTTGGTATGCCAGTATCTGGAGCAACACCAATCAACAAGAAGATTGAAAGATGGACAGTCATTAGAGCACCATTTACCATGGCCAAAAGTAAAGAAGGATTTGAAAGATACACACATGGTAGAATCATCAAGGTCTTTGACACCACTGACGAGGTTGTTGACTTGTGGTTGGCCTATATTAAGGAAAACTCCGTGTGGGGTGTTGGTGTCAAGGTGAATAAGTTTGAAGCTGGCAGTGTGGACGAGGAAACCGCAGCAGCAGAAGCAACGACAACAACAACAACAACAACAACAACTTCATCATCAACGATATTGCAAGAGATTGATGCCCAAGAGGGTCAAGTTGCTCAAAAGGTTAAAGAGTTGTTGGCCAACCCAGTGTTTGCCAGACACATGTAATTCATCCATCCAGCCGTACATGTATATAAATTAAAGATAAAGATAAAGATAAATATAAATATAAATATAAAGTTGAACTTTGGCCTACCCATACATAAGGGCGTCGAACTCGTCATCATCCTTCTTTTGCTCATTATTGCCACTGGTATCCCGGTAAACGGATGCTCTACACAGTGGACACGTTGTACGCATTTTGAGCCAGGGACCAATACAGGACAGGTCGAATTTATGTCCACAGCGTAATTGAACAACTAGGGGATACGGATCATCTAGAAAGCTCTCTGTGCAAATGGCACAATCTGCTTGGGCAAGTTCTTTACGGGGTATTCTATGTAGCGTGTCTAGAAAGTCGTCTTTGACCCCCTGTGGCGAATCCTTTTTAAGTTGTAATTGGCTCAGTAGCTGTTCAGCCTCTAGTATGTCTACACTACTAAGCAACCCCAGTAGATGTTGTATTGACGGAGCCATCTGGTTGTTTTTTTGTTCAAATTAGAAAGAAGATTTTTTTTATTTTTTTTTTTTACAACTAAAGAAACCGGATTGAAGAACAGCATGGACGAAAGAGCCTTTGCAGGTGTTGCCGGTGTTATATTGCTTCTTTTGATTGGGTTCCTCGTAAGACTCTTGTTGGTGGTGCCATTCACTGCTAGAAAGCTCACAGGCAATGTCAACAAGTTTAAGTTTAAATCTAACTCTAACGGCCAGCCCAAATTGATCATTCTACTTGGATCTGGTGGACATACGAGCGAGATGATTCGAATAATCTCACAATTCAAAGAGGAACTTGAAAACTACCAGAGCAACTACATTGTAACCTCAGGGGACGGCACCTCTGTGGCAAGTTTACACAATTTCAATCCAAATGCAGGAGTTTACCAATTACACAGAGCTCGAAGCGTGCATGCCTCAATTTCATCAACGATTGGCAATACCATTGTCAGCCAGGTGGAATCTATAAGACTCGTTTATAAAATAAAGCCTGATCTTTTACTCTGTAATGGACCCGGAAGCTGCATATGTCTGGCATTGGCCATGCTTTTAAGACGTTTCTTTACTGGTAAAGGTCGTATCTTGTACATAGAATCTGCTGCCAGAGTTTCCAGGCTGAGTATTAGTGGTCAATTGATGCAACTGCTTGCCGACAGGTTTGTTGTTCAATGGGCCCAGTTGGCAAATGGGCGGCGTAGGGAATGTGGCGGCTTATTGGTGTAAAATTTTTTTAATTTTTTAATTTTTAATTTTTTTCCTAGTGAGACGCCACAAAGTTTATGACTTCAAATTGTGACTCATCACGACACTTTTATTTGAAACAAAACTTTTCGCCGTGAAAGGAAAAAAAATTTTTTTTTTTTTGTTTTCCTTCTCTCTTGGTGTCCAGGTAAAACAAAAAAAAAAAAGCTTTAAATGTCTGACGTTGTGCCTGAAGTTACCGAACAGCTTACCAAGCTTCACTTTGACGAGCCAACAGGTGAATATGTTTCCAAATCTGAATTTAAAAAGAGACAAAAATTAAGACAGCTTGAGGCTAAAAAAGCTGAAAAGGCTCAAAAGGCAGCTGCAACAGCTCCAAAAGTGACCAAGCAAAAAGACGAATTGGCCAATCTCAATCCAGCTCAATATTTTGAAATTAGATCATCTCAAATTGATGATTTAAGAAAGCCACATACTGAATCTAATCCTTATCCACATAAATTTCACGTTGATACTGAATTTAAAGATTTTAGAGAAAAGTATAATCATTTAGCCAAGGGTGAATCATTACCAGATGTTAAAGTTACCATTGCCGGTAGAATTATGGTTAAAAGAGAATCTGGTTCTAAATTAAAATTTTACAATTTGCAATCAAATGGTATTAATTTACAAGTTATGGCTCAAGCTCAAGATGCTCAAGGTGATTATAAATCTATGCATGAATTATTAAGAAGAGGTGATATCATTGGTGTTGAAGGTTATCCAGGTAGAACCAATCCACAAAAGGGTGGTGAGGGTGAATTATCAATCTTTGCCACAAAGGTTAAACTTTTAACTCCTTGTTTACACATGTTACCAACTGAACATTATGGTTTTAAAGATCAAGAGGCTAGATATAGAAAGAGATATCTTGATTTAATTATGAATAAAAGATCAAGAGAAATATTTTTGGCAAGATCTAAAATTATTCAATATATTAGACGCTTCCTAGATACCAGAGATTTCATTGAAGTTGAAACACCAATTTTAAATATTATTGCTGGTGGTGCAACTGCAAAGCCATTTAAAACTCATCATAATGATTTAGATATGGAAATGTTTATGAGAATTGCTCCTGAATTATATTTAAAAGAATTAGTCGTTGGTGGTATGGACAGAGTCTATGAAATTGGTAGACAATTTAGAAATGAAGGTATTGATATGACTCATAATCCTGAATTTACCACTTGTGAATTTTATCAAGCATATGCAGATGTTTATGATTTAATGGAAATGACTGAATTATTATTCTCTGAAATGGTTAAAGAATTAACAGGTTCATATGAAGTTGAATATCAACCAAATGGCCCTGAAGGTGAAACTTTAAAATTAAACTTTGCTAGACCTTGGAAAAGAATTAACATGATTGAAGAATTAGAAAAAATTTACAATGTTACATTCCCACCAGCAAATACCTTCCACACTGATGAATTCAACGTTTTCCTAAGAAAAGTTTTAGCTGATAATAAAATTGACTGTCCAGCTCCATTGACCAATGCGAGAATGCTCGACAGATTAGTCGGTGTCTTGGAAGATGCTTCAATTAATCCAACTTTTATTTTTGGTCATCCTCAAATTATGTCTCCATTGGCAAAATACTCTCGTGATATTCCTGGTTTATGTGAACGTTTTGAAGTTTTCGTTGCAACCAAAGAAATTTGTAATGCTTACACTGAATTAAATGATCCATTTGATCAAAGGGCTAGATTTGAAGAGCAAGCTCAACAAAAGGCTCAAGGTGATGATGAAGCTCAATTAGTCGATGAAACTTTTTGTAATGCCTTAGAATATGGTTTACCACCAACTGCTGGTTGGGGTTGTGGTATTGACAGATTGGCTATGTTCTTAACCAACTCTAATACCATCAGAGAAGTTTTGTTATTCCCAACTTTGAAGCCTGATGCCTTGGTTAAAGGTGAAGAAAAGAATTAAGAGATAGTATAATAGAGAGTAACATAAATAATTCTCTGAAATTTTTCCTTTCAAAGTATTATATGTATACTTGATTAACAGATTTTATTTTATTTTATTTTATTTTATTAGATTAGATTAAATTAGATTAAATTAGATTAGATTAAATTAGATTAGATTAGATTAGATTAGATTAGTTTAGTTTAAGTCAGAGTAAATTAAGTTAAGTTAGATTAAAGTATATTAGACGTTTATTTCTCGCTCGCACACTTTGTTGCGTGTATTGCCATGTTTAGAGACCGTACAAACCTCTTCAAATCCTACCGAGATACCTTCCCACATCGTAAGATTGACAATCAGTTTGATTTAGGACCCTCATTAGAAGAAGGTGGCGATATTGAAATGCAACAATTCACCAAGGGCTATCAAAAATTAAACGTGGATTCTGCCCCCTTGACAAATTACACAGAGTCCATCATTGCCATTGAAACCAAAGGCAATCAGCTAAGTCAAAAAATTAAATCAAATTTAAATTTACTGGATAAAAAATATAGGGATATTTTACTGCCTACCTTTGATGATGACTTCATTAAAAGGGAAATGAATGGTATCGACAAGCTGTCAGGAACGGTCATGTTAGAAATTCAATCACTTTATAAAGTTATCAATCAATTGCAAGAACTAGAGAAATCTTTGAAAGTAGCCGAAGGCACACAGCTGCGCTATCATGATGACAATTCAAATCCAAATCCAACGAGATCTCTAATCAACAATTTAAAACGTAAATTTGCCATTGACGCTCAAGAATTAACTGGTGAGTTTAGAGATAAACAGTCTAGATATATTAGATATTTGAAAAAGGGTCAAGATGAAACTGATTCCTCAGCATTATTTGAAACTGACGTTGAGTCTTATTCTCGTAATGCCATGTTGGAAAGTTCAAAGCAAATTCAAATACAGGCAAATCATTGCTCTGATGAATATCTTCTACAAAGGGAAAGAGAAATTTACAAAATTTCTCAAAGTGTCGTTGAAATAAGTACCATTTTTAAAGAACTAGAAAATATTGTTATTGATCAAGGTACCATCCTGGATAACATTGCCTACAATTTAGATAAAACACATGATCATGTAAAGGGTGCTGAAAAGGAACTTATAAAGGCAGAAGGATATCAAAAGCAAACGGGTAAGTGTAAACTTGTAATGTTTTTGGTGCTTCTCATTATACTTGTGGCCTTTCTATTTTTAGTTAAGCCGAGAAGGGACACCAAGGTGGTGTATGCACCACCCGCTGTGGAAACTGAACCCACATTGGACGAATCAGCAAGTATAAAACCATTGAGCCCCATTGAAAATATACGAAATTACAAAGACTCGTTACTGTAGAGGTTTGTGTATAAATAATTAAAGTTAAAGTTTGTCTTCTTATCGTTTGGGGAAAATAAAGAAACGTGTGCGGCGCTTTTTTTTTTTTGGCCAAAACACACAGTTTAAAACCTGTTTGACAACGATTTTCTTGTTATCATTGCCGTCAGTTTATGGCTTTGCACGTTCATTCGGTGGCCTTGGTGCTGCAACTGGTTGCTCTGGCATTTTTAATCTTATCAACAATAACAACTCCAGCAAGCCAACTTCATCTGGCAACGTACAAGGATTACTCCTTTGGCGTTTTCGGATTTTGTTCTGGTACAAATGCGTGTTCAACCTCTGTTGGATACGAACTGAGCTCACATTTCACATCTAAAACTATATCCAATGGATCCACACTTGATAAATTGACAAATATATTTGTCTTTATCCCAATTGGTGCTGGTTTAACGCTGATTTCGGTGCTTTTAAACTTTGTCTCTCAATTTGTCTCAGCAATGAATTCCTCCTTTGCATTTTGGATTTTTATGACTTTCCTATCTTTATTTTCATTTGCTATTAGTGCCATTGGCTGTATCGTTGCATTTTTAATTTTTTATCCATACATTGAGTGGCCTTGCTGGATTCTCATCCCAGCTGCCGTTTTAAATCTAGTCTCTATTATTCTATTTGGTATGGCTAGCAGGACTTTGCCATATCTTAACGATGTTAAAGACAATCAAAGTATGGTTCAAGAAAAGGATAATACCTATGACATCTCTTATACTCAAGACAATTATCTAATTCCACCAGTGAGAACCCAGTTGGACTTGAATGAATCAGATAATGACAGTAGCTCCTTCAATAACAAGCAATCTGTTAACGAGTCATTTGTTGATATGAAGTCTTCTGTTTATCAGAGATCATTAACAAATGTCCCAGATTTAATGAGTAACAACTCTCAATCATCATTTGTTGCAAGTGAACACACACAAGAAGCCGACACATCATTAAAGCTACCAAGTATAAATAATCCCTACTTGGATACAAGAACATCTTTGGCATCTGAATCTGGATCCGGATCTGCCTTAGCTTTAGCCCTGGCCATGGATCCAGCAGATGATAGAGTTTCAAGTCAACACTCTTCAACTCCAAGCCTTGACTCACATTTCACTAGTATTTCGCAAAGGGGAATCAATCCAAGATATTACACAAATGCTCCAAACAAGCCTAACCTACCGGGTGTACCACAGAATACAGAATATACAGGACAGGGGTACAGGGGACCTCCTCCACAGCAAGGATACAGAGGACCACCACAGCAAGGGTATAGGGGTGCTCCACCACCACCACAAGGGTATAGAGGACCACCACCACAAGGGTACAGGGGTCCTCCACCACAGCAAGGGTACAGGGGTCCTCCTCCACAGCAAGGGTATAGGGGTGCTCCACCACCACAAGGGTTTAGAGGACCACCACAACAAGGGTATAGAGGACTACCACAACAAGGGTACAGGGGACCACCACCACAAGGGTACAATAATTATGGGCAACAGCAAATTAACTCACCAGCCAACGGGTATGGAGCAACATCTGCAGGGTCAATTGCGCCTGTCTCAAATAGCATGAACAACAGCAATAGCATGTCTTTTGCACCTATGGCCGGTGGTAATAGATATAAACCAAGGACGAAGCCCGTGAATACCTTTATGGAAGGCAATGGACAATATGGGATGATTTAAAAGTTTACCTGTTTCATGTCTTTTGCTTTTGCTTTTGCTTTTGCTTTTGCTTTTGCTTTTGCTTTTGCTTTTGCTTTTGCTTTTTAGTATTTTTTATTTTTAGTTTCATTTTCATTTTTATTTTTATTTTTATTTTCATTTTCATTTTCATTTTTATTTTTAGTTTTAGTTTTTTTAGTTTATCTTATTTACTTTCAGTTTTCTCTTCTCTTTGCTAAGCTCGTCTCACCAGCCACATAAACTTATTTCACCAGCCACATTTCAAGAGATGCGAAAAAAATATTGAAAAAAAAAAAATTCAGCGGAAGCAAATCAAGTTAAAGTTCAAGTTCAACTTCAAGTTCAAGTTTAAATGTCCTACACTGTTGAACTCGCTGCCTCTGCCACTTTGAAACTCCACGGCTCTGAAGTTAGCTGTGGTCCAATTTATGGTTTCCCATCAAATGATACCATCCACGTGACCCATTCTTTTGCCTTCCCAAAGAGTTCCATTGAAGATCTACTCAATTTACGTCACAGCAATCTCTCCTTACAGCTTGATTACTTAAAATCTTTAAGATCAACAAAGAGACCAGCTCAATTATTAGGTTGGTACGTTAGTGCACCACATCCAACAATTAGTCAAAATATGATTAATGCTCTACAACAATTACAAAAAGTTATTATTCAAGAACAAAAGAGTAATGTGCCAGCATTATTAATCATTCACGATACAAAAGATTTATTTTTATCATTAAAATCTTTTAAATTATCAGAATCATTTATTAATACAGCAAATGCAGATAAAAAATTTATTGCAAAGAATCTCATTGAAAATAAATTATCATTTAAAAATTTAGTTGAAGAGTTACCAACTACCATCAAAACAAACATTTTAACAGCTTTGGCAATTCAAAATATTAAAGGTAACGTTGAACCATTAGAACAAAAAAGTAATGTTGATGTTAAAAATTTGTTAAATGGTATTGATCATTTAGGTCATGCTTTAAATAATGCATTATATTATCAAAAAGGTTTAGCCAGAGGTAAGAAAGGTGGTGATATGCCTGGTGGTTATTCTAAATTTGATGGGTTAATTAGTAGCTCTGAAATCTCAGAAAGTTGTGATGATATTGAGTTAGATGCCGAAATTGAACTCATTAGAGAGGCCATTACCCTTCCATAGAAATTTTGTAATTTGTTAATTTGTAAAAAATTTGAATCCCCCCCCCCCCTCCACTTTATATGCATTATGGATTAGTTACTCTGCTGTATATTCTGTGTTAGACTTCTATATATATTATACTAATGCTATTATAGTTTACTCATTTTTAATTTCATTTTCAATTTCTTTCACTCTATGCTTTGAAATGTTCCCTTCACTATTTTGAAAATTTTGAATTGAATGTGTATTATCAATACCTGATTCAATATCTCCTTTATTACTACCATTAGTATAACCATCAGCATCAACATCAATAATAACATCTTCACTAGCAGCTGATTCTGTCTCTAATCTTTTCCTCTCTTGCTCTGCTATATAATCTGGACCTGCATGAATCCATCTCTTCATTAATCCTGTCATCATACCAGCTGCTAAAACTTGTGTAGCTTGATAAAGCACTAAAGGCACTAATAATTCACCTAAATGTGGATTATCGTCACCATACTGTGCAGAGACTAAAGTGACACCCAATGCAGCTGTTTTAGCACCACCACAAAGTAAAACTGAAACTGTATCTGCTCTATTGTAATAAAATGGTCTCAAAAGCTTGTAAAAAAACTTATAAACACATGAGGATTGTTCATTTGGTTCATCCTTAACAAACCATAACAAAATTTTTGGCCTTGACATCATAAAACAAATAACTGTGAATAAAATATAAATACCAAAATTAAAAAAGCAGACAAAAATAATTGATTGATGAGAAACTGATGTGAATGCATGTTGATAAAATGCCGTTGAAAATGAAGAAAACATAATTAACAATAACATAAATGATCCAACTTTGTTAAATTTGAAAGTAACTAAAAACCATTTGGTTTGCTTTGGGAAAACATTTTGAATGACTTGACCAACAAAAAGTGGCACAAAGACTGATAGCCCAATTTGCATCATAACGTTTTTATAAACATGCCCAACAGATGTACCATTTGCAGGATTGGCAAATGACCAATCACCAAGACAATACATTTGAACTAAGGCTGGTGTTATAAATGCACCCGCTAAATTACCCAAAAAAACCTCACAAAGTGTTAACAGAACATTACCATCGGCCTTTCTTGTCATAACGACATTAGAGGCAACAGTTGTTGGACAGCAACCAGTAACAATTAAACCAACGAGCATCCAATCTGAAATTACAGGATTATTGGCAGATTTAATTGCCGTTGCAAATCCAAAGATAATTGCACTTGTAATTAAAAATTGAAGGATGAAGACCGTTAAATGAGCTCTCCAATGTGATAAATTTTTCATTAAATCTTTAGTTTGCATGGATAATCCTGATCCTAAAAAGATAACAATAACGGCACCATATCCAATACTATATTCACCACGAATTAATCCACCATGTCTAGCAAAATTTGGTGCAAATCTAGCAATGACAATAAAAATTGCCAAGAAAATGTAAAACCAGTATCCTAACCAAACCGTACGCCATAAAAAATTGTAAATTTTGAATTTTGTTGGATTTGACTCTTTGAGTGCATCTATTCGATTTTCAACTGAAAAAGATGGCAATTTAAATGACATGACTATTAAGGGAAGAAGAGTGAAAGAAAAGGAACAAGAAATTGTATTTCCAAACTGGCTCCTAATCTCTCTTTTTTTTTCTTAAATTGTGATTAAAAAATCTTTGCGCCGCACCGACCGCGCCACAATTTTGCAGCAACGAATTAGCCTTTAATTGTTGTGTTCTATGCTGTTATTTTAGTATTTAAAAGAATAAATGAGGTTTTAATGAAAAAAATTTACAAATTTAATTTTTAATACATCTTTTGCGGACTTTAAAAATGCTTTAACTTCACCAGTAATTGCCTTTGTTTGTACATCTCCGCTCGCTTTATGGCGTTTATCTGCACTAGTCACGTTTTTCTCTCGGTTTTACACCTTGAATTTGCTCATGCATGGCATTTATTGTTAAAAATTAAATTATTTTTTTTCTAGATTCAAAATACAAAAGGAAAGATATACACAAAATATATAAAATCAAAGCAATAAAAATATCCCCAAAGACAGATAAATTAATATGGGGCTTTTCACAACCTTTCCAGAAAGTTTAAATTTGCAAGTGCTTAGAAATTTATCTTGAAACTGACTTTGCCAATGTTGCAATTTCAGTGGCTTCAGCTCTACTAGCAGCTCTACTAGCTTCTCTTTCAGCTTCTTCCTTAGCCATAACTTCATCTAAATTCCAGTAGTGGAATAAGAACAAAAATGCAAAGAATGCACCAATAACTGTCATGGCAATGAAAACATTAGTTAAATGAGGATCATTTAATGCACCAGAGACACCCTCAGAAATAGCTGAAGAGAAAGAAGTTGTTAATAAGAACAAAGACATAACTAAACCCTTGGCATTTTCTGGAGCACGAGTGTAACAGAGTTCATAGGCAGTTGTGTAACAGAAACATTCACCTAGAGCTTGCAAAGCATATAGAATAACTTCATACCAGGCACTAATTGGAGAGACTTCATCACAATTAGTTGCATAATTACCACATGGAGAAGTCTTGTAAATTCTATTTTGTAAAATAGCAGCCACCATTGCTGATAAAGCACCAAGTAAGAAACCAATAACACATTTATGAACATTCTTAATCATCATATTATGCTTTCTAAGGAATGGATAAAGAATGTAATCCATAATTGGGATGGCAACAACAATAGTAATTTGATTGAAATTATTAAACAAATCATTTGGAACACCATTAAGAGTCATAGCACCAGCTTGAGCATTCAAAGTTGAACCTAAACCACTATCGTTTAAATTAAATGGAACCCAGTATAAAAACATGAGACATTGAGTAACAGTAGACTTATAATCTTTGACTTCTTGAGTTGTCCAACTGATTGGAGTTTGCTTCTTTTTATTTTCATAAATTTCACCTCTAGCAGCCATATTTTCTGGATAAGAGTAAGACCAGAATTCACCATTTCTTAATCTTTTAATTGGGCTACCTTTAAGACAGACACCAAAAATTCTAACAAATTTTTCAAGGATGGAACCATTGAGTTCTTCCTTCTTTAACTTAGGACCAATCAAGAGCATGGCAATGACAACCATCACATACATAAGACCTGGAACAAGGAAGGCCAACCAAAAACCAATTCTTTTGGCAGAATAAGAAGTTGCAATTGATAAAAAGGCACCAATATTAATAGACCAGTAAAAAATTAAAGTTAAAGTTTCAATTGAACCATCTCTATCAACATAAACAATTTCACCAGTTGGTAATCTCTTTAAAACATTATTTCTATATGGTAATTGATCAAGTAACAATGGAAGTAAATTTGGTTTAATTAAACCAGTACAAACGGCAAGTGATAAAATGGCAAGAATAGTTGGAGCAAGAGCAGCTTGACCTTTGGCAATAACAGGTGGAATAGCAGCAATAATAAATAAAATATGAGAGAAAACACCAACCCAAACACCAATCATAATAGTCTTAAATCTACCAATTTTAGCATCAGCTAACCAACCACCAAATAATGGAGCAACATAAGCTAAAAATTGTAATAAGGTAGTAAGAGCATTGGCATCTTTCAAACCTAAACCTAATGCACCAGCAGATCCATTTGGAGCACTAGTTGAACCAGTTGTTGAACCATCTGGTAATGGTCTCATGATGAAATTAGTCAAAGAATAGTAAAGACCATAATAAGAACCTCTCTCAGCAAATTCAACAATTAAAATTAGCATACAAACAAAATCTGGTCTATCCTTGATAACTCTGTAAATTGATTTATCCTCTGGTGTTGCAATGGCCAAACCTGCTGGATTATATTCATCAGCATATTCTGCAATGTATTCATGATCAGCAATTAATGATTCTTCAGGAACAAAGTTAGATTCAGTAATGTTAACCTCTTCTTTTTTTTCAATGGAGCTGGAATCAGATCCACCAAATATTTTACCAAGCATAGTAAAAAATTAAACTTTGTATTTATTAAGTTTAGAAAAAGGGAAGAAAAAAAATTCTACTGGAGCAAATACCGGAGGATATTACCATTTATATATAGCTCCAACGACAAAATGTGGCATTTGAGAAAAAAAAAGAAATTAAAAAAAAGTCACATCTTATCAAAAAAAAAACCGGAGAAAAGAAAAAATTTGAACGGCTCCATAAACGTTGCCGCTGCCGTACAAGGCATCTTGTTTTTGTGTGGTTGTTTTTTCAATATTTACTCCACATTTCCAGATCTTGCAATATTTATAAAGGTAATTTATAGAAATTCTTTTCAATTAGATATTAATTGCAATAGCAAGCACAAGAGTTGTGCTTGCTATTGCTCTGTCAATTGTGTCAAAGGCCCGGAAAAAGAAAAGAGGGTCAACACACTACAGAAACAAAATTTTCGTTTCTTTTTTTTTTCAAGCGCTTCATGCGCTCAGAGCCTTGGCAAGTCGTGTCATCTTTTGTGATAATGCATCAACGGTGATGCAAATGCCTACTTTTAAATGTTTAATATAACTTAATAATAATACAGATACATAAAAATTAATAGTAAAAATCTGAAATCTATTTCACCAGCCAGGCAGCTTGGATGATGTGATGTGATGTGATGTAATGGGGCATGTGCATTACACTGGATAATCGAGCAAAGAAAAAAAAAGAAACGTGAAGTCCGCGGTTCCGGTTTTTGATTGATTCTATCGAGTTCTGCAATGTAATCATTTGATCCGCCGTTCCCCTTTACCCAGGATGATTCCAACGGGTGTTCTTACCGTATCCAGTTCCCTGATGTCAAATCCGCCTTTAACCACTTCATCAATGTATGACTGTAAAAGGTAAATTTCTGATACCCCAATCCATAAAATACCAATTGCACTGGAAAGCCAGTGTGGTAGCTTTGGCCCGTGCATCCACTGGTATAAAGATACCATGAACTCTTCAATTACAATCAAAACAAATTGCATTTGAAAGAAAAAAAAGGAAAAGAAGCATCTACTCATCCAAGTACCATGCAGTATTTTAAAGGGCACGTTAACATTATAGCCAGCGCCAATATCCCAGGGTAAGTTAAGTGTACCCATAGCATGGAATAAACCGGTAAATGTAAACACCAAGGCAAATAACAAGTATTTCCTCCAAATTTCTGTTCCAAATCTAGGTTTAATATTTAAATGTCTGGCCATATAGTCACACCCAACAAGATACATTGATTGGGGCATGGCCAAAGGATACATTAATTTATGCCAAAAATTACCCCACAGTGTTCGTATTGTATACACACCATTGAATGATCCAAATGGACTTTTAAAATCTGAAATTTGGGCATTTTTAAAAATGAAAAACTGAATTAAAACACTCATATTGTACATTATTGTAATGCCAAAATAAACGCAATAAACTGATGCAAAAGATAGGCAAATTTTCTTTGAAAGAGCAAGGGAACTTTTAACAAAGGGGTTTAGATCTTGAATGTTTTCACTTGCCCATCCATTTGATTGTATGTAATCTGTAGACAGATAAAGCTTGAAAAATGCATCAAAAATGATAAACATTGTTAAATTTTTAATGAGCAATCTAATTAAAAAATTTGAATTTGAATTTGAATTTGAATTTATTTTCCTATCTTTTGCAACGGGCAATTGTTTAATCTCGAAATTCCACCCCTTCCCAAGTAAGGTGCATATTATAGACCTATTAATGGCCCATTTCAATTTACGATAAGATCCACACCTTAATTTTTTAACATTTTCTCTAGTTTCAACGGCAACTCTATAATCAACCCACTCTGGGAATTCAACCAAAAAAAATAGGTTAAATGTGTAGAAGAATAAATTAAATAAAACACCTTGCAAAATTAAAGGGATACTTTTACCCCTTTCTGATGAATTTATTTTGTGAATAAATTCCGCCTTGTATAATATAAAGCCTAAAATACCACATGCCACCCATTTACGTGATTTGTTGGGAGGGTAAAATGCAATTATGCACGGAACAAGTAATGCCCACAAAGCGTACAAATGCCACGGCAGCAAGCGCAATCCTGAGAGATCCATATCGATAACAAAAGATAAGAAACAATAAAACAAAACTCCGGTAATTCAAGATGCCGCAGCAAAAACAAAGGAGCTATCTTTGAGTGACTGAAAGATAAAGAAGAAACCGTTGGGAATTCTTATCGTACTCTGATAGCAAAGGTTATTTTTTGACGAATGCTTTTCTATTTAATTTAAAGATTTATTTTGTAACTTCTTTATTTGATTTTTTTATCTTCAGTTAAACCTTTTCTATCTACAATAGAGCTTTGGTTTGAACTATATACCAATTTGTTAATTTTCACCGGTACAGGAGTTGTTTAGAAAAAATGCGGCACTTGAAAGTTGCCTCATCATCAAGAGGATCGAAAACAATCAGGCTTTTTTTTTTTTTTTTTGTGTGTGTGTAGTGTGTTTTTGAGCTCATGTTGTATCCACTGGCTTGCCATTGGGAAACAACATTTGACAAAGTGCTCCATTCATTCCAATTTTATTTTAAACAATAACAAGATAATTGGGCCAACTTTGATTCAAGAAATTTAACCCATAATTATCTGGTCACGTGCAAACGCGCAATTCGACCGGCACAATGCGCAATTTTAGCTGCTTGGCACGTTTTCTCCTCTCTGCGTCTGCCTCTGCTTATCCAGCTTTGTTGTTTTTGGCTTTGTTCCCTTGCTTGCTGGCTTCAATAGATGAGGATTGCCATTGAGGGATGTTGCCATGGCTCACTAGATGCAATATATGCCAGACTTGAGCAAATCCCCCCCTTTGAAAAACCAGAGCTGCTGATCATTTGCGGAGACTTCCAGTCAATCAGAGACAAAAATGATTTGAAATTCATGAGCGTTCCTGATAAGTACAAACAGTTGGGGGACTTTCACAGGTATTATTCAGGTGAATCAGTTGCACCAATTTTAACGCTTTTCATTGGTGGTAACCACGAAGCTTCAAATTATCTTGAAGAGGTCAAATTTGGTGGATTTGTTGCTTCTAATATTTACTATTTAGGTAGAAGTGGTGTTGTTTGGTATAAAGGATTGAGAATATGTGGATTGTCTGGTATATATAACTCCAATGATTGGGCGAAATTACCACCTGACAATTTCCAATTTTTAAATTCATCTGATAGTAGCAGCATGAATGTGAATAACAATTTAAAACCTTTCGATGATAGTGGTAACTTGTTTATTAATGACTGGGCTGTTAGGAAGTCTTATCACACAAGGAAAGATGACTTTATTAAATTAAATTTAGTAAGTCCAGATAACAAGATGGTTTTTGTAAGCCATGATTGGCCAGAGGGAATTTACAATTACGGCAATGTTAATCAATTGACAAAGTTTAAGCCTCATTTTAAAAAGGACATTTATCGACACGAACTGGGGAATCCATGGTCAATGCAATTAATGAGAAATTTAAAGCCAAACTGGTGGTTTAGCGCTCATTTGCATTGTAAATTTGAAGCAACGATTAACTGGAGCACTCAAAAACGAGTGTCACCAAGCGGAAGAGCTCTAACTGATTTCAAGAAAACCAAAGTGGATTCACAAGAAATTCCTCTAGACTTTTCAGATTCAGAGGAAGGGATTAACAAAGATGAAATCGAGCTTGAAATTGACTCAGACGCAGACGCAGGGACAGAGGAAACATTGTCAAAGAGTGCCGAGGCGGCAATCACATCCAACTTTCTTGCATTAGATAAGTGCCTTCCAAAGAGGAAGTTTCTTGAAGTTATGGATTTACCACTCACAGATCCTAACCATGAATCTGTCAATTCAAATTGCTTGCTGTACGATAAAGAATTCATATGCATTCAAAGGGTTTATGAGCGCAATAAAGCTAAAATTTATCATCTGAAGCCACATGATCTTTCAAATAGTATGCTTTGGCAAAACCTACGAGGCGAGGTTAACGATGAATTAAAAAAATTTAAATGGGTGGATCATCCTAACGTTGGATTATTTGAAAAGTCTGAGCCTATGAACCTTTCAAATGGCCAAAGGAAAAATACTCAGACAGTCAACTTTACTAATAGATATTTAAAAAATTTATAAACTCTTTTCTAAATTATTACCTAATTCTTCAATTTGTTCTTGTTGATCCAGCATACTCAGAGTATTTAGCAGGTCAACTTTAAATGGTTCCTTATCAGAAACGGCAGTCATGCAATCAATTATGTAGGCAATTTGATCTCGTTGCTCTTCATCTTTACACTCAGCAGCTAATTGAATCATCAAACCCCGAAATTTTGAATCTTGGGCTAATTTGTAAGAGACGACGCTAAATGGACACACCCGGACAAAGCACTCTAATGCACCAGTTAAAATTTCACCTTCTGATTGTAACAAATTGCTCATTTTAATAAAATTAAAATAATATGGATCATTGGCAGATTGCCAATTAAAAATTTTTGCACAACATAAGGGGATGCTTATTATATTAGAAAGGCAATTTAAGGCAACCTTAACAATTTGCAAATCTGAATTTTCAATTAAATGAAAAATAGCATCAAATCCTAAAGAGAAAAGTAATTGAGTTGATTGCGAGTTACAATTTTCACCATTGATATTTTCAATTGCTGTTAAATTACAAATAGCCGCTGTTGAATCAAATAAGTCTAAGTTTGAAGGTTTAAATCCTTGCAATTTTGAATAAATGGTCATTTTATTACAATCTTTGAATATTTGACAGTGATTCTCAATAACAAATTCCAACAAAATTGGGATGCAAGAAATGAGATCCATATATGAGTCAAAGTAATTTTGCGGATTAGAAGTAATCAACAAGTGGGAAATGGCTCTAGTGGCAAATACACGATTTTGTAAATGATTTTCACTAAATTTAGCACTATCTGTAATTTTTGTAAATGATTGTGAATTATATTTGAAATCGCCAGACTCTGACCTTGATAGTATATACGAAAGTAAATACTTGATTAACTTTTTGACCTCTTGTACTGGTGGTGCTGGTGATACTGCTGGCATATATGATACATAGCATAGAGTTTTAAAGATGCCCATCACTGTCAGCTCACTAATGCCAGTCTTTGACGTTAACAAGTTACACACTTTAGTAATAAAATTATTTTTAAATAGATAAGCATCAAATTCACCCAATTGCTCATCCTCATCCTTTTTCAATGAGTTATTTCTACCATTAGAATAAATGTCAACTTTGGATATGCTGTAACTGTCCTTCATTGCATTGACAGAGTTTAAAGTTGAAAAAATATTTGGCTGTGTTAGATTTTCAAAAATTGTAATGACACCATACAATGATTCATCTTTGGCGTCTAGCTTTGCCATTAATTTGTTAATAATGGAAGTTTTCTCTCTTAAAAGTTGTTTAATTTGTAAATTTGTTGTAAGCAAAGCCAAACCTTCAATAGTCACATCAGAGTCAATTGAATCCTTGATTAAAATATCAAATAAAGATTTTAGCTGCATGGATGGATGTGATTGTATTTTTTCCTTGCTGAATATTTTCCACACTTTGATTGAAATATTTGCAGCTAATTTTTTACAGGAGAATAGCAAATCACTGTCATTGGAATCTAGAACATCACTTAGTATTTTATCATATAGTGAGGCAATAATGGATTTGCACTGGTCGTCAATGCAGGCAACCGAAAATAACCCAAGTAACTTGTTAGTGTTTTCAATGGAATGTGCATTTGCCGCATTGAAAGACAACGTGACTTGGGTGCTTAAAAAGGCTGCTAATTTTGAGTTTTTCAAAAAGATGGCACTAGAGGCCTCTGTTAACACTGGGAAGAGATTCTTTAGAATGATCAACGTTGAAAATTCACGTGATTTCGATTCCGCCATTGCCAACTCAAGTATCTCGTCAAAGGCATCAATAACAAGCTCAGATGTTTTCAGTTCCAATGAGGCCATTTTGTTAATTATTAACAGTGAAAGTACAGTTGTAGTTTCCCACTGCAGATAGCATAATATGTCCACCCAGGGAAGCTGGCGTTTATTGGAGAGGTCTGAGTACAGTGAGTGCAGCAATGGCGTTGAGATAGATCTCAGATGAAGTTCTCGTTCTTGGGCATTTAACTGATAAATAACTAACAAATCTTGGCTAAGATTGAGACCCATACTGCAAAGAATGAGAGGTTTATTTGTTCATGGTGACAATTTTTTTGTGCACCGAGTCTAAAGAAATGTGTCAAATGACAAAAGAACAATTGATTCAGCAGCTTGATAAATCTTTTAATGAATTAAACCATACGTAGCCTGTTTCTATTTTTTGTTTTTGAATATATAAGTTAACGCAAACACAAACAAAGGAAGAACTCTGTTAAAGCGCATTCTTTGCTTCCTTCCTTTTTCAACGAGACCTTTTCTTCATGAACAACAAAGAGTTTGACCAAAGGGAACAGGAAATTCTCTCTCGTCACTCTCATACAAAACTGCCACAGCTGGCAGATGACACCCCGTTGCCACCGGTCAGGCTCACATACCCAGTAGACTCCAGAGCACCAGCAACAGAAGGACCAGTGTTCTTTTTTGACATTGACAATTGTCTCTACCCCAAGTCGACTAGAATTCACGACTTGATGCAAATATACATTCACAGATATTTCAAATCTTCGTTGAATTTGAATGATGAGGATGCACATCACCTTCACATGACCTATTATAAGCAATATGGTTTGGCCCTTGAAGGCCTGGTGAGATTGCACAAGGTGGACGCAATGAAATACAATGCCGTTGTTGATGATGCCCTACCTTTAGAAAAAATTTTAGTTCCAAATTTACAATTAAGGGAAATGCTAATCAGATTAAAGAAATCTAATAAAAATGTCAGATTATGGCTTTTTACAAATGCATATAAAAACCACGGTTTGAGAGTTATTCATTTATTAGGCTTGGGTGATTTATTTGACGGTTTGACATACTGTGATTATAACAGTTTCCCATTAACGTGCAAGCCAATGCAAAAGGCCTTTGATAAAGCACTTACTGATGCTGGTGCAATGAAAGAACAAGCCTATTTTGTTGATGATTCAGAAATAAACGTCAGAGCTGCCTGTGATTTTGGCTGGTATAGGACCATTCAATATGTGGAAAATGACTCAGAGTTACCATCTTTGGCAACTCAGCAAGAGTACTCTCAAAAGGGTATGTCCATAGTGAGGAATATAACAGACGTTGAAAATGTGTGCAAGGAGTTATTCTAAAGCATTGCAAATTTTTAAATTTTATTCTCATACTTATCTATATATTATTTAGACTATTTAGACTATTAAAACTATTATTATTATTATTATTATTATTATTATTATTATTATTATTATTATTTGCTACGACAGCTGAAACGTGCTGAAACGCGAAGACGTGGAAAATGAGCCGTGCCAAATGAAGAGCTTTCTGAAAAGACACTCTGTCGAAGTACCAAGGAGTGGCAAGAGTAACAGCGAGACTGCAATGAGTTCCAACCCCAAGTTGTCATTTTCTGTGGGCGTAGCAGAAACCACAAACTCACCACATCGTAGAACCATGGAAGATGTGCACACATACGTTGCCAACTTTGCAGAGAGATTAGATTGGGGTTATTTCGGTGTCTTTGATGGTCATGCCGGCGTAGGCGTTTCTCGTTGGTGTGGTGCCCATTTGCATGAGCTTCTATATGATACCATGCTTAAAAATCCAACTGAAGACTTTAGAGATACACTGAACATCTGCTTTTTGCAGGCGGATAAAATAATTGCCAAAGAGGTCAAACAGGGTGGAAGCACTGCTGCTGTGGCTGTTTTAAGATGGGAGGAGGAATTGATTGATGAAGAGGGTGTGATGACACCTAGTACTGCTATGCCTGTCGTCCCTGATGCAATTATAAATGAGAAGGAAAATAATGATGATGGGTACACGACTACTACTACTACTACTAATAATAATAATAATAATACTACTGACAATGAAATTGACAACAAAGATGACAGCAACAACTATAATGAACACAGCGGCAATAATAAGATTACACACAATAACAAACAAAAGGAATCCAAATTCGATTTCATCCCAACGAGTAAACACAAGCGAATGCTCTATACGGCTAATGTCGGTGATGCTAAATTGGTTTTAGGTAGAGCGGGTAAGGCTCTTTGTTTATCATATGAACATAAGGGTACAGACAAACCAGAAATCAAAAGAATTTACCGTAAGGGTGGCTTAGTTTTAGGCGGAAGAGTCAACGGTGTGCTTGCTGTTACACGTTCACTAGGTGACACTTATTTGAAAGATTATGTTATTGGAGCTCCATATACAACATGCACAGAAATAACAAAGGATGATGAGTTTTTAATTATTGCCTGTGACGGATTATGGGATGTTTGTTCTGATGACAAAGCCGTTGAATTAGTTAAGCAAGTAATTGTGGCTGGTGGTGGCTCAAAAAAGGCAAGTAAAACTTTGATGGAATATGCAGTTAAAAATGGAACGATGGATAATGTCACCGTTATGGTGATTATTTTGAAGATGCCTCCCGTTGAAGATTGAGAAGGCCATAACAAGATGGCATAGCATTGCGTGGCGCAATAATTCTATAATGATCAAAATAAGTTAAAAAAGAATATATAAACAGAGGGAATGTATAAGGTATTAAATAATAATAATAATAATAATAATAATAATAATAATAATAATAATAATGATGATAATAACAGCAACAACAAAAAAAAAAACATGCAATATGGGGTCAAACTAACTTCCAATGAATTTTAAACTTTGCTCATTCTTGGCTTTAAAATCCCCTTTAAAACTTTACCATAATCAATTTTAACTGAAAGCATATGCTCCTCACCATCACCAAGTTCAGCAATTTGTTCATTTCTACATGCAACCCAACTTCTTAAAATGTAAAGGCAAAATCCTGCCATGAAATAACATAGACCAACAAAAATAGCCGCTGGCTGATACTGCTCAGGATTAACAGGTCCATCTTTCTTTAAGGATATACCAATAATTGGTGAGCAAAATCCAAAGACACCAGTGGCAACCCAACATAGAGACATACCAATTCCAAATTTTTTCAATCCAACAATTGAAGCACAAACAGTGGCCATTGTAAGCCAAATGGTACCCATCATTGAACCCACAATTAAAGCGAAAACAAAGGCAGTTGCAAAATTTCTACATGGAATCCACATACCCAAAGTAAAAATTGTAACAATCCAAGAACAAATCATTGTAATATTAATTGGTCCAATTTTATCACCAAGTCTACCAATTATTGGACGACCATAAATAATACCAACGGCAACCATCGTTGAAACAATTGAAGCTTGCTTACTTGAATATCCTAAAGATCTTGTAAAATCTCCAAGGTTATACATTAAGACGACATATCCAAAAGAGGTAAACATAACCCAAAGAAACATGCAATGACAACCAAAAGATGTCCAAATTAATTTGTCATAAACTTTGTAAACAGGTTTAATGGATGAATTTCTAGATTTAATAATTAATAATGCAATACAATTTAAACCGATACCCATAATTGCCTGAACTCTTAATGACCATCTAAATGAGCGTTCATGTAATAATGGTTGCATACAAATATTGTAAATTATACCACCAAGACCTGAACCAGCAGCTGTAATACCCATTGCCAAATTTCTTTTACCACCTGGACCACCTTTAAACCATTGTGGGATAACGGCAATATTTGGCACGGCAATCATTGCCATACCAACACTTGTTAACACACCCTGAGTTAAATAGACATGCCAAAGTTCCTTTGAAAATGAAGCTAAAAATATCCCCAAAAAATTTAAAACGATACCAATGGCAATAGTTGGTTTCATACCAATTAAACCAATGAGTCTATTAATAAATGGTGAAAATGCCAATCCAAAACCAAATGTAATACCACCAATAATACCGTAATCATATTTTGTTGCATTTGGGAAAATATCTGAATTTAAATATGTTTGTAAATATAAAGCATAGGCAGAATTTGCCCCCCATGTATTTAAATTGAAAATGAAAACGGCAATAACTGAATATAAACCCCAACCAGATAATTTATCAGGTATTTCATTAGATATTGATTTTTCATCACTTGATTCTGAAATATCATCACTATCAAAATTTTTTGATGTTAAGGATTCAATGTCCTGCTGTATGCTATCCTTTTCATAGACTGTAATATCTTCTTTTCCAGTTGTCATGAATTGAAATAGTTTTAAATAAATCTAAATGAAATATATTTTAAAGGTTTTTAAAGAAATTAGCAGCATTTCCCCTTTAAATATTTTGTTTTTAATGAATCACCAAAATGCAAATCGCTACCGGCAAAAGGTAAACTTACTTCATGCATATTGATAAGTGTTGTATCTGCTAAAAAATTTTTTTTTAAGCGCATTCAAATGCTGAGCAACAAAAATAGACTGTACAATGTGTTTATCTTTGGGTAGACTTTAATAATAATCAAGGGTATCTAATTGTAGACAAAAAAATAACCAATAATAATATCTGGCTAATACTATTATTTAAAAGATATATTTGGCAAGACAATCTAAGGAGTTGATTCTGTTTGGATTTTAAAATAATATACGGAGATGATTCTCCGACACGCTTTTTGATATTGCGCTCGGTGATACAAATTGATGTATTTTTCTCTACATGAGCATTTTTTTTTCTTTTATTTTTTTGTTCTTTCTAGCTTGCAAATAGAAAGGTATTTTTTTGACTTTATTGGAATGTGAAGAGTTGGTAGGTGACCTGTAATTTTGTATTCTTTTTTTAAATTTCCCGTCTTTCAATAACGGACCAGCTGCGGCGTTGTGAACTTTTGGCAATTAACGATAAGAATTTTCATGCATGCTGGGCCAAGCATAGCCTAGCCGAACAAACTTATTTTTTTAGCTGGAGAGGTATATATTCGGTTATCCACGGAGATGAGAAAAGGAAAAGTAAAATATAGCTCCGGCCGGGTATGTCGCTTAATATATTCGTATATACAACTCCGAGAACGGTTACCCGTTATACAACATGAGTTAAAATTAAATTAAAGTCTATATATTAAATACACATACCAACTTATGGCTTTTGATTATAAACCTCTCGTTCATATTTACCACGGTTATACATAAACCTGATACTACCTTCTTCTCTATTTTTATAATACAAATCTTCACTTAGTTTACCAATTTTACTATCAACGGCTAATTCAATCTTAATATTTAGCAGGGCATTTTGAACTTCTTTAGCAAGTGGATCCCTAGTTGGCACTGATGTTTGATTTGCACTAGGGGTGGCTGGCGTGACGGGTGTCTTTGGCGTTGCCAAATTCGAATCTTCACCACGTTGCTCTTTGATAGATTTAAACATAAACGTTGATGATAAATTGTCAATGTAATATTCTAATAATAAATTACATCCTTCTTTAACTTTTAACATATCAGGTCGAAATTGCAATAAGTTATATTCTAATCTATACTTTGTCATGCCTAATTCATTGTTAATCAATCTGGCCAAATGCAATGCAATAATTGCACAGTAATGTGCAGGTAAAATTAAAATTAATCTGGTAAAGTATAAGTCATTAGTTATACACCAGGCAAGATATGCCTGTTGATCATCCAATAACTCTTTACTCTGATAAAGTTTGATAAATTTAACTAGTAATTCTTCAACATTATATTGACGAAAATCAAAGCCTTGAATTTCCATAACTTTACGTTCTAATGATAAAACACGTTTTTTCAATTCTTCAAGGTCTTCCTTTTTCGGTTTTTGTGTTGTAAGTGCCAAAGAAGCATGAAGCAAATTTTGCAGTTTAATAATAAAGTCATTGGATTTGGTAGAAATAAACAAACATGTTATGGCCAGTTCTTGCAATCCAGGATTAATAAAGAGTAACGTCTTTTGCAAAAGATACAGTGTCGTTTGAAGAACTCTTAAGGGTAGCTTGAGACTCTTCACCAGCGACAGCAGTAGCTGGTGTGTTTCCTTCAGTTGTTTTGGTTGTACGTGACCATTCAAATGGTGAATTTCTGTCCTTGTAAGAAACTGTTTGGACAACTGGAGATAAGTTGTCATAGTGTTACACCTAAAGGAAGATGGAAGAAAAAAAGGGAGAAGAGCCGCGACAACTTAATTGTTGCAGTGATTATGCTAATTAAAAGGCACTTTAGGGTAAATTGAAGATTGAAGGGAATGATGAAGTTTACTAAAATTATTTATATCACCAAATACGTTTTTTTGGTTTTTGTGAACTGGTCAGTGCAGTGTGATTGTTCGCAAGCGGCGTGCTTAATATTGACGAATGCTGAGCATGTTGTGTTTGACATTGTAATACAGGTCAAAACCTTTGGAAAATAAACCAAACTAATTATTTAAAATTTGAATGAATAGTAACAACTTAAAAAACAACGACAAAACTTTTCTGGGACACGCAAAACACGACTCAGTTCTCAAACCACTGCTCGGTGGCAAAGCAAAGCACAGCGCGCCACACAAACTTTGCTCTCTTCTACCAATTAAAGAGCAAAGATGGGTCAAGACGCCTCCCTGCCCCGTAAGAAAGACAAGAAGAAGCAAAAGCCAAAGTATGAACCACCTGTTCAAACACGTACATTTGGACGTAAGAAGCGTAAGTCTCAAGACAAAAATAACAAGTTGCCATCAGTTTATCCAAATACAAGATGTAAACTTAAATTGCTTCGTTTGGAAAGAATCAAAGATCATCTTTTACTTGAAGAGGAATTTGTTTCAAATCAGGAAATTTTAGCTCCAACTGAAGAGCGTCAATTGGAAGAAAGAGAGAAAATTGACGATGTTCGTGGAAGTCCAATGAGTATTGGGACATTAGAAGAAATTATTGATGATGATCATGCAATTGTCTCTTCAAGTAATGGACCTGAATATTATGTTAGTATTTTAAGTTTTGTTGATAAAGAAATGTTAGAACCTGGTTGTCAAGTTTTATTACATCATAAAACTGTTAGTATTGTTGGTGTTTTACAAGATGAAGCTGATCCAATGGTTAACGTTATGAAAATGGACAAGGCACCAACTGAATCATATGCAGATATTGGTGGTTTAGAAAGTCAAATTCAAGAAATTAAAGAAGCTGTTGAATTACCATTAACACATCCTGAATTATATGAAGAAATGGGTATAAAGCCACCAAAGGGTGTCATTTTATATGGTGCTCCAGGTACGGGTAAAACATTGTTGGCAAAGGCCGTGGCAAATCAAACTAGTGCCTCCTTTTTAAGAATTGTTGGTTCTGAATTAATTCAAAAATATTTAGGTGATGGTCCAAGATTATGTAGACAATTATTTAAAGTTGCCAGTGAGAATGCTCCAAGTATTGTTTTTATTGATGAAATTGATGCAATTGGTTCAAAACGTTATGAATCAACATCTGGTGGTGAAAGAGAAATTCAAAGAACAATGTTGGAATTATTAAATCAATTAGATGGTTTTGATGATCGTGGTGATGTTAAAGTTATCATGGCTACAAATAAAATTGAATCTTTAGATCCTGCCTTAATTAGACCTGGTAGAATTGATCGTAAAATTTTATTTGAAAATCCAGATCCTGATACAAAAAAGAAAATTTTGCAAATTCATACATCTAAAATGAACATTGATCCAACAGTGAAACTTGAAGATTTAATCAATAGTAAGGATGATTTCTCTGGTGCTGATATTAAGGCAATTTGTACAGAGGCTGGTTTGTTGGCTTTGAGAGAGAGAAGAATGCAAGTGGTGGCTGATGATTTCAAACAGGCCAAGGAAAGAGTCCTTAAGAACAAAATAGAAGAAAACTTGGAAGGTTTGTATATGTAAACGATATATTTGTCTTGGACACATTAAAAATAATAATAATAGCTTTAGTAAATAAATTTTTTGCAATCCAAATCCACCGTTATTTGTACATCCATTAGTTTAAAAATTTAAGCTGGTTGGCTTTCACACCTAATTCGGTTACACGCATTGCGAAGCGCTTTAAATATAACAGAATAATAAATATTTTTATATATTAAATAAAAAATACTCAAAGTAAGGAGTAGTAGTAAAAAAAGTGGTGAAAGAAAAATAATGATCATAACTCATTTATGCACTAATGCAAAAAAAAAGCTTAATAAGCTCTAACGGTTGGTGGAACAGGCTTACATTCAGCTTCATCCAAAGTTGTGGTAATGACATTTCTGTAACCAAGCTTGACTGGTTCACCAGTCTTTGTTTGCCAGGACAAAGTGTGCTTTTGCCAGTTTTCATCATCTCTTTCTGTGTAATCATCTCTGGCATGGGCACCTCTAGATTCCTTTCTAGCAGCAGCTGAAACACCAATTTGCTTTGCGCAGGTTAACAAGTTTTGTAATTCTAAAGTTTCAGTTAAATCGGTGTTCCAAATCATAGATCTATCAGTGGTCTTAATGTTGGCAAATTTAGCTTCAATTTTTTCCATTGAGGCAACACCTTCATCCATATTTTCTTGAGTTCTGAAAACGGCAACATGCTTTTGCATAGATTGTTGCATTTCAAGTCTTAAATCAGCAGTAGTAATATCACCATTTGCATTTCTTAATTTATCCAAGTTTTCAATTGATTCAAAACCAATATCAGCTGGTAATTCCTTATGTGGCATACCTGGCTTCATTTCAGCAGCAATGGTATGAGCAACAGCTCTACCAAAAACGACCAAATCTAACAATGAGTTAGCACCCAATCTGTTAGCACCATGAACAGAAGCACATGCAGCTTCACCACAAGCATATAAACCAGGAATAACAACATCTTCACCCTTTTCATTAACGGTTAAAGCTTCACCACTCCATTTAGTTGGGATACCACCCATATTGTAATGAACAGTTGGAATAATTGGAATTGGTTCCTTGGTAACATCAACACCAGCAAAAATCTTGGCAGTTTCAGAGATACCTGGTAATCTTTCTTGTAAAACATCAGCTGGTAAGTGTGATAATTGCAAGAACATATGATCCTTGTTTTGACCAACACCTCTGCCAGCATTAATTTCCATGGTAATAGCTCTTGAAACGACATCTCTACAAGCTAAATCTTTAGCATGTGGAGCATATCTTTCCATAAATCTTTCACCTTCAGAGTTAACCAAATAACCACCTTCACCTCTGGCACCTTCAGTAATTAAACAACCTGAACCATAAATACCAGATGGATGGAATTGAATAAATTCCATATCTTCTAATGGATAACCAGCTCTTGAAACCATTGCTGAACCATCACCAGTACAGGTGTGAGCAGATGTACAAGAGAAATAAGCTCTACCTGAACCACCAGTAGCAATAATAGTCTTATGAGCCTTAAATCTATGTAAGGTACCATCTTCTTGGTTATAAGCAATACAACCAACAATTTCATTATTGTGCTTTAATAAATCCATTGCAAAGAATTCAATGAAATAATGGGTATCATATCTCAAAGATTGACCATATAAAGTATGTAACAATGCATGACCAGTTCTATCAGCAACGGCACAAGTTCTATAAGCTTGACCACCCTTACCAAATTCTTTAGTTTGACCACCAAAGGCTCTTTGATAAATTTTACCTTCTTTATTTCTTGAGAATGGTAAACCGTAATGTTCTAATTCAATAATAGAAGGTGATGCCTCTCTAGTCATGTAATGAATAGCATCTTGATCACCAAGCCAATCTGAACCTTTAACGGTATCATACATGTGCCAATGCCAGTCATCCTTGTGCATATTACCAAGGGCAGCATTGATACCACCTTGAGCGGCAACTGTATGTGATCTTGTTGGGAATAACTTTGAAATACAGGCAACTTTAAAACCTTCCTGAACAAGACCAAATGCAGCTCTTAAACCGGCACCACCAGCACCAATAACGACACAATCGTATTCGTGATCAATAACGTGGTAATCCTTGGCCAAACTTGAAGAGGCCTCCTTACCATTTAAATTATTGAATCTATTAATAACTTGATTCCTCCTAGCAGTAGTTGAAAAGAGTCTGGCTCTTAATGATAACATTTTCTGGTTGTTGTTGTTTTAGAAAAAGGAGCCAATGACACACTGGAAAATACAAAGCAGGGAAAGAGGGTGAAAAAAAAAGTTCACCGAGTTCGGAAACGAGACCCGACTCGGCAATCTCGGATGCCAACACATTTTTTTCCGAAGACCCGCTCGGCCAATGAGAGAACGGCGATAGGTCAGAGCAGTGCAACAATTACTACGATCGAATAAATTAAATTAAATTAAATTAAATTAAATCAAATTATCATTAAAAACTAAAGCTAAATAAACTAAACTAAACTAAACTAAACTAAACTAAACTAAACTAAACTAAACTACTCAATAACAACATCCACCTCATTTTTCTCTCTAGTCATAATTGCACTAACTTGACTTTTAACTGCATGTAATTGTTCAGGATGCTCCATTTGCCATTCTCTTAATTTGTAACTTTGTCCAGTGAGATCCCAATAGATACCTCTCAATGAAGTATAAATACCATATCTACCCTCCCATAATGGATAAATAACAACAATAAATGCCGTTATAAAAATCCAAATAATACCAACGGAAACCCATCCAGTAAAAAATTTCTTTGAAAAGATATACTTGGAACCATACATTGGCATTGGCCATATAACGAGTAAACAGACAGACATGGCCAAACATAACCAACCGGCAATTTTCGAAGCTCTTGCCAAATGAGCCTCTTCTTGAGCTTGCTGTTGGAGAATTTCGTCTGAATGAGCAATATTTTTAGCAACTTGTGTAACGTTTGACTTTATTGGTAAAATATCAGCATTGCTTTTATTGTCACCAATTGATGCATCTTCACCAGTGATAAATTTTTCTTGATCTGGTAAAACATCTTTAATTGCCTCTTCAATTTCTGCTGAATCATCAACACGTTGAATATTCTTTAAAATTTCCCAATCAAAATTTTGACTTCCAAATGCAAATGTTAAAATTGGAATAAAAATGGCTGGTGATAATAAGGCAACAACATTACCAATCAACATTGGATCATCCATAAATGTATTATCAACGGTAATTTCTCCATACATTGTATGTGTTGACACAAGCCAAGACATAATTGCAATGGCCGTACCTAAAATTGGTGAAACAATAACGGCAATTTTATTTTGATGCTTTGTTAATAATGTTAAAGTTGCAGGTAAAACAGCAGCAGAAATAATAATACCCATTAATTCATATAAATAACCCATTGAAATACCAGCATAATATAAACCAGTTGCAAATCCTGACATAACTAATGAAAAAACAATAACGGTACAGTGTGAGGTGAAAATGAGTACCTTACCATTTGCCTTTGGATCAATGTATCCTTTATAAATATCATATGTAAAAATTGATGAAATTGCAATTAATTCAGCAGACATGGCACTTGTAACAGCCATAAAAACCATAAATAAAGTTGCAACGGCACCACCTTTACCCATTAATGCAACAGCTGCTGATGGTAAAACTAAACCAGCAGAAACTTGATCAGATGTTAATCTATTTGGATAAGTTGGGAAACTTGGTGATGATTCTAATGCAAGACAGGCTAAACCCATTGTTGTTGCTGTTAACCATGGAATGGCAAACCATGCAATACCACCAGCAATATAACCAGGTAATGCACTTGCTGGAGATGATGCAATTGCCTTATTCCAATATCCATTATCTAAAAAGACAGTTCCAAAATTACCAACGATATTAATAACAAAGAAAATACCACCAGATCTTGAATGCATGGTTAAATATGAACCATCGGCATTACCTTCAACAGGATGCTGCTGACCAGCAAGGGTAACTAATTCCCAAACTTTACCAGGTGATCCTAATAAAGGAGATGATGCATAAGTTGTAAATGCAAATGTCATAATAATGACAACAATGGCAATGGTATGAATATAATCAGTTAAAAATGTTGCCTTGATACCACCAAAGAGTGTATAAATCATAACACCAACAGGGAATAAGAAAATTGCGGCAACGGTATTCATTCCAGTTAAATCAGTAACAGCTGCTGAACCACCAGTTAATAACATTGCCGTAACTAAAACATTAGTGGCAAATGCAAAAAAGATAAAGACACCATGTGCAGCACCACCATATCTAGCCTTAACAATTTCTAAATAGGTATGTGCCCCTGGTGCTTTTTGCTTTGCCTTAATTGCAATGAATGCAAATAGAATAATTTGACAGCATGCACCCGCTGCATAAAAGAATGGACCTGAAATACCATTTTTATATGCCTGGGTTGATGATTGTAATAAAGTTGCTGCCCATGTCCATGATGAAACAACAGCAGCTGCAATTAAACCCGTTTTAACAGAACGACCAGCAGTTGAAAATTCTTCTGATGTAATAATTTCTTTTTGATAACGACGTAAAATAAATGTCGTTAAAATCATACCCATAGAGAAAACCATACCGAGACCAACGATAATGGCATAACCAGCACCTTGGGGTAATGGGATGGAAATGTCACTCATTGTTCAATTAAATAAATAAGAGAAAAAAATATATAAAAATCGGTGATTACATGGTGATTAAATAGCAATTAACATATCTGTTTTAAATTGAGTAATAATAAAATTTTTTTATGATTAAAATCTTATCAGGACGATAACGGCCCGAGCTAAGAGAGAGAAAAAAAAAAAAAGAAACCGATGCCGTATGTGTATACACCAGTAAGAATTTTTTTTTTCTCTCTCTGCTATCCTTATTATCTAATCTTTTTCAAAAGTTTCATCCAGTATAATATTGTGGATAAACGAGAAATGCATCCTTTCTTAAAAGAAAAAAAAAAAAAAAAAAAGATTTACTCCTAATAAACCACCAATCTGATGGCTTCTCATGGTGAATGGTTATCTTGACAGGTTTTTAGCCTAGTAAAACTCAATGCGCTCCATGTGTAATTTATTAATTGATCGCGCTAAAGACACTCGCTCAGTAATAACACCAAACCAAAAGTGTCTTTTGTGGCCCACTGGCTAGTTGGCTCTCCCCAAAACATCCCATTAGTGGTTTTTCCTTTCCTGTTAAAATTCCAGTTTTGTCCAATCAGTGGGCTACTACTGTCTAAGCGCGAGCTCTTTATTACCTGATTGGGCCAAAACTCCGGCCTGCAGCTTGAAAAACTTGTGCGCCGTGTCTCGGGCCGTCTGCAACACCGAGAAAATGGAAGTGTGCACACACACCTCACCGTTATCACATTGCCATCACTGAACACGTACTGGAACAAATGACTACTCTTTTTACCAGTCAATTAATTTTACTTTTTATTTATAAAACTTCCAGAGCCATTGCATATCCTTTTTGCTTTGCCTTAGGCGTTATGCAATAGCGTACCTTGTAGCGCACTATGCGAAATTTTCAGGTGCTCATCACACACAAAAGCTTGGCTAAAAACAATGACCAAAAACATTATCTTGTGCTTTGATGGGACAGATAATAACTTTGGCAGACAAAATCCAACTAATATTTTAAAATTGTATTCTCTGCTTTTGAAATCTTCTAAAAAACAGCTATGCTTTTACCAACGTATGCGTGTTTTACTTTATACATATTTCTGGCCTATTTGCAAATTACTAACTTTGTAAATAGCGGGTATTGGCAACACCATCGTAGCAACCCAAGCAAATTTCAAAAATAGGGGTATTTTTGGTAGAACATCAACAAAAATTACAAATTTACTGGATGTGCTGTTTGCCTTTACAATGGATTACCATGTCATCCAAGCCTATCAATTTTTAGTCTCCGTTTATAAACCTGGCGATAAAATTTATATGTTTGGATTTAGTAGAGGATCATTAATCGCTAGAATTTTAGCTGGGATGATTCAAAAAATAGGCTTACTAGATAACGCCACAGACTCAATGGTCAGTACCGCCTGGGAAATTTATAAAGAGTGGGAAATGAATGGCCAGCCTTCAGATTACGAGTATCCACAAAAGTGTCAATTTTCAATTAAAAATTTCAAACAGACATTTTGCAAGGACTTTGTAGATATTGAATTTTTGGGTTTATTTGATACGGTTAATTCGTCTGGTATGTTTAATGATAGACTCTTCCCATATACTTCAAATACTAAAAATGTTAAGCATTTGAGACATGCCGTTTCAATTGGCGAGAGAAGGTCAAAATTCAAACAAAATTTATTTTTACCTTTTGACCCATTAAATGATCAAAGTGGTAGTGGTGGTGCTGGCATCTTTTCAAATGATTTAATAGAGGCCTGGTTCCCTGGTGATCATTCAGATCTTGGCGGTAATAGAAAGCCTGATATATTTGGTGATTTATTAGGCAATGTACCATTTAGATGGATCTTATCATTTGCCATTGAATTTGGCGTTCTTTTTAAATCTAACAGTCTACTAGAATTTCAAGAAAAATTCCCATCACTTTACAGTGCACTCTCCTATGAGCACGATGCACTATCTTTTCAAAATAATGAACATTTAACCAAAATAAATCCCTTTTGCACAGATAATAATGATTACTTCCCCAATAGTGAAGAACCACGAATTCCACTTTCAAATTTAAAAAATGAAAAGTTAGATAGATTTGGTGGATTTTCAACTGAAAATAAATTCATGAAATATCTTTGGTGGCTTATAGAGATTTTACCCATTGGATATCAAGTTGAAAGTAAAAAATGCAAGTGGAAAACTGTGTACTATCCAAATCTAGGCTCAAAAAGAGACATCCCTGAAAATGCAAAGATCCACTGGAGTGTTTTGTGGAGAATAAAATTTGTCAGGCAAAGAGAGGGTGATTGGGAAAATTTGCCAGTGGTCTACAATGTTTTAAAACGAATGGTTCTATTAGACGATTTGAAAAATGGTGAAAGTGTAAACGTTGAAGCAAACAGCGATAACAAAACAATTGTTACAAATAAATCGTTGATCAACTATAAAACAGGTTTGATTAACACAAAAAAGTTAAACGAATATGCTATTCTCTTAGATGCCGATAAGATAGACTTGAGAATCGACTGGTTTGATCCACCACACAAAATGCTCACCAGTGGCTCAATTGCTAATATTTAAATCTAATGCTTGTTTTTTTTAAAAAAAATATCAATTAATTTAATGCTGGTCTCTGCTAGACCCCTTTATATTATTCATTAAGGGTATAAGTAACACTTGTGCCAACTTCGTGCCTGGCAGTCTTCAAGTCTCGAAATTTAACCTTTTCACCTTCCAGATAAACCTTTTGAGGCTCTGCATATCCCCAATCTTGTGGGACATGTGTACTTTCATCGGCAAATACTAAAACGTTAAAAGTATGTGGTCCTTCCAAAAGCGGTAAAAATGTAATAGAGGCAGTGATCTGTCGTATAATTGACTGGATCATTTTTTGAATATCCCTGAAATTTTTCCTTTGTGTTTCTTCACTCAGTTCAATTTCACTTGGTAGTAAATGGTCTTCTTCTATTAGATCAAGCGTGAACTCCCATTTCTCAACAACTTTTTGAATTTCAATTTCAACTTCAACTTCAGATTCATCGTTTTGCACTTCAATTTCTTTCTTTATAATGGCAATTACAACTCGTTTTATTTTACCTGAATACACCCATTTTTTTAACTGGTCCATGATTCGATTCAAATAGTCTTCAACTTCTGGATCAATGCTCTGAACTAATGTCAATCCCCACTTTTTAACCATTCTAAATTCATCAGAGGGATAAATACCCCTTTGATATAATATACTATGTAAAGAAAATAAAAAATAATCAGTGATAACCTTGGCAGATCCTTTTAATGGCAGTTTGGACCTCGTTGGTGGGGTCATTTGTCTTATGGGGGGGAGAGAGAGACTCAAACAAAGAAAAACTGTGTGTGCACCTTTCTTCACGTAGCAGCCATGAGTTTCTTAGAAGGGTACCAGTCAACCTCTTCTCTACAGAGTGTTCACTCTCTACCAAGTGAAAAGACACTGAGTAAAGATGAAATTGTTGCTAGAATGAAAAGGGAAGCTCCAAAGGTTAAGAAATACATTAATTTACAATCACAGATTTTAAAGGCTAAAGAGGACAACATCATTGACGATTCATTTTTAAAATTATCGCAAGAATTACTCAATTGGAATCCTGAGTTTTATACCATTTGGAATTACAGAAAGGAGCTAATTATTGGACTGTTCAGCTCTGATACAGAATCGCTGCAGCTTCATATATCAGATGAACTTCAGTTGACGCTTCTTTTATTAAAATCACATCCAAAAAGTTATTGGATTTGGAATCATAGACTATGGTGTTTGAAACATATACCTCGTCCAGACTGGCCTATGGAAATGAAGTTGATTGAAAAATTCTTTGATGCAGATTCTAGAAATTTTCATGCCTGGCAATATCGAAGGGTCATTGTCGATTTAATGAAGGATGGCTCAAATGACCGACTGCTTTTACTTGGTGAATGGGAGTTTACTAAAAGAATGATTGAAAAGGATATTGCAAACTACTCGGCTTGGCACAACAGATCCAAATTGATTAATGTGCTGTTCACGTCTGCCGTCTCCAATGACAGCAACATTGAAAAAGAAAAATTAAAGGATTACTATGATATTTTTTTAAACAGGGACAAGTATTTATTCATAAAAAAGGAATGGCAATTGCTTAAAACGGCCATGTATACAGATCCTGATGATTCTTCTGTCTGGTTCTATATAAAGTGGATCTTTTCAAATTATTTTCTGTCTGATAAAATTACCTCCGACCAAAAACTACAAGTTGTTGGTGTAGCCTATAATGACATTTTAGAGCTGAATGAATTGGAAGAAGATGATGGAGCACCGAATAAATGGTGTTTGATAACGCTGGCACACTTGCAATCGCTTAAAGGTGACAGCCCAGAAAAGGTTCTCATTGACCTGAGGAAACTAGACCCAATGAGAAAAAATAGATACCTGTAGTGAAGGTTTAGGTTTAGGCTTAGGCTTAGGTTTCATTCTATAGAACACCCGCAGCATGAGCATTGTGGCGCAGAATGTGGCGCATGTTTTTCTAAAAAAAAAAATTTCTTTTCTTTTAAACTTTTCACTTTCTAATCCATTTGAAGCTTAAAACATATGCCTAGAAAGAAGTCAGCAACCAAAAAGGCTCGTGAAGAAGCAGCCAAACAAAATCCTGAATCTACCGTTGGTTCAATTAACACAGATGATATCAAAGCCGAACTTCGTGAAGATCAAGAACAAAACTCTTCTTCCTCTGAAGATGAAGATGATTTCGGTGAGTTAATCACTGAAGATGTTGAAAATGGATTAAACGAAGTTTTAAAGGCAATCAAAAGCGGTGATCAACGTTTATTTGATAAAAATGTTAAATTTTTTAAAGACCCAGAAGAAAATAATAACAGCAAGGAAAATTCAAAGGATGTCAAGGTTGAAAAGCCAATTTATTTGAAAGAAGTTGCCATGAAACAGCTTTTATCAAACGGTGACAATGATGGCGCATCAGATGATGAAGAACAAGAAAAGCCCTTTGCAGTTCAACAGGCTGAAGATAAGGAACGTCTTGTCAAGGAAATTCACAATGCAGCCTCTGATGAATCTGATGATTCTGATGAAGAATTTTTGGTTAAAAAGCCAAAATCTACTACAGATAATAATGAAAATGAAAACGTGCAAGAACCTGTTGCTGTTAACATCATCATGCCAGATGCAAAGGACAAGGACAAATTTTTAGAGGCCTACATGAGTAACCACGCCTGGTTACCAACTAAAGGTTCCACAGCAAAATTAGAAGAAGACGACAGTGATTTTGAATCTGCTGCAGCAAAATTTGAAGAAGCTTACAATTTCCGTTACGAAGATCCAAAAGCTGCTGAAATTGTCTCATATGCTAGAAATTTGGCCTCTTTGAGAAGAGAGAAAGTCAGTGCCAGACAAAGGAAACGTTTGGCAGAAAAGGAAAAAAATAAAGATGATGACGATGAGACAAAGAAAGAAATCAAAAGTAAAAAACTCAAAAAAATGAACCTTGTTGTTGACCGTTTAAAAGAAATCAAAGAAGCCGTTGGTGATGTCAGCGAAGATAGAATCTTGGAAGTTTTTGGTGATAGCTTACTCAAGGAAGACTTTGATGACGAAGATTGGGATAAAAAAATGGCTCAAATTTTTGATGATGAATACTATGGTGAGGAAGACGGTGAAAAGCCTACCTGGGATGATGACATCATGATGGATGCCGAAGAAGATGCAGATGCAGATGCAGAAAATGAAAATGAAACTGCCACAAAAAAAGTGGAAGAAGAGTCCAAGTCAAAGAAAAAGTCCAAAAAGGAAGAGAAAAAACAGAAAAAACAAGAAGGGGCCAAGTTAAGAAAACTTGCAGAGCAACTTGTGGAAGCAAAGTCTTTAGACATTGTGGAAGAGGTTGTTGAAGAAAGAGGACGATCACTAGTTGATGATGATGATGTCAAATTCAAATACAGAGAAGTTTCACCTGATTCTTTCGGTTTAACAGTTTCAGAAATCCTTCAAGCTGATGACAAACATCTTAATGAGTTTATGAGTTTGAAAAAGCTTGCACCATTCCGTCCTCTAGAAAAGGCAGAGAGGGATAAGAGAAAGGTCAAAAAGTCGAAATATCTTCGTAAATGGAGAAAGGAAACATTCGGTGATGAAAGAGGCCTGGAAGCAGCAATTGATTCCGGCGCTGTTAAAATTCCATCCATTGTGAGTGAACCTAAAAAGAAGAAGCAAAGAAGAAAGTAATCCCAAACCATTTAATAGATATTTTTCACGTTTATAATCGTATAAAACATGAGCAAGAATCACAGCGCGTTTTTTTTTCATTGTGCTAGCTATATTTAATTCACAATTGTGTAGCTCAACTCAAGGTACCCTTGCAGATGGGCTCCGATAGTGATTCTGATGATCCCCTAGGGATTGTTACCGTAAAAAGGAAATTGACACCTGTTAAAAAGAATATTAAAAAGCCAAAAGTTGACATTCTGACACTCATGCGCCAAAAAGGCCAAAGAGATACACTTTCAGGAGATCTAGGATTCGCTTTGGATTCAAGTGGATTTAAAAGCGATAGAAAGTTTGAAAAATTAGAGAGGGAATTACTTAAAAGGAAGGAAAATGAAAAGAAAGTTCAATCCTTTTTAGAAAATGATGCACGAGTGAAAAAGGAAGAAAAAAATTTAACTTGGCAAGTCGAAAACTTTCTTAATAACCATCTTGATAAAAATTTCCTAAACGAATTCATCGAAATTACAAAAGACAATCACAAAGTTTCTGTTTTAAAACATAAAAATGAGATAGATAATTTGCGTTCAAAAATTTATCAAAGTTTTAAAACGAAAAACCCTGATCTTATTCCAAAGAAATTGAAATTTTTCATCAATGAAGGAATAACAGAAAGTAGTGTCTATAATTTTAAAATTAAAGATTTTGATGATTTTATAAAATCTTCAGATGTTGAATCAGTATCGCTATGGAAACCCTCATCAGGAGACATTCTTGGCTCCAAATCAATGGCAATGTATATTTTAGCGTCTCTAGGATGCGACATAGACCTGATAAATAATCCACAAGAAAAATTTGATGCTAGATCAGCATTACCATCAATAGATTTACAAATATATAAGTTTGTCAAGCTTCTCGATTCTGTACTGGTTGATTATTCAGACTTTGAATTTTTATCAGTTGTGGTTAAGGCACAATTGTTATTTTTATCAGATAGTGAGTTAAATAAAAAAATTCAAACAATTGAATACCAAGGTCAAAATTTGAGTGGTGAAGAGTTGGCTTCTTATAAATTATTTGAAATTGCATTCATGTATCCTAATGATGTTTATGATATTGTTAGACAATTTATTTGTGATATCAAAAAGCAATGTTTTTTTACTGCACTTACAAGGCTTAAAACTACTTTCAGTCCACTGGTAAATGCCTCGGAACAACAATTCATTATATCCTCTTTGCATTTCATTTTTATGTGCAGCATTGATACTGATGATAATATTGATTATTACTATTCAACACCAAGACAAACACAATTTATTGAACAATTTATGAATTTTGTAATTCAATGGAGCAAACACACATTAAAAGATTCAGCAGCTCCAAAATTAGATTTAGTGCTGATGAGGGTCCAATGCCTTGAAAAAATATTTTATATGAATAAGTCTAATATCATTAAATCTGAATCCATTAAATTATTTAGAGAAAGTTTGACAAAAATTAGAGACGTATATTTTAAGCATCATTATGGAAATACCACAGGTTACATTCCCAAGTGTCGTTTAATTTTAGACTTCATTATAGGTCAAATGGAAGAGAAAACTATCGCAGACTTTTTTGCTGTATAGGGTTTGCTCAAATATAGAAATCTATGTCAACATATGCGGTCAAGCTTTGAAAATTATTTCACAGAAAGACTCAAATGTATCATTATTTTTGTAATCACATTACAAAAATGATTAAATTAGAGAAAATACATTTTTATTACATCTTCAACTGACCATTTTGGTCTGTGCACGACCGTTTTAATTTGACAACTTTGTTCGTTCTTGCGAATCAACGCCTTGCTTATTGTTACATCTACTTTTATTTTACCACAAAATAAACCAGCAACCTCCAAATTCGGGTATATTTTTAGTTTTTCAGGAGGCGGATCTCTTCTATGATTTTCGTATTTAAAATACTTTAATGAAGGAGGAAGATAGTCACAAATGCGCCAATGATGGTTAATTCCATAAACTTCAAACACAAAAGATTTCAAATATTTTATTGATATAATTGGCTCCAAGATTCTGGTAGTAACATTTCTAACCTGCGAATCGGTGCAATCTAATGAAATATATAAAAACTCTAGATTAACCATTCCTGTTATGTCATAATCAGGCGCATTATAATTGTAAAAAAGATTCAAACTGTACACTACCTCTGGATGGTGTCGTGGTTGATTCACACGCCAATCCATGCAAACGACGGGAAATAAGATCATTTTGCTGGGTTTTATCTGTTTAAGTTTTTCAGTCAAACCTAGAGTGGGTTTATCTCCATACACCAACTCAATATCACATAACTTTTCAGATATTTTCCACTGGTCATTGGCAAACGGCCACTTATAAATGAGGCATTTGGGCATGGCACGGGTAGAAAACACCTTATTCAAATAAAAGGTTGAATGCCGAGCAAATTTCTTTCGTTATAGCAGAACTAAAATTGCCACTAGTACTTCCAAAGGGGGTCCAATAACAGTTATCTTGAATTTTTTTAAACAAAGAAATATTAATAAACCCTACAATGTAAAATTTTAAATATTATCACTAATTATAAATGATTTTAGAAGGAAAAATTCAAAAAAAAATTGGCTGTGAATGCTGAGCAAATACTGTATGCTGAGCAAATACCACATGCTGATGTTATGTATCTCAATTCTCCACCTAGAAAAACAAACACCTTGTAAAAATTTTGTTAATAATATTATAGAAGAAATGTTTTTGTTAATTTTGGCAATTGTGCTCTTTTGGTACTAGCAGAAAGATTTCGCATAAAAGATTTAAATAATAAATACGGCTACTTTTAAATAAAAGATATATCATTCAAAAAGAAGCTTAGAGAATAATTTTGTGTAATAGTAGGTTTTAGTAGTTGCCTACGGGGGAACAAGTTGGCTTTTATCGATTACGTAAACATTCAGCACAGCCGTGAAAATTAAAAGAAAAAAAAAAAATTTCGTTTTTTTTTTTTTTATTTGATTTTTTTTTTTTTTTCAGTTTTTGATTTTATCTTTATACACAGATTTTCAATGGCTGTTAAAGATAGAGGTACCAAAAGATCTTCTGACTCTAAGATTGACAAGAAGTCAAAAAAGAGTAAAGTTGAAGTGCAAACTGAAAGTGAAGATGAATTAGACATGTCATCAGAATCTGAAGCAGAATCAAATGCACAAGAAGTAGAGGAAGAAGATGGACTTTCTGCCTCAGAAGACGAATCTGAAGAGCCAAGCACTAGTGCTAATGGTTCTGGTAATTCAAGAGAGGCACATCAAAATCAAAAGCAAGTTTTAAAGGAAAGAAAAACAAATAGAAAGGCAGGTATACAAGTTGAACAAATTAAAAAACTTTGGGAAAAATTAAGAGTTAGAAATCCACCAATGCCAAAGGAATTAAGAAACAAATTAGTTAATGAAACTTGGGAATTATGTCAAGGTGTTTTAGGTGATTTAGTTTTAAAGCATGATGCTTCACGTGTTGTTCAAACATTAGTTAAATATGCCAATAAAGAAACAAGAGATGCCGTCTGTTTAGAATTAAAACCATTTTATTATAGACTGGCAACATCTGCATATGGTAAATATCTTTTGATTAAATTATTACATTATGGATCAAAAGAATCAAGAGCTTTAATTATTCAAGAATTACATGGTAAGCTTAGAAAATTAATGAGACATAGAGAAGGTGCTTATGTTGTTGAAGATATGTTTGTTTTATATTCTACTTCAAAGCAAAAGCAACATATGATTAAAGAATTTTGGGGTGCTCAATATGCCTATTTCCAAAATGATACAGATGAAACAGTTGTTGAAGTTTGTAAGGAAAGTCCTGAAAAGAGAAGATTAATTGCATCCAATTTACAAGGTACAATTCAGGCTACAGTTGAAAAGGGATCTACAGGTTTCCAAATTTTACATGCTGCTATGAGAGAGTACATTCAAATTATGGAAGGTCAAGAAATTAGAGAATTTATTGATTTATTAGCTGAACAAGTTGCTGAATTAGTTCATACACCTGAAGGTTGTGAAGTTGCATGTGCAATGATTGCCTGGGCAAATAACAAAGAAAAGAAAGTTATATTAAAATCATTAAAGCAACATGCAGAGGCATTAGCAACAAATGAACATGGTCAACTAGTTTTACAAACAATTTTTATGACTGTTGATGATTATCAGTTAGTTTGGAAGACATTTGGTAGTGAATTTTCTGATAAAATGGTTAAATTATTGACAAATAAATTTTCAAGAAGGCCATTTATCTATCTCGTTTCAGGTCTTAATAAATCATATTTTAATCCATTAGTTATGAATGAAATTGATAAAATTAAGGAAAAATCTAAGGATACATCAAAGAGACCAGAAGAAGAAAGAAGGCAATTACATTTAAAATCTTTCATTCCTTTATTTTACAAGACAGTTATTGATAACACTTATGAATTATTAGGTGAAAATATGGGTGCTCAATTTATTCAAGAATTAATTTACAACAATGAAATCCCAGATCTTAGTAAGGAATTGAGAACTGAAGCTATTGATAAAATTATTGATTGTGTTAGAGGTGATTTAACAAAGGAAGATCACGTTATTCATAAGCCATTCACACCAAGACTTTTGAAGGCATTAATTCAAGGTGGTAAATGGAATAGAGAATCTAAAAAGATTGATGAAGTTGAAGGTATTGACGTTGGATTTGACTTTGCAAGCAAATTTGTTGAAGAATTGTTTGACGGTGGTGAAGATAAGGATACCGTTGCTGCTTGGATTGAAGATAAAGATAGTTCTTTTGTTTTGGTTGGTTTGGTTGATTGTTTTAAGGCACATCCAAAAGAGAGTATCAGTAAGAAATTCCAGCAAGCTGTTAAGAAGCATAACAAGTTAATTAAAAAGCAACCAGAAGAAAATAAGGGTGCTAAGGTGTTAGAAAATTTGATGAAGGCTTAATTATATGTTTATAAATAAATTTAAAAATTTCGAAAAGGCACCAATGTGTATTTCTATTTAAAACGGCTCCTTAATTTCTAAACTTCAACTCTGCGCCACACGTTTGTGGCTGGTGAAAAAAAAAATTTTTGAGATTGCAAAAAAAAAAAAATATTGTGAAAAGCTGCAGAGGGTTTTGGATCAGGATTTAGTTTAAATAAAATAAGTGTTTTTTTTTTTAATTATTTATTTATTTATTTATTTAATTTTTTAATTGTCTACGTTTAAAGAAACACACATTTCAAATCAAGCATGTTCCAGCTAACAACAATTTCAGATTTGATCAGCGTGCCACCACATCTATTTAATTTACCACGTAATGTGGCTATAGAGCAACAATTAAATGTTAAATATGCTAATAAAGTTATACAAAATATTGGATTAGTTATTTCAATTTTTGATTTGTTGGAATATGATACGGGTATGTTTAAACCTGGTGATGGTGATATGTTTGTTAATATAAAGTGTAGGCTCGTTATTTTCAAGCCATTTGTGGGTGAGGTGTTGACAGGTTATATTGAAGAGTGTAAAGAGGATGGTATTAAAGTTAACATGGGTTTCTTTGATGATATTTTCATTCCTAAGAGTTTATTATTTGAAAATAGTAATTTTTCAGAGCCAGAAAATGCATGGATTTGGCAAATGGGTGCTGATGATGAAGAAGAAGAGCCAACAACTTTGTACCTTGATGTCAATGAAAAAATTAATTTTAGAGTGGAAGAGTTGATTTTTACAGATGTTAAAACAAAGTCACTCAATGTTAACCCTAACCCAGAGGAGGATAAAAATAAGGCACCACCATTTGCATTGATTGCATCAGCACAGAATGATGGTATGGGTTGTTGTAGTTGGTGGGAATAGAAAAAGAAATCAATTTTATATGTATAATAGTAACAGTAATAATTAAAAATAACTTAAAGCAACATATGTGTAATAGTTAAATGATATTAGTAGTATAGAAATAGTATCTGACAAAAAAATACCCGTGTATAAAATTTTTCAATATATATGTCCAATAAACTTTAGTTGTATTGCATGTACCTACTGGTAGATGAAAATTTCATGTTACCCTTAATGACCTTTTCAACGGCATTGAGAAAATCCTTTTCTGTTGCCACTTTTCTTCTTGCCCTAATGGCAAACATACCCGCCTCTGTACAAACAGATCTTAATTCAGCACCTGTTGCATTTGGACATAACCTTGCAATTAATTCCCATCTAATATCACGTTCACAAGACATTGATTTTGAGTGAATTCTAAAAATATTTGCACGTCCTTCAAGATCTGGTAATCCAAATTCAACTTTTCTATCAATTCTACCAGGTCTTAATAATGCAGGATCTAATGTATTTGGTCTATTTGTTGCAAACATAACTTTAATATTACCTCTTGGATCAAAACCATCTAACTGTGTAATTAATTCTAACATTGTTCTTTGAACTTCATTATCACCACCAGCACCATCATCAAATCTAGCACCACCAATTGCATCAACTTCATCAAAAAAGATAATACAGGCCTTTTTCGTTCTAGCCATTTCAAATAATTCTCTAACCATTCGAGCACCCTCACCAACATATTTCTGCACCAATTCAGAACCAATAACTCTGATAAATGTTGCATCAGTTCTATTTGCAACGGCTCTTGCACATAAAGTTTTACCTGTACCTGGTGGACCATAAAGTAAAATACCTTTTGGAGGATCAATACCTAATTTAACAAATCTCTCTGGTGATAAAAGTGGCATTTCAACAACTTCTCTTAATTTTTCAATTTGTTCTTTTGATCCACCAATATCACTATATGTAACATCAGGCTTTTCTTCAACGGTCATCATTGTCACCGTTGGATCAATCCTTGGAGGTAGTGGTAATTGAATTTCATATTTTGTCCTGTCAACACCAACTCTCATGCCTTCTTCAATATCAGTTGGTGACACCCTTTCTCCTAAACCAACAACAAATTTAGCAATTTGCTTTATATTAATAACATACTTTGATTTTTCATCAGGATCAGAGCCTTCCTCTGCATCTTCTGACTTGATAATTTTGGTACATCTGGCAACCTGTAGCGGTTGTTCTTCGTTCATTCTCTTTTTATCAGCAGCCACATCCCATAAATTTGGTGATGCCAATCCTGTATCACTTTCTTCAATGCCTACTTTCTCTTTAATTTTTGTTTCAATTGATGTTAAGTCTGCCTCTATCTGTTTGATTGCCGTGGCATATGGAGCTGCGCTGTATGTTTTCAACACCTGAATATCATCTTCACTTAATGGTTTAACTTCTGGCTCTGGTGCCTCATCGTCAACGGGTTTCTTATAATTTTCCCAGTCCTCCTTTGGTGCCATTGGGTTTTCTTTTGATTTATTTTGCTTGGAAGAGCTTCAAAGTTGCAATTTGCCACTCGCGCCCTCTATTTTGGCGTGCTCAGCACGTTTAACTTTAACTGTCTGCATTGGTGTTCTCCAACAGCAGCAGCAGCAGCTTAAGTAGTCTTTAAAATTAAGGAGTAGTATTGTTTGCAATTAAAATTTAGCAAATTGATATAATTAAATCAGGATCCTTTGCAACAGTGTTTGAGCCATGTGCTGTGCAATTGCTGTTGGGATACAATAGCTGCAAAATCCATACGCCAGTAAACATGCAGTTATACTACTATTAATCCACTGACAGACGTCACTTGTAACTATACAAAGTAAACAGCCATTTATTTCTTCTTCTCCTACTTGATAACTCCATCGTTTCACGCGCACATCCTTACACCGCCGTGAAACCTGCTCTCTTTATCTGGCAATGCTGAACCCGGTTAATACACCACGGGCATCATCAACATCGACTACACATGTTGTCAGTACCCATGGAAGCTCTGTGCCTTCCAATTCTAATTCACTTTCAGTTACGCTCATGTCTAGACTATCACCACCAGAGTATAAGCAATCAGGTCTTGGCAGAGATTACTGGTTGGATGATTCCTCAGCAACTAAATGCCGTGATTGCGATAGGAAATTTACAACTTTTTTAAGGAAGCATCATTGCCGTATCTGTGGTAAAATATTTTGTCATAATTGTACGAGATTTATTGATGGTGATAAATTTGACCATAAGGGTAAAATGAGAGTGTGTTTCTTTTGTGCTAAAAAAGCTGAAAGATATGAAAGCTATAATTCAAGTGACGAAGATGCAGATGAAACCAACTATTATGATCGAACGCCAAATTTAAAACCGTTATCACCAAGACATCAAAAGAATGGATCAATGTCAAAATTCACATCACCACCGCCATTACCACAATTGATGTCAACAACATCAAGATCATCATCATTTTCATCACGAAATAAAGGCATTGTTTTAAACTCTAGTAATAAAATTGATCCTTTGGAAATGGATATGCCAAAGCTCAGAAATGAAAAGGTAAGATCTCGTGCAAATTCAACAAAGAACTTGTCCTCATTGAGCATGACACAAAAATTTGGCAGTACTAGTGCAAATAGTGATTCTTCAAATAGCGAGTCAGAAAGTGATGACAAAGATTATGGCTATGGGGTAAGTGGTAGATCCGATCATTTTGCCTTTGACGACAAGGCCCCTGATATAGGTGCTCGTGCTCGTGCTCGTGCTGGTAATGATGCTGGCGCTCATGACCATGAGGAACATGGTATGATTAAACTTATGAATAAACATCAATTTAATTGGCCTTTAAAGGGTGATGCCACTTTTGTGAAAAAATTTGACACGATAAATACCAACAACAACGATTTTTTCCAAGGTGGCAGTGGTAGAGATGGATTAAGGGTGCCACCATTAAACTCTAAACATTTAGGCAATCTTGGTCTTGGTCATGGTCATGGTCATGGTCATAGCCTTAGAAATATTAGCAGCAGTAATAGCAGTAGCAATATCAGTGTTAACAGAAGAAGAAATTTTAGTTCACGATATAAAAACATGAGACAACCATCAAAAATCCAAAAATCCAATTTAAAATCGGTGCAAATGATTGATCTTAAATCAGATATTCATTTTATGGATGATTTACAAAGGCTAAGTGAAAATTATAATAAATTTCTATTAAAAGAATTAATGAATGATAAACAAGTTGAAAATATTGACCATTGGACAGAAATTTTATTAAAATCACTGAGGAAAGTTAATAACATTGAAATTGAACTCAATAAAAACAGAGAAATTACCTATGATTTTGCTGATTATATTAAAATTAAAAGGATACCTGGTGGATCCATTGAAGATTCAACAACTGTAGAAGGACTTGTATTCTCTAAAAAGATACCATTAAAAACAATGCCAAATAAAATTAACAATCCAAAGATTATGTTAATTACATTTGCCATTGAATATGATTCACAAAATATAAATCAAAATTTTCAAAGTTTAGACGGTATCATTGCCCAACAAGATGAGTATTTAAAAAAGCTCGTTAGTAGAATCATTCAACTCAAGCCAAATATAATTTTATCCAACTGCTCAATAAATGGGTTAGCACTAAAGCAATTTTCAAATAATAAAATTTTAGCAGTTCCCAATTGTAAATTAAATAATATGATTAAATTATCCAAATTTATAAATTCAACTATAATTTCATCAATTGATATTTTAGCAACAAAGCCAAAATTAGGTAGTTGTGAATTATTTGAAGAAAAGTATTATCTTCATGAAAAGATTCTTAAAAGCTATTTTTATTTCAGTGGTTGTAATTCAAAAATTGGATTGACATTTATAATTAGAGGATCAAAAGTTGAATCATTAAATAAAATTAAAAATTGTTTATCACCAATGATTTATGCATTTGTTAATAGTGAATTTGAATCAAGTTTTTTAAGGGACAAATATCTTAAATTAGTTGATAATAAAGAAATAAACAAAGAAATTTCTAAGCCATTATATTCAATTAAATTAGAAAATTTTGATGATGTTGTTAAATTAATTGATAATAGAATTATTAGTACATCACCTTGGGTAAAATTTAATAGACCTCAAATTTTAGTGCAAATTCAGCAAACTTTAAATTTAATTAAAGACATTGAAATTTTATTCAATCAATTTTTAAATGATTCAGACAAAGTTAAACATATTGAAAAATATAAAGATCAGTTTAATTTAAATTTACTGGAAATTAAAAATGAATTTGATTTGATTAAAATTGTCAAAGAGCATAAAAATTATTTCGATAATTTTTGGAATTCAGAATTGCTATTCTACTATAAGAAATGGTCACAATTTTGGTCAAGTAGAGATTTTACATTTTTTGATCCTAATTATAATCAAAACATAGTTGTTTTATTTTCAATGATTTCAAATAAAAATTCAACGCCTTGTATTGAACCTGAACTTCAAATTTTTGATTTTTATTGGGAGAGTGATGAAAGCATTGGCAATTATATAGAGCAAATTTGCTTACAAAGTGAGCAAATTTGTTTGAATGGATGTGGATTAAAATTAAAGGATCATTTTAGATCATATGTTCACAATGAAGGTAAAATTGATATTAATTTAGAAATGAATAATTTAGAAGGTGTTAAAACAATGTCTATTGTAACTTGGAGTACTTGTAAGAAATGTTTAAAATCAACAAATCATATGCCGTTATCTGATTCATCTTTTAAATATTCATTTGGTAAATTTTTACAATTAGTATTTTGGTATGACAATTCACTTTTAAAATGTTCAAATTCAAATTGTCAATGTATGAGGAATGAGGAAGGTCAAATTGATTTTAATTTTGATTTTTTCAAAGATAGCATTCATTATTTTAGTTATTCTAATTTTATCGTTAAATTTGAATATTCAAAGATTGACAGTTTACAATTAATAACGCCCAAATTTAAATTATTTTGGGATCCAAATTATGATTTTAAAATTAAATGGGATTATTTTAACTATGTTAAAAATAAAAGTAATTTATTTTTTAATTCTGTTGATTCTAGATTAATATTGATTAAACTAGATGGTACATATTTGAATAATAACGAAATGGATGACTCGTACATTTTGAAAGGTGAAGAAAAGCTAAGTGAACTTAAGGAAAAATTAAAAATTCAGAAAAAGGAAATTATGATTTTAATTGATACCGTTTATAAAAATTCAAAGGTAAATGAGCATTTAAAATTGAACATTGTTTTGAGGGAGGTTCAAGAGCTATCTAGTTTTTGGAAATTTGAATTTGACGATTTTGAAAATAAGTTTTTGCCAACTGTTAATGAGATAAAATCTAATTTTCAAGTTGAAAAATTGTTAAACTTGTTAGTCAATAAGGCCAATGAGGGTAATCAAAGTGATGAAAATGAGCACGAGCACGAGCACGAAAAAGAACATAGAGGTGAATCAGATGATGGAACTGGTAAAAATATTGGCAAAGCTGACAAAGTGAGGCCACATAAAAGTTCTTTAATTTTAAACAAAATTAATCAGCTTAATAAACACAATCCTGGTATTGATCAAGAAGAAATATTAACATCACAGCCTCATGTGGATAACTTATCTTCGTACTCAGAATTGAACAAATTGGGTAGGTTAGATTCAGGTCAAGTTAAACGACTTACTAAATTATTTGAAACGGATACATTAGATTATTTTAATAAAAGGGAAGAACTTGAAAAGAAAAAATTACATAGAGCCAATTACACGCCAAGGGTTGGTACTATGAAACCATACGTTGAAATTTACAATGATTCCAAGGATGTTTCATCGCAAATTGAAACGAAATCACATACGAATGGAAGCATCGTTTCGTCAAACATTCAAAATTTAAATTTAAATAATTCAATGTCAGCGTCAACTGATTGGACTGAAGGTAAAGAAGATGAAAGTATATTAGCATCAAGTGTCCCTATACCAGCAGTTAAAAATGAAAATAATAGTAACAAAGATGTTGTTGAAAAAGAAGAAAAAAATTGGTTTTTTAAAATAATGACCAATTTTTTAGATGCTAGATCATCCACATCTTGGAAAGATTTATCATATCCATTAGGATCAACAGAGCATATTTTTGTTGATTCGGATGTTATCGTTAGAGAGGATGAGCCAAGTTCAATTATTGCATTTTGTTTAAGTACAAAAGATTATGAGTCAAAATTGTACAATAACAATACCGAAGAAAAGAACGGTATTGGAGGTTTGTTTAATCTATCCACATTGGCAAGTTCAATGAGTACCATGAATGTTTCAGAGATGCTCAGCAATGGTGGTGGCAAAGAGGTAGAGGGTGAGTGCAATAACGAACAATCTCAAAAGGGGGCTGTTCATGATGATAACTCTAGTATTGGCAGTGTTGTTAGTGATGACGAAGGCAATAAAGAAAAGAGCCTAGGACAAGCTAACCAGGAAAAAGATTACAAGGACAAGGACAAGGACAAGGACAAGGACAAGGACAAGGATAGAATCCAAACAATTGACAAGGAAATCAAAGAGCTGGCTCAAGAAGGCAATGGCAATACCAATTTCAATGCCAGCGCTAATGCCAATGAGCCATCAAATGACAATTATCTTAAAGAAATTCTACTTAAAAATGGATTTCATTTAAAGTATCAATTTGAGGGTGGTAATTCAACCTCTATCATCATGTGCAAAATATTTTTTGCCGAGCAGTTTGATGCTCTGCGTAGGAAATGTGGTGTTAATGAGAATTTTATTGGGAGTTTATCTAGATGTGTTAAATGGGACTCAACGGGTGGTAAATCAGGAGCGGCATTTTTAAAGACTCTTGATGATAGATTTATTATTAAAGAATTGAGTAAGGCAGAAATGGAAGCGTTTTTACTAATGTCACACAACTATTTTGAGTATTTTGAACAGGTGTTATTTAATGACTTGCCAAGTGTGCTAGTGAAAATTTTTGGATTTTATCAGATTCAGGTAAAGTCAAATCACAAGTCTTATACGATGGACGTTGTCATTATGGAAAATCTATTTTACAATAAAAAGCCTGACAGAATTTTTGATTTAAAAGGTTCCATGCGGAATCGACACGTTGAGCAGACCGGTAAGGCCAACGAAGTTTTGCTTGATGAAAACATGGTGGAGTACATTTATGAGTCGCCAGTTTTCATTAAGGAAAACGACAAGCGGCTACTAAGGGCCTCCCTTTGGAATGACACCTTATTCTTAGAAAAGATGAACGTGATGGATTACTCTTTAGTCGTTGGCATAGATTCCGGCAACAACGAGTTAGTCGTGGGTATTATAGACTGCATTAGAACATTTACCTGGGATAAAAAATTAGAAAGCTGGGTAAAGGAAAAGGGACTCGTTGGTGGCGGGGGTGGTGTAGGTAAGGAGCCAACGGTGATCACGCCCAAGCAGTACAAAAATAGATTTCGGGAGGCCATGGAACGGTACATTTTAATGGCACCGGGTGTTTATTACCAGGGGACCAAGCTCAAAAGCGGGTAAACAGTGGAAATACCGAAATGCCGAAATCGCCGAGGTGAATGACCATTTATCCGGGTCAAGGGAAAGATTAGTCGTGGTAAAGTTGTATTGCTGGCAGTGGGAAATTTACTGGCCAGGACACTAGGAATTGGGAGTGGGAGTGGGAGTGGGAGTGGGAGTGGGAGTGGAATGTAATGGTATTGATTGGGGATTGAAAAGCTGCTGCGGTTCTGTATACCCAATTGGGCAGTCATTTCCCCGGGCAGCCCTTTTTTCCCCACACACAGAGAGAAAAAGAAAAATTTCTGTGGAAAATTTTATATATATATATATAGATATAAAGAAAAAAGCAAACAAACCTTCTAATCCCCCCCCCAACGACGCCTTCTAGCAATGAGTTTCTTTTCTGATCAGGGGTGTTCTGCACAGCAGAATCCATTAAACAAAATTATAAATGTGCCACGAGAACCAGTGGGTTCATCTTTTGGTGGGATTGGCCATCCCCAGCAGCAGGGTCTGAGGCTTGATCTTAGCAGGGAGCAGGAGTTGGTTGACTTTAGAATGATGAATAACTTTGGCGGTGTGGATGTCACTCCAGGTTTGATTGACAGAAATTCTATTTTGCCCTCTGTGCCAGTTGAGAAGTTGCAACAAAGCACTCTTACTGGCAACTGGGTCAATGAGTTTCACCAGTTGAATATTAACGAGGGCATACAAGTACAACACCAGCACCAGCACCAGCACCAGCACCAGCACCAGCACCAGCACCAGCAGCAACAAAATGGATATGCCCACTCACAGGCGGCTCAACTCAGCGGCAATGCCAACGCCAACGCTATGGGTATGGCTGACATTAGAAATGCCGCTCTTAGTAGAGGCCAGATGAATATTGGCCAGGGGCTGCTTAGTATGACACAGTCGTCTATTGGCAACACCTTTAAATCAGTTACGAGTATTTCAAGTTTAAGCAAAGAGTTTGATTCAGCGTTTTCAGAGATTGAAAATGAAATTGAAGAGGAAATGCCAGCTGTAGATGATGAACCACCAGCTGTAATCCACTCAGACGAAGATAAAGTTAAATTTGCACAATTGGCAAACTCTGTATTTACAATGATGAACAACACGCCAAAGGGTGTTTCAACTGAAACTGCTGGTAAATTTAAACAGAGTAACTTTATGAATTTAATGAATAGAATTTCAAATAGAGAGGTGGAATTAAGTGTTGGAAATGACGCCCTTGTAGACGGCCAAGGCAGGGATATACACGATAAGGCTTTAGAAAATTTAGGTCTAGCCTCATTTGAAACGGCCACACAAAGGGCCCAACAGTGGGGGGTTGAAGCTAAAGCCTCTAATTGGCAGGCTGACTTTTCATAACACATTTAAGGTGGAGAACTATGCACAGTTAAATTGCCGGATCTAAAATATCGGTATTTTGTCCAAAAAGAGCTAAAAACACGGGGTACGGGAAAACTAAAAAGTTAAAAAGATGCAAATCAATGTGGAGAATTGGCGGAGATCTCGGTTTATCTTTCTCTTTATTTGTCAATGGTAAACAAATGTTGCTTTTGTTATTATCTCGCGTAACTTTTTATACATAAAATAACCATGACACTATTATTACGTGTAAAGAGGGATATGCCTCCCCCCCCCCGCATTTTCGGGATTATTTAAAGGGGGTCCTTTCCCTTTTTTTTTCACTTGCTTGCTTTTAAAATTAATTAAAATAAACTAAAAACTAATCTCTTATTATGACTACCGTTAAAGAATTATTATCATTAGAAGGTAAAACATGTGTTGTTACTGGTGCCTCTGCCGGTATTGGCAGTGAAATTGCCAGGGGCTTTGCCTCAATGGGCGCTGATGTGATTCTTATCTACAACTCAACACCAGTTGATGCATTAGTTGATGACATTCAAAATGAATTTAAGGTTAAGGCATTTTCTTACCAATGTGATCTTTCAGATGCAAAGGCTTTGGGTGAATTAATGGAAACCTTACAGGCAAATCATGATAAAATTGACGTTTTTGTTGGTAACGCTGGTATTGGATGGCCACACGGTGCCATTACAAATTTTGACTCAAATGAAGATCTTGTTAATAAATATGAATCATTTATGAAGATTGAGTTGTCTAGTATGTACTATTGTTCTGCCTATATTGGTAAGGTTTTTGAAAAGCAAGGCTTTGGTAATTTAATTTTAACTGCCTCTATGAGTGCCACCATTGCCAATGTGCCACAATTACAAGCTGCTTACAATTTGGCAAAGGCTGGTGTTAAACATCTTGCTAGAAGTTTGGCCATTGAATGGAGTGGTAGCGGTGGTAAAATTAGAGCAAATTCTGTCAGTCCTGGTTATGTTGACACTAGACTTTGTAATGCCATGGATGAATTAAAGATGAAGTGGAATGATATGACTCCTCTTAAACGTATGGGTAAACCAATTGAAATTGCTGGTATTTATGCTTATTTGGCAAGTGATGCTAGTACCTACACTACTGGTAGTGATTTTATTGTTGATGGTGGTTACAGCTCTATCTAGGCAAAGGAAAGGAAAGGGTAAATTATGTTTTTCTTACTATACTATATAGTTGTATAATTTTTAAAAAGTTTTCTTCTATTTCAAATACTATGTGGTTCTCCTAACGCTCTTTCTGTTGAGCCACTTGGCTTTACCTCTGTTGATACCAACATCAACTTTTCGAGGTGTTGACTTTAAAAGTCTCACTTTGAACCCACCAACTTTCCTTTCAGCGGCTCTTTTGATACTGCGGACCTCTGTTGGCTCCTCGTCAAATGTTATTTTGGTACCCTTTGCCAATTCCTTTGGATTTGGAGCTTGGGCTTGAGCTTGAGCTGGCTCTGGCTCTGGCTCCTCTTCAAACGCAGCCAATAATTCCTCTGGTAGTTCCCCCAAAACTTCCGCCTCTGTCTCCTTTGACTTTGTTAGCTTTTCAAGCTGTCGACGTTGATGAACCTCTCTTCTCTTCTGCCTCTCCTGTTGTCGCTGATAGTCTATCAGCTTTTGCTGTTGTGCTAAAACGGAAGGCTTTGAAACGGATTCAGCCTCTGGTGCTTCGTTATCTGAGTCTGAGTCTGAGTAGTACTGTGGCATGTGGAACTAGGTACTTAAAATTAAAATTAAAATTAAAACTAAAAACTAAAATTAATTAAAGGCTTTACAAAGTTTTTTTTTTAAAAAAAAAAAAAAAAAATTCAAGGTGAAAAAATCAGAAAAGTGAAAAATTTCTTCAGATCTCTCTCTTTAACTATAAACAAAAATGTCTGCCCAACGTCTCTATACTCCACGTGAATCAACACAGCCTACGACTATTCGTGTTTTAAAGTCACAGACTATAAAGGACGAGGCCCTTTTAACGCAATATCTTGAAGAGATGGAAGACGAAATAGACGGTCCGCAAAAGAACCAGCTAACAAGGCTCGTTAGAAACCTCAAGGGATTACCTTCTCTAATTGAAGAGCCAACAGATGAAGAACAACCACAGCAGCAATAATTAAAATTACACTTACAACCCCCCCACCCCCACCCCCAAATTAAAATAACAGCCACCTTTGATTAATTTTACATAGCATGCTTTTTATAACCAAATCGCTTTCTCTTTTATAACTAAAAAAAAAAAAAATTTTACCATATACAAAGATTCCCTATTTACAAAATATTATATACTCTTGCTTAGCTTAGTATGACAAGAACCATCTACCCTTTTCAAATCTTCTCTTTAAAACTTTTCTACCCGTTCTGGTTTTAATTCTAGCTAAAAATCCTAATCTTCTCTTCCTTTTCAACGTGTTTGGCTGGTATGTGTTACCCCTGTTACCACCACGAGATCCAAATCTAATGGCTGTGGTAATAACCTGCTGTGTTGTTGGGAGTGGTAAAACACGAAGATTACTAAGGAATGAAAACATTTGGCCGTTATATTGCTTTAATTTAAACTTGAAACGAAACTTGAAATTCTTCTTCTTCAACTTTTTCAGCAAAACGCGCGGCGTGCTCAGCACAAAAGTGCAATTAGACAACTTTTACCATTTACAAAGCTAAAGAGGCTATACATGTCTTACCTGCCCTCAACAAGCCACAGCTTGTAATTTTCCTCTGTGCTAGATTTCCTCTTTCTGTTAATGCCATTCCCGTGTAATGACGGAAGGCTGTAGCACCATTCATCCTCTCCATCTACCTCTACCTCTACCTCTACCTCTACCTCTGAACTATCATCCAAACACAGCATTGGAGGCTTGCTGTCCTTTGACTTGTTTATGCAATCATCGCATAAATCGTCAATCTGGAATACAAGATCAAAGTCCATCTCAAAACGATCGTCATTCTCTTCACCAGCAACAACTGTATCTACATCACTAGTTGATTCATTCAAAATGGCTGCTTCGCTTTTATTTTTTAATATATGGGCTTCTTCAATAGTCTTATGGCACATTTTGCACTGGCCAGCCTTGCCATTATACGCATCGTAGTTAAAGTCCCAATTATTCCAACTGAAATTTAAATTCCAACCCCAACTCAAATGATCCATTTGATTCAACAACATTCAAAAAGAAAGAAAAATAGTGTTCTTATTAAACAACGGCTGCTCTTGCCAAACCCCCCCCCCCCAACAAACTTAGTTTTCTGCCAATCTTTAACCACGCCAGTACTTGTTTTTTTTTTTTTTTTTTTGCAAATGGCGCCCAAGCCATAAAATCTAACAACTTGGCTAGCTTACTAAACCTTAATCACTTTATAACCACCAACTTTATATCTGCAAATTAAAAATGATGCAAAAGCAATAAATGATGTACATCCACCAAATGCAGCCATTGCATCATATCCAATGGATGTTGTTGACAATGCCATACCAATTGGCAAGGCAATTAAATTAATAAATGAAACAAAAAAATAGGCAGTACCATATCTCTTGCCAAACTCTTCAGGATCAGAAATGGCAGATGTACATAGTGGCGTCAGCGAAAGTGTTGCAGCCATTGAAAATCCAAAAATAACACAAAATGTAAGGAATGCCTGTAAATGCTCTCCAAATGGTAACCAAATTATAAAAATTGATATGGTCATAATAAATGACATTATTAAAATCATATTAAATGGTCCATAATGATCACTTAATAATGCGGGTATTAGTCTACCAATAACTCCACTGGCATTACAAACCGTAAGTGAAATCAGTGACATACTCTGTCCAAATCCTTTTGATAACGCATAATTGGGAATGTAAGTGGTAACCATTATAACAGAAAATTCATTCATACAAATGGCAATTGTCATCCATAAAAATTTCTGATCTTTGATAACACTCAGATCAATGAGATCTGTAATATGACTCCATTTACCCTTCTCCTTAGACTCATTTGAAAATCTAATCTCTTGAATTTCTTCGTGTCTATCATTCATCATTAAACACGTGAGTAATAAAATTCCTAAAAAGATAAATCCCAAAATTCTCATGGTCCAGGTAAATCCAACTTTTTTATATAAAGAACGACAAACTAATGGCCAAATAACTCCTCCTAAACTTGCTCCTGGCATAACAACTGACATTGCCAGGCCTCTTCTCTTGTTAAAGAAATGACCAACAGCGGTAACTAGTGGACTTGTTAATAATGCACATCCAAGTCCACAGCATAAACTAAATGCTAAAAAAAATTGCCATAATTGTGTACAATTACCGGTGGCAAATAGTCCTCCAATTAATAAAACACTACCTGAATAACATAATTCTTTATATCCATATTTATCAAATAAAATACCTGAGATCATCATAACACCCATAACTATAAACACATAAATTGAAAAAACCATTGAAATTGCAACTCCTGATACATCCGGTAAAATGTTTGTTGTCACATATGACTCAATGGCACCCATACTATTAATCAATCCAAATTCTGCCGTTAATCCAATAAATGCAGCAAAAACTGTGCACCATGCCTTTTTACCACCTTCTGGATAATCTAATTCAATAACTGAGATATCAGTAGATGATGATTTGTCTTCATATTCATCTGGTTCTAATGGTAATTGAACAGATATTGAGTTTCGTGAATGGCTATTTTCAAAAACAATCTCCTTTGAAACAACTTCCATTTAATGAGTGATAACAGAGCTTGAAAAATTAAAAATTAAAATTTAAATTTAAATTTAAATTTAAAAAAATCGCTCGTATCGGCATTTTCCCTTTTTGGAAATGGAAAGCGGTAACCGGAGATCACGTGCACGTGTGCACTCCGGCTATTCCATTTCAACGTCTTCAACAACAACCTCCTCAAGCGGATCTTCAAATCCATCAAATTCTTCTTCGCCATTAATATATGAAAGTGAAGATGTTGAATTATATTCATTAATTAAAGTTTCAACTAATTCTCTGCTATCTTGAAATTCTTGCATAATATCACCACCACATTCAACATCATAATCACTTCTTTGATAATTATTTAAAAATGCATTCTTTCGCATTAGTTGGTCATACTGTGAAACGACTTTTTTGAGTAAATGAGTAATTGATGATGAATTTGTTAATTGTAATCCACTAACAATTTCTTGCTGATCTTTAACATTTGGTGATCTTTGGCCAATGGCCATGTGAATAATGGATGGTATCCATGGAGCAAAATCAACTCTTGATCTTGCCTTTACCAATGCCTTCTGTGTTAAATCTGAAAATTTATTATTTAATTGGTTACTGCCATTATTACCACTTGATTGAATTAAAATATCCATCATTGATAAAATAGTTAGATGCGGTTCATTATATGATGACATTTTAAGTCTTGTATCAATCAATTCTAAAATAACATCATATGCGGTACTTCTTTTTAAATCTTTTGCAATATTATTAACATAATCTGATGTAAAGGGTGTATAACTTGGAGTTAAAAAATGTAAATCGGGTGTTGGTATTAAAGTTGACATGATGCTTGTAATTGAATTATATGAATAAAGTGGGAATCTAATTGGATTGGTAATGGCTGACATTACAGTTGAAATTAATTTGTTACTTTCCTTATAAGATGGACTTTCAATTTTTAAATTATTCGTTGCAATTTGAGAGAGTGAATAATTATCAAAGACAATATTTGCATCAGAATTTTGAATTAATCTTTTTAATGCCAAAATGGTATTATATGGCTCAACAACAATTTCATTATGGCCAAAAATTGAATATGTTTGAATTAACTTTTTACTATATCTATCACTTAATTCTTCTAAAATATATGATCCAAATCCCGATCCTGTACCACCTCCAACTGAATGAATCAATTGAAATGATTCTAAATTATCACAGCTATCAAGTTCTCTATCAATCATATTCGTAATTGATTCAATGTTTTTCTTGGCATGAACATATCCTTGCACCCATTGATTGGCTGCACCACCTCCATCCTTACTGATATAAATATTTCTTGGATTGAATAATTGTGACTTATCGCCACTAGTAACTGAATTGATTACCCTTGGTTCCATATCTACTAAAATTGCCCTTGGTGTAAATGTCTCTTTATTATTCCTTTTAAAGAAAACATCTGGTCTATCATTTCGTTTAATTAAATTTTCATTTAATAGATTAGTACCATCATTTGAAATGGCATGTTCAGAACAAATCTGACTCCAAAATGTATCTCCAACTTGATTTCCGCATTGGCCTGTCAACAACAAAATGAAGTAGTTAGTATTGGCCTTGAAAGGAAAAAATAAAAAAATCTATAAAACATACCAGCCTGAATAGTCAAAACTTCACCCGGCATATTAACCTATTTAATTAACCTTAAAATTAAACTTAACTTCAAAACTAAATCAAAACACAGCAAAAAAACGTGTTTGAAGCATTTTGCACAGCCGTGAAATTCTGAACTGGTTCTTGAAACTAAACCTCCTTCCAAAAACGAGTAATGCCACGTACGGGCACTTCATTGCCGGTGTTTTGTACGTTATTTGTTCTACTATTCACTTATACATTTGCCGTTAAAGATTATCTATTTAAAAAATGTGATCAAAATGGCTTTTGCAGCAGGAATCATCACTTTGCCAATTATGTCAAAAATGCAGGTGATAATTACCAGTCAAAATATTCAATTGATATTTCAAGTTTAAATAGTGGTCAAAATTATCTGGGTGGATATTTACTAAAAGAGTTAGTTGACGGTAATTTCATAAATCTCAACTTCAACATAACCATTTTAAATGGTGATAATTTTAGATTTCAACTGGATGAAGCTGAACGTGAACGTAACATTTCTAATGACGTAACAGTTAATGGTAAAAGATACAATGAGGCAAGTAAGTGGGCATTTAAGGATGACAATATTCAACTTCAAAAATTAGATTATCAGGTTTTAAATGATGAGATCATTATTTCATATGGTGTTAGAAATGAATATAAGGCTCATATCAATTTATACCCATTTAAAATTACAATTTTTTATTTAAATGATAAAGTTTTAATAATGAATGATAGAAATTTATTAAATTTAGAACATTATCGAACTATACAAAGTGAAAATGATGAAAATTCAGTGGATGTTTTATTAGAGGAATCACGTTTCAATGCTTATAATGACAATTTTAAAGATTCTAAAAATGACAAGCTGCCATTGGGCCCTGAATCTGTTGCTCTTGATTTTACATTTCATAATTTTACACATGTATATGGTATCCCCGAGCATGCAGATTCTTTATCTCTTAAAGATACCAAGGATGATGATCCATACAGGCTTTTCAATGTTGACATTTTTGAATATGAAACTCAAAGTAAATTGCCAATGTATGGATCAATACCATTGATGATTGGTGTAAGTCCCAAATGCAGTGCGTCAATATTTTGGATTAATGCAGCCGACACATACATTGACATTAATAAAATTAGCAATGACAAAGTTCAAACTCATTGGATGTCAGAAAATGGTATTGTAGATGTTGTTTTAGCAATTAAGCCAACTACTAGTGATATTAATAAATCTTACTCTCTTTTAACTGGTACTGCAAATTTACCAAATTTTTTCTCTATTGCTTATCATCAGTGTAGATGGAATTATAATGATGAATATGATGTTCTTGATGTTCATTCAAAATTTGATGAAAGTCAAATTCCATATGATTCTATTTGGCTTGACATTGAATATACCCAAGATAAAAAATATTTTACTTGGAGTAAAGATCTCTTCCCTGATCCTGATTATATGATGTCAAAATTAGATGAAACTGGTAGACATTTAGTCGTTATTATTGATCCACACATTAAGTCAAATTACGAAATTTCCAATGCCATCATTGAAAATAAAATTTTTATCAAAGATTCAAATAATTTAAATGCATATTTTGGTCATTGTTGGCCGGGCGAATCAATTTGGATTGATACTCTAAATCCAAAATCTCAATTGTTTTTAAATGACCAATATAAAAACGGTTCTGATTTATTAGGATTTTCAACAAATGGTCATCTTTGGAATGACATGAATGAACCATCCATTTTTAATGGACCTGAAACAACAGCTCCAAAAGATTTAATTCATTTTGATAATTGGGAGCATCGTTCAATTCATAATTTATATGGACTCACATTTCATGAGGCAACATATGAGGCCCTTTTAAATAGAAATCCAAATCAAAGACCTTTCATTTTAACGCGTTCATTCTTTGCAGGATCACAAAGAACCGTTGCCATGTGGACTGGTGATAATATGGCTCGTTGGGAATATTTAAAAGAATCTATACCAATGATATTAACGATGAATATAGTTGGTTTCCCATTTGCCGGTGCAGATGTTGGTGGTTTCTTTGAAAATCCATCAAAGGAATTATTAGTTCGTTGGTATCAAAGTGGTATTTGGTATCCATTTTTCAGAGGACATGCTCATATTGATTCAAGACGTCGTGAGCCATACGTTGCCGGTGATGAATTTACACTCTATATGCGTGATGCCATCAGATTAAGATATAGATTGTTGGGCCTTTTATACACAGAGTTTTGGAAGCATAATCAAATGGGTACTCCTGTAATTACCCCCCTTGTTTGGAAAAATTCAAATGACGCCAATGTGTATGAAATTGATAACTCTTTCTATCTAGGTGGGTTATTGGTAAGACCCGTTACTGAGGAAAATGCCAAAGATGTTGACATTTACCTACCATGTAATGGTAGCTACTATGACTTTTTCACATTTGAAAATGTTGGCAGTTGTAAATTCATCAATAAAAAGGTTGAATTGAGTGATATCCCTGTTTTTATGAAAGACGGTGAAATTATACCGACAAAGGACAGATACAGAAGATCTAGTAAGTTGATGAGATTTGATCCATATACATTGTACGTTGTTATTAACGATGATGGTACTGCGCAAGGTGAATTATACGTTGATGATGGTGAATCGTTTGGCTATGTTGATGGTGACTGGTTGCACGTTCAATTTGAGGCAGATGATAAAAAGAGAACAGTCACTGGTAAAGTTACAAATGTTCCTGTTGGCCCATTTACGGATATGTTGGATAATGTTACCATTTCGAAGGTGATAATTGTGGGCAGTAAACATTTGAACAAGGTCCAAACTGAGGCCACCATTGAAAATTCCCATGGAGAGTCGAATAAATTAGAGGTCATTTCAAGTGATAACCATTTCATCATTCGTAATCCTGCAATTTCAATTAAAGAAAATTGGACAATTCGTTACTAATGCGAGGCATTTATAAATATATAGAAAGGGGAGGGAATGAAAAATGAAATATTCAATTATACTAATAATTTATTTAATTGTAGATATAAATGGTAAACTAGTGGCATAACGTGCCAAGTGTGCCTTCACCCCAGAACCAATAGCCAATGGCCTCGCCAATAACAACACTACCCATTACCCAAAAGTTAAAACTCATAAATAATAACATGACAGTCATACTATATGCAATTGCACCTGCATATATTAAGGTCAATTTAAATTTGAAAAGTTTTCTTTCCTTATCCGTAACGACATTACTGTTAGCCAGCTGGCTGTATCTTCTATCCATAATTGTAAAAAAAGACTTGTATGCCTCATATCCAGCACAAAATGCAATCAATAGAATAATGGAAAGCACAAGCTGTGGCACGTTGTGTATGTGCCAGGCAGATGTTAGAATACAGAGATCCTTGTAGTGGGCGTTGAATGACATGGACATTTTGCACGTGGATGGCATTTCATGACCTGGCATTTCATGACCTGGCATTTCCATCGATGGAGATGTTGATAAGAAGCTGTTGTGAGTGGAATGGTCCATGTTGTGTTGGGTGGGAGGAAGAGAGAAGGGAGAGGGAAAGTTCGATATGTGAGCAAATTATCAGCACGCTAGGAGTAGGAAGGTGAAGAGGATTTATTCTTGGATAATTAAATTTTAATTGGAATCAGTTCATCGTACATATGTTTGGGACTGTATATTTGCCTACTCGACAGTGCTATGGTGAATGTGGATAAGAGGTAGATGGATGAGATGACGCTGCTGATGTTGATGCTGATAAGAAAATCAAAGAAGGTAGATCATACGGGGATCATATACAGTAGAGCATCTTCAATTACTACTATTGCACAAAAAGACTCAGAATAAAGAGAAAAGAGTCATTTCTTTATCTGGCGTTTTTAATGTGTTATCTATACAGAGAAAGGATTGGCGCTTATCAGAGCCCCAAACAAACCAACTCAAGTATAAAATGAACTCACCAGTAAGCTATTACCCTTTGTCAAGATCTGTATCTACTGAAATTGACCCCATTGTAACAATGAGAGAAGAAAATAACATTGAAAAATCACAAATCAACGAGTCTATACATTCGTATTCATCAACGGTAACACTAGAATATCCAGAAGGTGGTAAAAAGGCATGGATGACAGTATTGGGTGGATTCATTGGTATTACCTGCCAGTTTGGATTCACCCAAAGTACGGGTGCCATTGAATCCTATATTTCTCAATATATTTTACAAGATAGCTCTGATTTAACTATTTCCATGATTTTTTCAATTTTTTTATTTATTCTAATGTTTTTATCAATGTTTACCGGTGTCATATTTGATTTGTATGGATGTAAATTATTAACATTAGTTGGTGGCATTTTAATGGTTTCAGGATTATTGGCAACTGGTAATTGTACCAAAGTATGGCAATTCTTTTTAGCATATAGCATATGCTGTGGTATTGGTGCATCACTAATGCAATCATCATTAGTTACAGTTGCAACACATTTCTTTAAAAAGAGAAGAGGATTGGCAATGGCATTTGTTATGCCAGGAGCTAATTTTGGTGGTGTTATTTGGCCCTTGCTCTGCAGATCTCTATATCCAAAAGTTGGATTTACATGGACAATGAGAATTTGGGCACTTGTTTTACTCTGTGGATTTACCATGTCATTATTTTTAATTAGTGATAGGCATGTAGAAATTCAAAATTTTAAAAGTGATCCATTTGAAGATAAAACAACCAGTGAAAAAATTCAAACTTTTGTTGATTTCAGTGCAGTTAAAGATATGAGATTTTGTTGGATAACGCTGGCATTATGTATGGCAGAATTTTCAACTGTTATTTCAATTACATATATACCCTCATATGCAATTTCTAAAGGATTTGATCAGAGAACAGGATTATTAGCATTAACAGTTTGTAATGCAACTGGTATCGCTGGTAGAATTATACCAACAATTTTAAGTGATTACTATGGGCCATTTAACATAATTACAATAATGTCAGTTATAATGACATGTTCAATTTTTATAATTTGGTTACCATTTGGTCATTTGAAGAGTGCACTCTTTGTTTTTTGCTCAATTTATGGATTTGCAATGGCGGCTATTATGACATTAACGCCAATTTGTACAGCGGCAATTTCAGAGCCAAGTCAGTTTGGTCGAAGATATGGAACGGCATATTTTTTTTGCTCCTTTATGAACTTGCCGGCATTGCCAATTGCCATTGCACTTACAAAGACAAAATTACAATATGATAGCATGGTTATATTTTCTGGATGTACAACATTTGTTGCAGTTGTATCATTTGTTATTTGTAGAGTTAAAGTTGGTGGATATGGTCTTTGTAAGGTTTAGTTTAGTTTGTTTAGGTTAGTTTAGTTTAGTTTAGTTTAGTTTAGTTTTTAGCTTTAAAGAATTGAATTAAATTGAATTGTTCAATTTGGCAGTTTTAGCCGAAACACCGGCAAATCTCGGGATTTCTTTTTTTTTTTTTGGCACGAAATCGATAGATAACAATATTGAATTGCAATTTTGAGTTTTCTATTAAAAAAACTAAACAGCTTCGTTTGCAGATGATTAAAAAGACAAAGGATGAAGGTGATCAAGCATATGAATTGAAGGATCGTATGGCATTCCACACCATTGACGACAACGACAACGACAACGACAACGAGAATGATCGAATTGATGTAGTCGACTCCTCTGATTCCGAGTTCGACTCTGACTCCGACACTGACTCTGAAGAACTAAAATCTGAATCTGGTATTGTTGAAAAAACCATAGAATATCCAGAGGGTGGTAAAATTGCCTACATCACATTATTTGGATCGTTTATTGGACTGGTGGCAGAATTTGGACTGTGGAATTCACTTGGTGCAATTGAATCATATGTCTCAGCAAATATTTTACCCAAATCCAATCCAGTTGGAGTTTCAATGATTTTTGCATTGTTTTCATTTAATTGCATGTTTGGATCAATGGTTTCTGGTGTATTTTTTGATAAATTTGGAGCTAAATTTATTTGTTGGCTGGGATCTGTACTGGTTGTTGGTGGATTAATGGCCACGGCAAACTGCAAAGAATTATATCAGTTTATTCTAGCCTTTGGCTTTTGTGCTGGTTGGGGATGTGCATTATTGACTAGTCCGTTGGTGACGTGCATTGGACATTTCTTTTTCAAAAAGAGAGGTATGGCATTGGCCATATCCATGCCGGGGGCAAGTTTAGGTGGTGTTATTTGGCCACAGGTTTGTAGGGTGTTGTACGGCAAAGTTGGATTCCCATGGACGATGAGAATTTTAGGATTTTGCTTTGCCGGACTGCTTGTCATCAGTTGTATTTGTGTTCATGATAGACATGAAGAAATTTTAAGAATTAAAAAGGAGAATGAATCTCAATTTGTAAGTGATGTCAATGTGGAAGGAAAGGTTAAATTAAGAAGAGCCATTTGGAATCAATTTTCTGATGTGGTTGATTTCAGCTGTGTCAAGGATAAAACGTTTATGGTGTTGACGGGTGCGTTATTTTTAAATGAATTTTCTTTAATTATGACAACAACGTATATACCATCATATGCACTATCAAAGGGGTATGGTGAAGGGATGGCCCTATCTGCGTTGACCATTTTTAATGCAGCGGGTGTGCTGGGTAGAATAATACCTGCCTATTTGTCAGACAGATATGGGAATTTTAATTTAATGTGCCTATTATCAATAGTGATGGTGTTATCCATTTTTATTTTATGGCTACCATTGGGTCAATATTTAGGTTCGTTTCTTACATTTACAATTATCTATGGATTTTGTGTTGCTGGGACGCTTGCATTGACGCCGTTATGTACCTCTGCCATTTCTAAGCCAAAAGATTTTGGTAAGAGATATGGTACTGCCTATTTCTTTGTTTCATTTTGCAATTTGATTTCATTGCCAATTGGCATGGCATTGACAAAAACAGCTGGCGGATTTGATGCCCTGGCGGCATTTGCTGGAGCAACGTGTTTCTGTTCAACAATTTGCTTTTTGACAACGCGATGGTTAGTTGGGAGAGATGAGAACAGTCTTGCCAAGGGTCGTGTCCGTGGGGTTTTTTAATTTGATGATGATGATGATGATGATGATGATGATGAAACTTTATAACAAAATAAATGACGTCATTTTTTTTATTTTTTTCAGGGGTGCAGTTGCTAAAAATAAACTTTTGTTTACCTTTTGCGCAAATGGCCTTTAATTTTTTTTCTCCTATTTAAATCGGTGAAACTTCGTCTGTTTCTCAAAGTAATATCAAACAAAAAATGCTCTCTCAAATTTTCACATCTGCTGCTGCAATTGCACTTATTTCTCTTGCCAAGGTTAATGCCGAAGAGGTTCATCTCTACACCAAGTCTGACAACGACGAAGTTGACGGCTTTTCACTTGGCTGGATCCACGAAGGTGCTGCTGTTGAATATGTCTTCCTTGGATCTAAGGGTGGTGACACTGAGGCATTAAACTTTGAAGATAATGCCTTGGAATATGACTGGTTACCAGGTTACCCACAGTATGTTTCTTTTGGTGGTAATTATGTTCAAGTTGCCTCATTTGGTCCTGCCAATGTTTTCACATTTGATGATGACAACCTTTTACAAGTTAATGGAACCTCAAAAAATTTCTATGCTTGTAAGAACACCAACGATCCATACAGTTATTCAGCTTCTAGTTATGAGTTGATGTACTATGAATCTGATGCTCCAAGTGATTGTATTTCAGTTGAAGTTGAAAAGTCAAGCGGTGCAGATGCCTCTTCTACCACTCTTGTCTCTTCTACTACCGCTGCCCCATCCTCTCAAACTGCTGCTACATCTTCCACTCCTGTTGAATTTGAAGGTGCTGCTGCTGGTTTGCAATATGCTCCAGCTGCTGGTTTGGCCGCTGTTGGTGCCTTTGCTGCTGCTCTTTTATAAGGGAGGGTATAATTTGCACTTGTCTCGTTCTTATTCGTTACGCTTACCATTACATTTTTTAATACTTTATAATTTTTACATTTAATTTTTATTGATTCCTACTAAATGAATCCCAAAAGGAAAAAAAAGTCAGCTGTTTTTGGCCCTTTTCAGTTTTCGATCATTTTCGTTTCTTTTTTTTACGCTTTTTTTTGGAGGCGACAAATTTTTAATTTTTTTTTTTTTCCTTTTTAAATCAATAACAAAGAGAAACAGAGATGTGGAAGGCTCTTCAAGGAGGATTATCAGCCATTGCCGGTACTGCCGAACCGGAATATGGATCCGAGGCAATTCATCCAGTTGGCAGTGAAATAAGTGCAGTTTCAACGGATGATTTATGTTTAAAGTCACCATCATCCACTAATGTTGAGACAATGACATTTTATTTTACTGATGTTGAAAATGATAAGGGTGGATTCATTCAAATTATTCATTCAAATGTAATGGGTTTACAAATAACTGCGCAAGTTAATTTTAAATTATTCAACAGGTTAAATTTTAAAGAGGAGGAGATGATTTGGAAGAGTGTCAAGCTAGAAAATTTTGAAATTGTAAACGGTCATGACTTTAAAGCGGATGGCTTGTTAATTGAATTAATTGGCAATTCGCAATATAAAATTAGTGCAAAAGTTGATGATGAGTGTCAAGTTGATTTTACATTTGACAAAGTTGGCGATGGTGTCAAATTTGGCAATGATGGTACAACACTCTATGGATCAGATATTAATGAACCTTGGGGTAGTATGAGACATATTTTTTGGCCAAGAAGTGAAATTAATGGTTCTGTTTTATTTAAAGGTGATAAAGTTCAAATTAATAATGCCATTGGTATGTACGTGTTGGCTTTGCAAGGTATGAAACCACATCACGCTGCAGCTGCTTGGGATTTCCTTAATTATCAATCACTTAACTATTCAGTTGTTATTATGGAATTTACAACGCCACCTTCATATGGTAAAACTAAGGTCTCACTTGGTATCGTTGTTGATTCTAAGGGTCAACTAATTGCCGCCTCATCAAAAAATGTCAAAGTTGAACATTTTGAAACTGAAAATGATGAAAGTTCTGGATGGCAAGTCCCAACAAAAATTTCATATTCTATTGATGATAAAGTTAAAGTTAATGGTAATTTAGAAAGGTTAATTGAAAGGGTTGATGTTATGGCAGAAATTCCAACATTTGTTAAAAATATTGCAAGTGCCGCCTCTGGTACAAAGCCATTTATTTATCAGTTTGGTAATATGGTCAGCTTGGAATTTGGTGATGTTAAAGAGGAAGGATGGGGTTATTCAGAAACGACCTTTATCAGTTCGCTTGATAGTTGAGTAAGAGGAGGTTAGATGTGGGGTTTGTTGTTCTTTTTTTATATCCCCCAAAGATTATAATAATAATAATAATAATAGTAAGTATTAATTAATTAATTAGTTTATGAAAATATAAATTTGTATGGAATTGTAATATGTCAATCAATGTCGTATACTTTTAAACACTGTGGGAATAAAATGCGTTTCCAAAAAATAGGTATTGAATGATCTAAATCAGGGTTGTTCATAAAGACACCCTCTTTGGGGTACTCGTCCAAATCCTTTTTACTATTCCTTACTAAGCTGTCCTTGAGATAGTGATGATATTTGACAATCCACTCCTGGTACTCCCATTCAGATAAGTGGCGGCTCGCCGTGTGGCTCTGCTCGTTCATGGTCAGCTCTGTCCAATTGGACAGCGTTGACTCAAATTCTTCTTCATCTTCACTGCAACGAGTATGAGTATGAGTATGAGTATTATAGCCATGGCTGTTGAGATGCAAATGCAGATGCTGGTTGTTGTTAAGTAAAATCCAGTCCAGGTCTGAGGAGGAGTCGTCCTGTGTTCTCAAGGAAGACAGCACGCTGACAAGTGAACTCGACCTGGCCGTCAGCAGTGGCCTTGGGCCCGAGTGTTGCCCATTCAGGTTCATCTAGAGCTTGTTTAAGATGAACTTGAAGTTGCTCTCAAATGAGCTTTGGCGATAAGCTGCCGCGCCCCGGAGATGGAGCCACGTGACTTTATGATGATAATGGTAATAAGAAAAGTGGTGTTGAAACGGAGGGGAATGATATAAAAGTGTACAATTTAGCCTATTCGTAGTCGTCAACGTCAACGTCAACATCAAAATCTTCGTCTTCCTCGTAATCTTCCTCGTCTTCTTCCTCATATTCGTCCTCGCTTTCAAATACTAAACTGGCATCAAAGTACAGCGATGGATTGAGAGCACTAATATCACAACTTTTAGCTGAACCTTCAATTAATAATTCTGCCATTAAAAATCCTGTTGCGGGTGCATTATTAATACCCCAACAACTATGTCCAGATGCTAAAAATAAACCATCAACATTGGTCTCACCAATCAAAGGACCACTCGAACTTGGAATATCTAAAACTGGTAAATAACAAGCCTGCTTTTTTAAAATTTTACCATTTGATAAAGTTGGAGATAACTTTGAAACATATTTAAATAATTCTTCACATTTCTCACTAACAACTTCAACGTCGTCGGTGGTTTCAGGTATCAGCACTGCCGAGTCACCCTCTCCACAAACATAGACTTCGTCCTTACGAGCATAAATTTCTGGTGAGACGTATTTTGATTTGTTTAATTTTAACTCAGTAAAAACTGCATATGGAGAAATTTCATCTAAATTTTCTGGTTCTATAATGATAGAATGAGCTCTTAGTCCTGAAATTGGACAATCAGGTAAAATTTTTGATGTCCATGGACCAATTGACAAAATAATTTTATCTCCAAACATTTCAATTTTTTCATTGGCAGATCCATCATACTCTGCCTTTGCAGATGATGGATGATAAATTATACCCGTACATTTACCATCTTCATTAATTATAATGTCATCAACTTTACCAATGATTAAATCAACACAGTTAGATTCTAAACATTTTTTTAAAATAAAAGTTGTAAATTGATATGGTTGCACTTGTGCCGTTGTTGATTTATTACCCAATTGATTCCAATCAGAAATAACATCACCGTCAATCCAAGATAGATCTTTTGGCAAGTGGTGAAAATTATCAATGTCATTTAAAGAATTTGTTAAATGATCACTTCTACCCGTTGAAGAATTTGATTCAATTTCAATAGAATTCTTTTTAATGGTGGTAGCTCTGGACATTGGCTTTGAATTTATTTCTCCACTTGATGAATTTCTGCTTGGAAGGATATTATTATTTGAAAATGGTGTGGGCGTATACGTATTTATTGATGATAGAGAATTAGTGGTATTTGTGACTATGTTTGTGTTTGTGTTTGTGTTTGTGTTTGTACTTTTACTTGTACTTGTACTTGTATTTGTGTTTGTATTTAGTATTTGGGCATTTGATGTGGCCCTTTTAAGTAATGATGCCGTTGCAGCAGCAGTCGTTTTACTTTTATCTATTGATAAATCACCCTCAACAGAAATAGTTGTAAGTCTACGATAACCCCATTCTTCACCACCGTTAAATTCATTTGCCAACTCTTGATGCAATTGAAAACTAAATGGTACAATTTGTTGTGGGAATGCCCAAAGTGCTAGTAATCCACCAGCTTTACCACTGGCACCACCAGCAACTCTTTTAGATTCAACAATAGAAATTCTGTCTCCTCTGGCCCTGTTAAAATCTGGATGGCGCAGCAAGTAAAAGGCAATGCACACACCAACAATACCAGCACCTACCACCACATAGTGTTTTGGCTCATTCGCTGAATCTTGCACGTTTGAATGTTTATCTTTATTTATATTTGTATCTGTATTTATATATTCCTCTTGTTGCCCTTGTTGTTGTTGTTGTTGTTGTACCTCCCTTTCTCTTTTATCCAATGCAGACCCCATTGTGTTTTCTTTATTAATTAAATTCAACTCTCTTCAATTACCTGATCAAACCTTAATTGAAACCTCAAAAGTTCGTTCTCGCTTGTTGTCGTAACCAGTTGACGCTTGGCCCGTTCAAATAAAAGTGGAAGAAGAAAATAAAAAATAAAAAAATTTTCCCCTCACAAAAATTTTCATTTTTAACCGTCTTTCGGCAATTTAATTTAATTAAATTTAAATTTAAATTTAAATTTTTTTAAAAAAAAAAAGAAAAACTATAGTGGCGCCATTTTACCAATTTGCCAGGTTATATTATATTTATCCACTAGTTTAAATGGATCAAAGTGAGGAAGTTGAACGTGTTGTTCGTCAATGTGGCTATTGCTTCTATCCACTGCCCGCGGTGCTCGTATTAGAGGCCGTTCTACATCATGGTGTTCTCTGGGAGGATGATCTGCTTAGATTGACAAGGATGCATCGTAAGGCTTTACGTAGTCATCTGCGATTGCTTTTACATGACAAATTATTAAGTTGTCATATTCAAAGGGAATCAGGTTTGCGTAGAGAATATCTATTTTTAAATCCAACGGAGGCCATTGATGCAATTAAGTGGAAAGTTCATTCTCTTGTCAAACAATGCCAACAGAGAGTGGGTAACTCTACAGAGCCAAATGGATATTTATGTCCAATTTGTAAGAGAAGATATACTCTTTTAGATGCAACTTCTTTACTTTCTGATGATGGCACCTGTTTCCGTTGTAGCCTTTGTGATGAGCCACTTATTGATGACGATTACTCTGCCGAACAGAAAAAGGGTCAGGAAAGATTAGAAGCTGCAATGGCAATGCTTAAACCAATCATTGATTGTCTTAAACAATTGGATAATGTTCAAGTGCAAGAGGTTAATTTTGTCTCCGCTTTGGATAGAACAACTCCTGCCTTCCCTGACACGGCGGCTACTTATGTGGCCCAACTAGCAGAAAATGCTGATCAACAGCAACAGAATCAACATCACTACCAGCAACAGCAAAATGCTTCTAATTCAAAAAATTATTTTGCTGCATTCCCACAGGGTGTTTCAAATCCATTAAATTCAATGGGGGCAATAGAGGCTGCAAGGCGTGGTGAGGCTACTATTAATGTTGCCATTACCGCTGATGATGAAGATCTTAGACGTGAAAGGGCAAAGAGAGAACAAAGGAATGAAAAACTTAGACAGAATGCTCTTCCATCGTGGCATATCGATTCAACTGTTGGTAAAAAGGAATTGGGTAGATTAGATGCTGAATCCCTTGTTAAACAGGAAGAGAGATCTGATTCCATTAACAATGATTCAGTTAAGGTCTCTTTGAATGAAATTAAATTAGAATCAAATCTTTTGGAAAGTAAATCTCCTATTGCCGTCGATTCTGCCTTAGAAGAAAAGGAGGCATTGAATGCCTATTATGCACAACTTCAAAAGCGTCAAGATGATGAAGAGGAGGATGAAGAGGAGGATGAAGAGGATGGCGAAGGGGCAATGGATGCTACGGCCAATTCCAATGCCAATGCAAACGCCAATGTCGGTGTCAATGAAAACAGCAATACAACTGCCATGGCTGCGGCAGATAATGACGAAGACGACTTCCTCGATGATGAAGATATAGATTTGGCCGCTTTTGAGTAAGCCACCCCTTTGTTAAACTAAAAAATACATAGATTAAATATAATACATTACATCTGCTTTCGCTTTACACCTCATTCGCCTTCTGCGTTCTCCATAACAAGTCGACAGTAATCCTCTAAAACTTGCTTTTTAGTGCCAGCTTCAAATCCATTGGCTTCGTATTTGGCAACTAACTCGTTCATAGCCTTTATAAGTGTGCTGGAAAGATTGGCATTGATGAATTTTCTTACGTTGGAACCATCAACAATCTCAGCGCTGGATCTTATGCTCCGTGGTAGTGGCTGCTGGGTCTGTGGCACTGTCACCGGCACTGGGGTGCTTGAATCCTCACTCTTGAACTTCTTGCGAGCTGGTTCGCCTTCAAGTGGCTCTGTTGGTTTCAATGGCTCTGGAGTGGCAGCAGCGGCAACATTGATCTCTGTTGTCTCAGTTTCCGTCACTGACTCCATCTGCTGTTGCTGTTGCTGTTGCTGTTGCTGTTGCTGTTCTTCTTCTTCCATTTTCTATAGTTCAACCAGCCTTTTTTTTTCATCCGCGTGCCAAAAGGGCTGATTTCAAAGCCAATCTCATCTTCTTCCACAGATAGCCAACTTCTTTATCTCTGACGAATTCATCCACGATGGGTTCAATGGTGGCACTTGAAAGTGGTGGTTCAGAACTGGTAATGACTAGATCTGTTGCATTGAGCACAAACCAAACTTCCTTTTCGTAGTCGTCCGGATCAACATTGTAAAAGATAAATTTAATAAGTGACGGCTTTGTTTGAATTTGCTCTTCCTCCTCGTCTTCTTCTTCTTCTTCTTCTTCTTCATACACATTTTTAGCCTGTTCTATTCTCAATCCTAGTAACCTCTCAAATTGATACAATCTGTCCATAATTACACCGTTCTGGTTGCTGATCATTTCTTTGCTTCTTTCAATTTCACTTACTTTTTGACCAATTTTATCACCAATTTCAACTAGACTTGTCTTAACTACTTGCAGTTGCCTTTCAAATTCAAACTGCTGTGCCTTCATCTCTTTCAACTTTAGTGAGTTTGAATCACGCTCGCTCATTTCACTGGCAAGCTCACCCATAAGTGCATTTTTAATATCTTGTAGATGTTCAATATCTGCTAAAATTTCAGATTCTTCCTTTTTCAACTGTTTAATTTCTCTTTCGTTTTCAACGGCTCTCTTGTGCAATTCTGATTTCGCCTTAGATAAGAATTCCACTAGTGTATTATTGAATCTATCCATTTGAGGCTTCAATTTGCTAAAATTATCCAACTTTGACTTCATGCTCTCAAAGCCTCCTCCATCATTATTCAATTCTATATTCATCCAGTTGCAAAGGACTCTTGTTGATTAATTTCCAAACAAAAACAAAACAAAAGGCACGTAAAGCAGAAAAAAATTAAAAAAAAAAAAAAAAACGCTCATCGCCCTCCACTTCAATTTTAAACCTCTATGGATAACTTTGCCTACACTTTTATTGCTATTTGCCTTCTAATTTTTTTTGTAATTTATATATGCAATCTTTTATACATTTTCCAATTTAAAAAAATAAAAAATTTGCCCTTGGTTTCTAGCTCATATATCCCCCTCTTTAACAACTTGGACATTGTTTTCCCATTGGCAAATAACTGGCAAGACTCACCAACTTTGAAATTTAAAAGACTAGCTGAAAAATACGGTGATGTATATCAAATATTTTTTGGCTTAAAATTAATAGTTGTGGCAAACTCCTTTGAATCAATTGAATCTATTTGGTCAAACAACAATGTTAAATTTAATAACTCACGTCCAATTTCCCATAGTTTCCATAATTTACTTTCTAAAAAAGACAGTATTTTCACAATTGGAACAACACCCATGGGCAAAAATTATAAAGGCTCCAGAAAGTACATTAGCTCAAAATTATTATCAAGGCAAAGAATTGTAAATTATAATTTAAAAATAATTAATAAAGTCGTTGATGATTTAATTGTTGAACTAAGTAATAAAAATGTTATCTCTGATAAATTAACCAATAAAATTCAAATTTCCCATTTAAAAATTGCCCTAATTTTAACTTATGGATATGAAATTAATGATTTAAACTTATCCAATGAAATTATACACGTTGAAAATGAAATTACAAAAGTTAGATCGCATATTCAAAATATTCAAGATTACCTACCCTTCCCAATTAGAAATTTGTGGAATTTATTTTCAAATTATAAATCAGCGTCAAATAGTTTATCTTTAAAAAGAGAAAAATATCTAAATAAATTTCATCTATATACACTTGAGCAATTCAATTCAAATAAAAATTTATCTTTATTCGTTAAAAATTCTCTAATGTTTAACTATTTTAAAAATGATTTAAATAAAATTTCAACGGCAGAGATTAAATCAATTTGTTTAACAATGGTTAGTGCTGGTTTAGATAATGTTGCACTTAACTTTAAATTTGGCATTTACATGTTAAGCAAATATTCAAATTTTTGGGAAAATATTTACTTAAATTTAATCAAACCATTCAATAATAATTCAAAATTAGCATATGATAATTTAATAAATGACAATAATTTTTCTTGTCAATATTTAATTGCTTGCATTAAAGAAATTTTAAGATTATTTTCAGTGTTACCAATGGCTTTACCCCGTGAAACAACTGGTCCAATTAATTATAAAAATTGTTTAATTCCAAAAGGCACAACGCTATTTATGAATTGCTGGTCTGGCAATCACGATTTTAAAAAATTTAAAAGTCCAATGATTTTCAATCCAAATAGATACTTGAATGAGTCTGGTCAATTAAATCAATTAAATCATTTATCATTTGGTTCGGGCTCTAGAAAGTGTTTAGGTGATCAATTGGCAAATTATGAATTATATATTCTATTGGCAAAATTCATTTTAAAGTTTAAACCAGTAAATGCCTCTGCATTGGTACCACTGCAAGAGGAAAATTCTCTCATTTTAAATAAGTATCCTTTCAGTCTTGCCATTGAACCAGATGACTTTACCATTGAATTAATCAACAGGAATTCAAGTTGAAAAGGGGAAAAATTGGATATTTCTATATTTTAATTACTATTTTAATTATATATTTTATATACACTGCCAATCACTCTCAAGTTAAAATTTTTCTTCATTTGAATTTAAAAATCTATCCTCCTCTAATAATTCTAAAGAAAATTCTGCCATTAATCTCAATAATCCAACTTTCCATCCTCTGAAAATTGCTTGAAATCCTTTATTTGATTCATTTTCTAAATTAACCTCTAAAAATGCCCCTTCATAACTAACTGGTTTGGATCCAATTAAAATAAAATAAAGTGTTGATAAATATCCATAATAACCACCAAATTCAATACACATTTCATTAACATCAACCTTCATTACTTTTGGTAAATTTTTATCAACTATTAAATGATTGACTTGTGCCCTTGCATAAACAGTTTCAAATGGTAATCTAATTAATAATCCCATCATTTTTAAAATTAAAATTATTGAATTATAAATATATGGGGTGTTGTATTTATTAATTTTTAATGAAACTAACAAATACTGTGGATAATGAATTGTTAATGATTTAATTAGTCCCGTTATTAAACTTGGTAATAATAATCTACTTGGTATTTTAAAAAATTGACTTGGCTTTAAACTTGTTAAAATTTGTCTAAATGATCGACATCCATTGCTATTACTTGATGAAATAATAAATTTTGTTCTAATTAAACTTATTTGTGTTAATAATAATCCTGCAATTGAATTGGATAAAATACTTAATATTAGTGATAAGTTGATATTTGGTGAATGAATTAAATCAACAAATAATGGATCTGGTATCCCAAATAATCCTGATAAAAATCCTGAAATCCATGATTCAATGGTGTATTGCAATGTATTCATTAAAAAGGTTGTATTAACAGCCTTTAAAATTCCTCTTGGTCCCTCTTTGGCCATTAATGAATTAATCATATCAAACGTCCCTAGTGATTTTGGTTCAATTTGAAAATTAATTGCTGTCTTTTTATTTTTTTTAGATGTTGATGATGATGGCGCTGATGCTAATACTGGAGACGTTGACGTTGAGGTTGAGGTTGATGATTCAGTCGCCGATGTTGATGACACAATCATCATTGCATCCCTTGATATTTCTTCTTCATGGCCATCTTGTGATGTAAAGTAAATGTCTCTCCCATTATCTTCAAAATCACTATCGGATGTTTCTTCATTAATACTATCCTTATTTTTTACCCTTTCAATTTGCCCATTATCATCAACATGCTTAAATGATCCAACTTGTAATAACAATCTAACAATATCAAATGGCTGACTAAATAAACATTGCATCCATCCTTGAATAAATCTTTTACCTAGTGAAATTAAAACTTCTTTAAAATTATTTAAATCAAATATTTCTTTCCATTCCATATCACCAACTGATTTACCATAATTATTACTTGAATTATTATTAATATTACCATTGTTAATACCAATTCCTCCATTCCATGAATTTGAAATTAATCCTCTGGATCTTGTCGTTCCATGTTGTGATTGTACAAATGGTAACGATTGTGAAATTGATTGACCAGTTGTATTATCAATAATACCAATTTTTGGTTGAAATGCAATCGGATAATGAATGTCAAAATCAGATCTAATTACATATGGTCTTAAATTACCCTCAACATATTCCTGTGAGTTCATTTTGGACCTTTGATCACTCCTTGCAATTTAAATTTTAAAAAAAAATCCGCTCCAGTCCCTTCTGCTCTGCTTGGAAATTTGTGTGACTTGACTTATTTTTTTAAAAATTTTTATACAAAGACTATAAATGTAATAACAAATAAATAAATTGATTTATTTGTTAATAATCGTCCAAGATGAAAGCAAATTCAAGTATTCATAATCTTGATTTGGACCCCACATACCAACAACAATTGGACTCAAAAAGTAGAAAACGCTAACAATTAAAAGATAAAAGAATCCATACATTGAAATTGTAAACCATTTCTTGTTAACTTTATAATCAATGAGATCAACAACATAACAGAAAACCATCATGGCAAAATATAAGGCAGGCATATAATGATGAACATATTTAACACGACCCATAACAACAAATGGCAAAAAGTGAAGGAACCAACCTAAAAATGGATAGATACCACCATAAATAAACTTATGGAATGGTTCATTAGAGTCATTGGCAACCTTAACTAAATTTTTTTCAACATCAAAATCATCAATTTGTCTTTGCCATCTAATAATTGAAGAAATTGTAAAAATAATAAAGACAAATAATGCAATAGTTGATGTCCAAGTTGTTGCTGGGGATCCAATTAAATAATATTTAAAATTTTCATCATTCCAACCACATAATCTAATACCAGTGTGTAATGAAGGCCATTGCCACCAATTAGATGATAAAGCATCAAATTTTTCAGGATCAGGAACAAGTGCATTATTTGTTGCCATCATGGCAATATTTAATTGAATAAAATCTTTAAAGAAATTAGTCTTTGGTAATTTAAAACCTTCTGGTGGTGATGGTAAATTTTCATTAACATGATCTTCAATATTCCACCAAGTTCTTTTATCCCTTCTAAAAGAATTTGGACTACAAACAACTTCACCTTGACTGAAACCCCAATCTGGTAATGGAGTATCAGTAACAGCTAAATAACAACCTAAAACTTCATTTTTAATTCTAAAATTTGTTGATAATGGATGTAATTTTAAATGATCTTCATCACCAAAATTATCCATAATTTCAATGATCCAATTATCTTTATCATCACCAACTTCTGCATCACCATAACCAGAAACTTCAAAGACACCTTTTGTAATTGGTGCATTAACTTGATGAGTATGTAAATTTTTACCAGTTTGAATATGAACAATTCTAACTCTCATACCATCAACAACATAATGTGGCTCAATAAATGAATTTCTAGGATCATCCCTAACTAATTCAAATCTCCAATTATTATTAATATCTTTATGAGAATAAGTTGTAACTTGTTGTTGATTTGATCCTTGTGGATAAGTTTGAATATGTGAATGTAAAAGACCACCACCTAATGATTGTGATTTAATTGAAACTGAAGAATCTAAAGTCATAACATCTCTTGGACCTGAATCAAGTGTTGATCCATCTAAATTAGCTTGAAATAAAGATGACATTGTTGCATCACCAGTACCAGTACCAGATAATAAATCAAAATGAATTTTAAAGCATAACATAAAAACTGAAAATGGTATTATAACTAAACATAAAATTCTTGAAATCCAGTGAGCTGCATATGATTTAATTGTAACTTTTTTATTAATTTGACCTAATTTAATCCATAAATCAACAACGGTATAAATACCAACTAATGATGTAACAAATAAACCAACCATTTTAACAGAATCAACACAACCAATTGAAATACCAGTTAAAATGAGCCATTTCCACCATTTCTTTGTAAACCATTTCACTTGGCTTTTATTTAATGTGTGAAATCTGTAAAAGCAAAAAACTGTTGTAACTGTGAAAAATAAAAGCATTGAATCTAATAAAATAAATCTAGCTAATGTACAATATGTTGTTTCAAAGCAAACCATTAATGTGAATAACCAAGTAGTCTTTCTATTATAACCAATTTCTTTCATTGTAAAATAGGCAAATGGAACCATTAATGCACCAAAAGTAGCATTAAAAAGTCTCATTTTAACATAGTCAATATAGTCAGGATATTCTTCACCTGATGGGAAATCCCATGAACCATTATAACCAGCTAAATAACCAGAAAAACCAACGAGCATTTTACCAAGTGGTGGATGGACATCATGATAAAATGAATGTCTTAAATAGTATGAACCAAATTTACCAAAATGTGCTTCATCCCAAACGACATGGTTATTTTGTCCAATTTTATACATACGCAAAAAAAACGAAATTGCAGTGAAAACAACTGGTGCCAAATAGTTTTCAAGCTTAAGAAGGTCAAATGTTGCCTTACTTTCAACTGGCTCTGGAATTAAAGTTTCATTGTCCTTAGTGGCAATTTCCTTTAGTTTATTTTTCATCTCTTCTTCAGAGATAAGTGGTTCCTTTTCGGATTTGACCATTGTACCACAATTGAAGTTTGAAAGAAAGAACAGAGAACAGAAAACAAAAAACAAAAAACAAAGAGCACGAATTTTAACACGTAGCACAAACGGAAAAAAATAAGCGCGTCATTTAATTTAATATTTTTGCAATTTTGAGGGTTCGAACCGACGACTCAATTTTTTTTTTTTTATAGTGGAAAATTTGTTTGACAAGCTTGTTTTTTGCTCTGTGGCTAGTTTGAAATTGTAGGTTTAAGGCCAACTGCATTTCCAATTGATAAAATCCAACACAAATGGTTCAGACAGGTGTACATTCATTTTTTATATGTTTTAAACTGGTTTTATAGTTTGTCAAAAATCCCCTTGACACTTTTATTGCGCAAAATAAAATACCACAACACCAACTAATGTCATAAATAAACCAGATGCAGTGAGCACGGGAAAAGAATGTCAAAAGACTCTTTAATTTGTCACGTACAGATGGTAATGGTAATTTCCCTGTTGAAACCCTTGTTTTTTTGGGAGGTTCAACTGTAAATTCATGCTCAGGCATACCTGCTCAGCTGGGTGTGCTGCGGCATGATGCCCCAGTACGAGACAGCCAATTTCCCTTTTATTTTATTTTTAAATGGTATTATTAGACACAAAGGGCAATAGCAATTTAACTTTATACATATATATATACCACCCCAATGTGTTTTCTTAAAGTAAGAGAAAAATATTTTTGTTGCTCTATTTTTTTTTTCCCCACTCTCCACCCCCCCTTACCAAATGATTCTATCACCACAAAGACTACACAAACTTTCAGCATTACCACATTTACAATCTACTTGGTATTTAATAACGGCAGCAACTTTGACAGTGTGTAATAAACCTGAACAAATACCCTATTTATACCACTATGTTTTACATCAAAATCAAAATTTACCAATAGGCTCTATAAATAACGTCCTTTCAGAATTTGAATCTATCCAGGCTACTGGTGAAAATCGCAATTTTTCACCGTATCGAACAAATACACAATTGTTTCAAATAAGTGAAAAATTTCGAGAGACAATTCTCAAAACGGCACCATTATCTGGACTGCCACATGCAATTAATTCACTGACCCTTTTGCGTAATGTCACACCAAATGATTTACTATCAAGGAAGGCAAATAGAAATTTAATGCAACCTGAATATGAAAGAGGTCAAAATTACTGGAATTCAGTTTACACAAAAATTTCAAATAGAATAACCTCTCAATTGAGTAGTGCATATCCAGATCTGTGGACGTACACCTTAGAAAATGTCTATGCTCCACTGCTAAGTTATATGGGTATTTTAAATAAAGAAGAAACTTCTTTAATTATAATTGCCAGTTTAATACCACAAGATGTTAATCCACAATTAAAAGGACATTTAAAGGGTGCCGTTAATGGTGGAGTGCCAGTTGAAACAGTTAGAGAGGCTAGACAACTGGCAATTGAAGTGGCTCAATGGTGTGGCATTGAATGGAAGGAATCAGTTGCGACTATATAGAGGCTCATTTCAATTAAATATTTCTTTGTTATTCTCTTAATAAATTATACAAATTTAACGTTATATTCTATTCTAGTTGAATATTGTCCCTTTTCATTGTCCATATTTGACATCCACAAAAAGCCAAAAATCCAATATAAATAACAATGGCACCAACAATTGTTTTTGCAACTTCTGGACCATCAGTTGGTGAAGTTATTGAACCCATCATTGTTTCATGTTCATTGTAAAATAGTGCAGCTAAAACCGAAAGGATTACAACGGCAAAGGCACTGATTAGTGTACAAAACCATGCAGAGCCAGGCTGTGTATAACGTGTTAGTAAGGAAAATAGAAAAAGATTGATTGTTTGAACATCCAGTAACAGAGTTTCATATAGAGATCTTTCACCCAATTCACGCACTGATTGATTGATTGACATGCTGCAGTTGGAAATACGCTTAAAAGCGCCAAACAAAGGAAAAGATAAATATAAAACACCATTCACATTAATTCTTTAACAACCACAGCCAATTAATAACAACATACAGAAACGACAGCCTTCATTGCTACTTCACTGGCTATTTATCAATTAATGCCACACCAGAAAAGGCAGCAGCCAATTCGCGCCTTGTTGTAAAAAGATGCTCAGCAACAAAATTGCGTCTTACGTCTCACCTTTATTGGAATAATATTGCCACTTGAATGGCATTTATAAATACTTTAAACTATACTAAACTAATAATAACTATTACAAAACTCTAAAAACAGTCGAGTCTAGCTCACCTTACTTCTTACCCAATTCAACAACCTTTTCAGCAGCCTTATCTAATTCATCTTCCATGTACAATTGTAAACCAGAGTTGGCAATCATTTCCTTGGCAATATCCAAATTGGTACCTTGCAATCTAACAACAACAGGAATTTCCAAACCAAGATTCTTAGTGGCTTGAATTAAACCACCAGCAACAAAGTCACATCTAACAATACCACCAAAAATGTTAACAAAGATAGCACTAACCTTCTTTTCAGTTAAAATTAATTCAAAGGCCTTTTCAATAGTTTCTGGAGTAGCACCACCACCAACATCAAGGAAATTAGCTGGTTCACCACCATAAAGCTTAACAACATCCATAGTAGCCATTGCTAAACCAGCACCATTAACAAGACAACCAATGTTACCATCAAGCTTGATAAAGTTCAAACCATACTTGGAAGCAATAACCTCATCAGGATCTTCTTGAGTGACATCTCTCCAGGAAAAGACATCTTCTTGTCTGTAAGCTGCATTGTCATCAAAGTTAAATTTGGCATCCATACACATAACTTGACCATCAACAGTTTCTGATAATGGATTAATTTCAACTTGAGTTGCATCTTTTTCCTTGAAAATTTTATACAAAATTTGAACGTTCTTTGCAGCATCAGCAACAACACCTTCACTGAAACCTAAAACTGAGGCAATTTCAACGGCTAATTTATCACTGATACCTTCTTCAATATCAACGGCAAATTTCTTAATTGCTTCAGGATTTCTCTTGGCAACACCTTCAATATCCATACCACCTTCAGATGAGGCAATGACCATTGTTGATTGATTCTTTCTATCCATAACAATTGAAAAATAAGCTTCATGAACAGCATCCTTTCTTTCAACGATATAAACAGCAGTAACTTCCTTACCAGCAGCACCAGTTTGCTTGGTAATTAATTTATGGCCAATCATTTTTTCAGCTAATTCTTTTGCTTCCTCGGCAGTTTCAATCATTCTAACACCACTTTGTAAACCATTATCAAAATGACCCTTACCTCTACCACCGGTAAGTGCTTGTGCCTTAATAACTAATTTATCACTACCAATATCCTTGGCAGCCTTATAAGCTTCTTCAGCTGTAAATGCAGCCTCACCAGATGGAACGCCAACACCATATGACTTTAAAAGTGCAGCTGAACGAAATTCATGAATAGAAAGTTGTCTAGTTTGTGTTTTGAAAAGACCTCTAACGGCAGCTCTGGAAAACATCCTTGTTTATTTGTTGATCAACAGTGGAAAAAAAACGTCAACTTTGCCATTTAAATGAGGAGCTCATAGAAAGCACACTCGGAGCTCGGTCTACCGCAGATCACGTGACATCCCGAGCGCGCCCGATTTCTCCGTTCTCCGAGATGCTCAGCACGGGTGGCTTTTCTTTTAATATATTTACACATTTACTCTAATTCATCTCCTGTTGGCCCTTCCCAAAGAGTTGCCACCACCAAACAACCTCGCTGTATTTAGGGTACAGAATTTCTGCCGCTGGATCAACCTCGCTGACAGCTGTTGGTGCATAATTACCATTGCTAAATTCATGCCGTCTACTCAAAAAGTAATCCCAAACGGACCTTGTACGACTTGTTAATTTTAGTTGCTCCCTTTCAAACTCATTATCAACTAGAAATGTACCATATTGACATGAATATAGATGATAGACTAATCTTCTTAAAAATCTTTCATTATATTCAAATTCTTTGGGGAATTGAATTAGTAGTTGATAAACACAATCTAAAAATTGCTGGAAAACCGGACTTTCAAATTTTAAATTTTGTTGATGTTTAAATTTTTGATTTAAAACTTTAATTTTATTAAAGTTACCTTCCTCTGTATGATTAAAAAATTTTGTCTCTTTTTGCATATGGCCACATCGCTCGGCAAATCTATGCCCAAATGAACACCATTCCTTTTCAACAAGCACGCAAAATCCTTCTATGGTTCTATAATAAGGATCTAAACATATTTCAACTAGTGAACAAATTTGTGCTGTTCGATCCCAACCATCAGAACAATGAACAACTATATGAACACCTTTAAGTGTAATCCATTTGGTTAAAAGTTCCACCCCTTTAAGCATATTTTTAATATGATCAATCCAACCCGATTTTAATAGTAACTCTCTATTAACTAAAACTTTACAACCATCAACATCAGTATTTTTCAATGCATCTTTGACTTTGGTAATCGAATCCCTCATAACGTGAATATTTTCAATATTTAAATATATCTTTTTAACAGATTCACCATAATGCTCAATAATTTCACTTCCAGCTCCAAGTGCAGTTTGCGCCATGGCATTTGTCATTGGTCTTGCATCAACAATTAAATTACTCATCTTTTCTAATCCATTACTTTTGAAAATTTCATTTATTAATTTTTCATCTTGAATTGATCTATTCTGTTTAATTCCAACAAGTGGCTGTGCACATCTGGTAATGGTACATTTATTCTTGGCATAATAATATGATAATGTTGGAAATCTATTCTTTGATCTATATTTAATTGCATGTTTGAGCATTGTATCAGAAATTGTAATTGGTACAATATTTTCTTTTGGATATGTATCACATACACTAAAATTTTTGTTAATTTTACTTAAACGCCAATTCAAGCAACTATCATTTGAAAATTGTGTCCTTTCATTTTCAACTAAATTTAATCCTTGCCTTTGAAATTCTTTTGAAATATTATATAAATCCCATCCATTAAAAGGCTTCTCAATTCTAACTGGCTGATAGATAAATGCGTAAAATTTATCAATACTTTCAACGCATGTTAATTTCATAATACTATCAAATACATCCGCTGCTCTCAATATATTTTTAAAATCAAATGCAATATAATTAAAATCTCTTAATTGAAGTCTAATATTTGCTCCTCTAGCATATTTCCTCTGTTTAAGTTCTTCTTCACCATTTGAATTTATGGACAAGTTAGCCATGTCTTCTTCAATAGCCGGAGTTGAAGCTGATTTTTCCATTAATACCGGATTTATTATTACTGATGAACTCAATAATTCCATATCAACAACACCATCAGCAACTTTATATAGACTATTTGCACCAGCACCTAAAAAATCACCTAATGTACTCGTCAGTTTACTTCCTAAACTTTCTCCTTTATCCCAAGAATCATTATTTATATTAATAGAATTTAATGTTCCCCTTTCAAATAACATGGCACTACCCCTATTAAAATCAACCCTATCAATCATAGGATAACAAAACCACATCTCTTGTGGTTTACTCGCTGAATCTGTTGGTGTTATCGTGAATATAAGGTGGTGCGTAGTTAAATGTAAAATACCATTATATTGCTGACCTCTACGATAAATTACTACATCGTCAACTTTTGTTACCTTGAGATATTCCATAACTAAACAACAACAATCCTGTCAAAATTTTTCTTTAAATTTCTATTCAATGTATATATATATAACAGGGTTGGATGCCGCGCCAGACTTGCTCATGGAGTTTCGATATATATATATATATATAAATCTATCTATAAATTAGTGTTGTTGATTTGTTCCATTTACAAATCTCTTTGCCAATGGATCTTCAACAATTCCAGCTTTTGTGGTCCACTTACCCATCCCAAAAAATCTATAATCTTTAAAAGTTGGCGCCTGAGAATTTGCTTCATCACGATGATTATGATGGCCAATGATCGCTGGCTCTTGTATATCCCTCTTAATTTCCCATGGTCTCCCTTCTCCATTTACTGGCGTCCATTTCCTACTCCATTCTCTCCATCTTTTACTATTAGTCATTTCTCTAATTCTGCTAACACAACGCTTATATGCAAACATTTCATCTTCGCCAGTTAACTTACCCAATTTTTTCATTCTTTCTTTCAACTCATTTTGAGATTTTTCAACATTAAAATCTTCATAATTTGGTGCATCATAAGATGCAAAGTTTGGCCTATGTGGATTAAGCAAATCAGAAGTTGTTTCATAATGCATTTCAAAATCTTGAATTTCAGTGGTATGAGTCACATCGAGTGCATCATCATTTAACCTGGCATACTCAGGATGTGACATGCCTGGATTATGAATGGCGCTGATGATATCACCATTGGCTTCCTTTAGTTTAGCCTCTTCATCAGTCTCTCCAGAGCTGGGTTTTATACCAGCATCAGCCAAACAAAGATAGTTTGGACCATCTTCAATTGGCGTGCATTTAAATGAATCTGCCATATTTTTACTTTCAACTTTTTTATTTATTTTATTTTTGCCTTGTCTGCTATCCGGGAAAAATATTTCTTCTGGTTCATTTTCCATTCTTATGATCAAATTGCACCTGGCATCATAAACGGCATCTAAAAAGTTAATAATATTTCTAGCCTGATTTTTCATTTTTGAATTAATAACAGGAACATGATCCAGAATAATAATAGGGAATCTAGCAGCAATTGAAATAAAATCTGCTGGTCCATATGTAGAATCATGAACTAAATCGGCAAAGGTAAAATAGGCAGTTTGCTCATCTGAACTAATTTTTGGTATATGAACCTTTCTAGAATAACTTTGAAATACAGGGACATTATGCTTTGCCGTTTCTAAATTTAAATACTCTTTTAACAATTCATCCCATTTTTTTTGCTCATCAATTGAACCTTCAATAATCAGCCAACTCTGTTCAGCCTTGGCTGATGAATCTTCCAAGCAATGCCTTCTCCAATCTTTACCACTTTGCATATCCCAAACATCAGATCTAATACGTAAAATGCGTTCAAAGCTACCCATGCCACCTTTGGCAACATCACCTAATCCACCAGAGTACAGATCACCAGGAACTTTGTTTGAACTACTAACTAATACACCTCCTAATTTGAAATAATAGGTGAAAAGCATTTTTGTAATTTTAGCCATGGCAATATCTGGTAAGGAAAATTCATCTAAAATTAAAACATGTGCCTTATTAATGAGTCTACATGCTAAATGATATAAAATGAATTCATTTTCAAATCTCAATAAAGAGTGATTGCCTTGAATAGATAAATTTTCAGAAATTTGAGTGAGTTCGTATATATCTTCATTTTTTGTGCTTGATTGGTTTTGGCAATTACTACCACTGCATTCTCCACTACACGATAGTTTATCCTCTTTAACTGATTCATAATTTTTAAATTTCTTTATTTTGCTGCTATCCCTTTTGGCCTTTGAAATTTCTTCAATCTCTTTTAATATCCATTGATTAAAAACTGTTTGATGAACTCTCCATTTCCCTTTAACAGGTAAAGACTCGGCAAATATGTCTATACATAAAGATTTACCACACCCCACTTCTCCATTAACTAACAGACCTCTTGGAATATTTTCTAAATCTGTTGATAACAATTGATCTTCATCATTAAGCTTTAAAATTAATGATTTTCTCGCTTTTTCCATTGAATTACGCTTAAATAGACCAATTGTAGCATCATAGAACTTATCTGCAATAGTATCATTTTGCTGAAACCTTTCAGGATTTTCTCTTTGATATTTCTTTTCTAATTCACGAACTAAATAGTTAATTTTAATTTTTGTCAAATTTGGCTGGTAATTTTGTAAATCTGTGGATAGCTGTGATAGCCTTTTTATAAGAGCCAGTTGATGAGTATCCGGATTGAGTAATCCTAACTTAATATAAGATTTATAAATAACGTATGGATCAGTGATGGACAATCCGGCTACTGGTGGTGGTTCATTATTATGAAGATCCAGCAGACGACAAGAACTGTAATTTCGAAGATCAAAAAAGGTATTTCTGGATGAATTTTTCAAACACAAATGAAAATAAGTCTTTAAAAAGCTCAGTTCATTTCCTTGCATCTTGTTTTAACGTTTTAAAAACGCCAATAATGTTAAAATTTCCTTTGTATGATTAAATACCGGAGAGAGAAAAGGGAAAGCGAGTGCATTTTTGAATCCGATAAATCCGCCTCTCTTTAATCCTTTTACATTGATGGTTTTATTTGATTTGCTCTAAATGTAGTTACAGCTAGTGAAGAATTAAAAGACTATATTTTCTAAACCGTCTCGCAAAGCATACAACTCTGCTTCGTTATTTACAAGTTAGAGATATTTGTGATTAAAATAACAACAGACATTAATTAAAGAATTTGAATATAGTAATAAGAATAGATTAAAATTTTAAATTAAAATAATTCTTTTAGTTCTGCAACTAAAGTCTTAACTTTGCCGGTATCAAAGTAAGTTTGCACGTTTTCAACAACGAGTTCTTCCATACTCTTCAAACATTCAACGGTGTGAGTACCCATATGTGGCAATGCAACAACATTATCCATTCTTGCCAATTCCATATCAATAAATGGTTCATTTTCAAACACATCAGTTCCTAACCAAGCAACCTTACCAGATTTCAATGCTGGCTTTAATGCATGCTCGTCAATAACAGGACCTCTGGCAGTATTGACAATAATGACACCATCTTTCATCATTCCAATTAATTTTTCATTAATGATATGTTTAGTATTAGCATTCAAAGGAAGATTCAAACTAATAACATCACTAATTTGACAGAGTTCTTCAATAGTTTCACAGTATTTTGCTCCTTTTTCTTCTTCTTCGCTGAGTCTTTTACGATTGTAGTAAACGATTTTTGAACCAAATGAAACTAATCTGTCCCTAACTGTTTTACCAATACCACCCATTCCAACAATACCAATTGTAGCATCTCTCATATTATGACCATAAGGTGTGCCAGCACTCTTTGCTGCTTCATCATCACCCCATAGACCTTTCAAAAGATTTTCTCTACCAGATTGGAAATTACGCATACAAGTTAAAATTAAAAAGACATTTGTGTCAGCAGTGGCATCATCAACTTTACCTGGAACATTAGAAAGTTGAATGGCTAAATCTTTACATGCCAATGCGTCCACTTGATCATAACCAGCACCGGTGTGTGAGATTGCCAGAACTTTGGTGTGATTTTTAATTAAAGTTAAAATTTCTCTATCAAAAAGACCAGTAAATTTTGCCGATTGGTATGTTCTGGTAATGTAATTGACATCAGAATATAAACCAGATTTCAATTCTGCAATAAATTCAGCTTTGGTTTGACATGGTGACTCAACGAGTTCAATTTGTGGATTTGAGAGTAAGTCATTCCACGCATCATGGGCAAAGTTAATTTGGCCCAAACGTAAAACTTTAAAGTGTTCCTTACTATCAGCAAACGTCATAATTGAAAAGTACTTGTGTGAGTCAGAAGTGAAAAAAAAAAGGTTAACGCCAAGACAATTATAATAGATCTCTCCGATCCGACGCGAGATCTCAGGGGCGCGCGCCCAGTTGTTATCTTTAATGTAAGCTTGTCTTTTAAAAAATAGTACACACAACGAAAAAACCAAGACAAAATGAAAATAGATGTGTTTAATTTTTATTCTTTATTGGATTCAAGTCCCACTTACCAAATAGTGGCTTTTTCCATCCATATTCTTACCTTGTAAATTTTAAATAAAAATTTAACCAACTCTCTAAAGTCAATCCTTTCAGCTGACTCGTAATAAAAGGTACATTTATTTCTATCAGATTGCAATTCCGCATCAATAAACTCCATTTTTAAACCTAAATTTTTAGATTTTTCCCAGCATAACTCAAGTGCTTTTTTCTCTTCTAAAGATTTCGTTAATAAACCTTTTAATTCAGCAATTTCAGCAACTCTAATTATTGATTTTGGGAATTCAACATTAATATTTGAATCTAATATTTTACTCTTTATAAAAATTGCCTCTGATTCACTGATAACTTTAACATATTTACCCAAATCATAGCCTCTATCAGCTTCAACAATAACTAAATCTAATAAATTTAACAATAAATGATTTGGTAAAGCAAAAACATCAATTCTACCATTTTTAAATAAAACAATTGAAAATTGAAATACACCAATTGGATAGCTTTTAAATTTAATACCTGTTTTGAATTGTGAAAGCGTTTTAATTATTTTAAATTTTTCAGGTGCTAAAACACCAAAATAATCCTTTATTTGAGAAAGTATTGATCCTTTATAGTTAGACATTAAACTAGCATTAAAATTTAAGTTTTTAAAATCTAATGTTGAATTATTATTATTTCTAAATGTATTTAAACGTTGCATTTCATGATCCTTTTCATGCAATTGAAGTTGGTTCAGTGAATAGGCACGTTTATGAATGTCATAATTATTTATTTTGTCATTGTCATTTTTAAAAAATAAAGAGCCAGATGGGACTACATCAGTAGCCACTTTAAATTTTGAACTGCTAAGCAAATAATCTAAAGAATGTACTTGTGAATTTCTCTTATATGCCTCATCTTCGTCTAAATCTGTATTTAACATATCATAATCAAAATTATTTATATGCAACATACTTTTATCTATTATATTTGGGAAATGAATTGATCTAGGTATGTTATCATTTGACACTGACTTTTCAGAGCCCCATAAATATTTCTGCCCAAAAGGCTCATCATTTTTCCCTTTTAGCTTATTAGAAGCCATTAGAGAGTCCACATCAAAGTCATCGTCAGATAAAAACATATTAAAAAAAAATTTGAAGTGCAAGTACAAATCCCCTTTTTTGTCTGCCAATGCTTAAAAAGAAACTTGCACATTCAATTTAAATTGATCAATATTCTTTCACATCTCCACACGCTCACAGAACAGAGAGCAGAAAATAAGCGCGAGTTAGACCGGCTCCGGATGAATTGCGTGCAGTTGCACGGTAACTTGTATCGGTAATTCAGAGAGACTTTTTACAAAAAAACATTTGGCTGAAAGAGGTAAGAAAAATTCTTAGCAAAGATATAACCTTTTTTTTTTTTTTTTTTTTTCAACTGCTGAAAAGGGTACTATCTAAATCAAAATCGATTAAAGTCTCTCATCAAAAGATAAGCGATTACCGCGCGATCCGAGATTCCGGAGCTCTCGTTCGTTTGTTCGTTTCATGATAAGACCTGTGCATGGAACACATTTTGTTGACTTACAACCGTTGAGTTTGTACTAGCACATCTCACTCCACGTAGTTTTTCATATGATTTATTTTAAATAAAAAAAATAAAAAAGGAGGTACTACACAGCAATTTTTAGAAAAAAAAATACTCTCTCTCTCGCTAGTAGCATGATAATATGATTTTTTTTAATGCAGCCAAATACACTACTAATCTATAGACAATCTCTTTTTTAGCGAGATTCACTTTACTAATTTTAAGTTATCTTTCAATTTTCATTAATGGAAAAGGGTTTGATAACGCAAACACAAAAAAGCCGTGAGTAGCTTTTTTAATTTTTAATTGGGGGTCTTTTTTTTTATGCATGCATGTAGTATCATTCCCAATTCGGATGCAACCTTATCAAAAACGAACAACCCGCTATAAAATATTAAAAATGAACAATATCACCAGAGTTTCTAATTACTTTTTAATTTTTTAAAAGGGAAAATCAGCAAATATGTCAGCATTTTCACCTGTGCAAACAGTCACATCCAGAATGCACGACATTACGGCTTTGGCATCGCCAACGCGTGAAATTGATGCCAGACATGTTGAAAATGATGATGATTTATTGGCAGAGATTGGTTACAAACAAGAATTGAGAAGAAGATTCTCAACTTTCCAAATTTTTGGTATTGCATATTCAATTATGGGTATTTTACCATCGGTGGCCTCATTGCTTGGTACGGCATTGACAGCAGGTCCAGCGGGTGCCATTTGGTCATGGACTGTGGCTAGTTGTTTTATTTTAACAGTTGGTATTGGTATGTCAGAGCTAGCCTCTGCAATTCCAACATCCGGTGGGTTATATTACTGGACATTTTATTATGCACCAGACCAATGGAAAGTTCCACTTTCTTTTGTTATTGGTCTTTCAAACACAATGGCATTGACATCCGGTGCTGTTTCTATCTTTTATGGTAATGCACAAGAGATTTTAGCAGCGGTGTATTTATCACAGGATGGTAATTTTGAAATTACAACGGGTAAGACATATGGTGTCTTTGCTGCCTGTATTGTTTCTGGTGCAATTGCCACTTGTCTCTCATCAAAAAACACCGCCTTTTTACAATCTTTGAGTTCTTGTTGTCACACAGGCCTTTTCATTCTTTTCATTATTGCCCTGCCAATCGGTACCAAAGTTAATAGAGGTGAATTTAACGATGCTGGTTTCATCTTTGGTACAGTTCAAAACTATTCAGATTGGCCAATTGGATGGCAATTTTGTTTATCATTTATGACATCTGTTTGGACGATTGGTGGGTTTGATTCTTGTGTTCATATGGCCGAGGAGGCTAAAAATGCATCATATGGTATCCCAATTGGTATTACTGGTGCCATTGCCACTTGTGGTGTTATTGGTTGGGTTATTTTAGTTGTTGCATGTGCTTGTATCAATCCAGATATTGGAGCAGTTTTAGAAACTCCAACAGGTTTCCCAATGGCACAAATAATTGAAGATTCATTAGGTAGAAACTGGGCCATTGCATTCATGTCATTAATGGCAACTTGCCAATGGTTGATGGGTGCTTCAATTATCACTGCTGCATCAAGACAAATTTGGGCATTTGCCAGAGATGACGGTTTACCATTTTCTGATTATGTTAAAGTTGTGAATAAAAAGTTAAGAGTTCCAATTAGAGCCATTATATTTGAAATGTTTCTTGGTCTTTTACTTGGTTGTCTATGTCTTGCTGGTACCACTGCAAGTAGTGCATTGTTTGCTCTTGGTGTCTGTGGTAATTACTTGGCCTGGTGCACTCCTATCTTTCTCAAGTTAACATATGGTGCCCATAAATTTAAACCAGGAACGTTTTATCTTGGAGATCTTTGGTCAAAGGTTAATGGTTGGATTGCGTGCTCCTGGGGTGCATTTATTATGATTGTTGTTTGTTTCCCATCTGCCAAGGAGGTTACCAAGGAGACCATGAATTATTGTGTTGTTATTTCTGGTGGTGTGTGGATTTTATCTTTGATCTTTTTCTACTCATTCAAGTACAAATTCTATCATGGTCCAAAATCCAATTTGGAAGATAATTCTATTTCTGTTGTTTCTTCAGCAGGGGAGATCAAGATTGATGCAGAAGTCAAAGAATGAGTTTCATCTTTTTATATGTAATTACAAATACTTTCTTTTTTTAAAAAAATATAAAATACAGTAAATTGAAAAATCTAACAATTATTAGCCAACTGAACTCATAAATTGCAGAGAAAAAGCAAAGTATTTAGTGAGTCACGTTAACTTTTTCAATATTGAACGCACACTAAAGGATGCACTCCATACAAGTTACAGAGCCGGTATTCGCAAACATTGGTGCTTTATTAGAATGTCCAACTTTTGATAAACGTAATGGTATTTTATACTATATCGATATCACAAATTGCAAGGTTATGGCATACAAAATTCCTCAACTTGAGTGTGATTCTCAATCAGCGTCTACCATTTTAAATTTATCAGCAGGAGATGTTAAAATTATAGATACACCATCAGTTGTGGGTCATTTATCTTTAACATCTGATGAAAAAATATTATTATTAGGCCTTAAAAATGGTATTTATTTGTTGAATGTTGAAACTGAAAAATTTGAAATTTTGGCAGATTATTCACATGGCTCAAATTTACAATCAAATGATGGTGCAGTGGCTCCTGATGGCAAATTTTGGATTGGTACAATGTCAGAAGATGAAAAAAGAGGCAGTGGTAGTTTATACTATTTTGAAAATAATAAACTTGTTAAATTTCAAGAAAATGTTAGCGTGCCAAATGGTACCCAGTGGATAAAAACTGGAGAGGACAGTTACGATATGATCTGGGCAGATTCTGGAGATGGAGCTGTTTACAAAATTCCATATCAGTTTGGGCAAATTCCAAAGTTCAATGAAAGGAAAGTTTTATTTTCAACCCCAAAGGCTGCAACGTTTGGCCTGGAAGTGACCTCTCAATTCCCTGGCGAGCCTGATGGTTCCTGTCTGGACGAAAATGATAACCTTTACATTTGTCTTTGGGAAGGGAATCGAGTTGTAAGAATTTCCAAGGATGGATCTTGCGATCTTGAAATTGTTTTCCCTGTAAGTAATGTCACCTGTTGCTGTTTTATCAACGGTGATTTATGGGTGACAACTGCTGAAAGTTCCGAAGGGCAAAATAACGGTGGCTTGTGGAAAGTTGAAGATTTGAAAAAGTTTGGCAAATCCAAGGGCCAATGGAGCATCTGATTAGCCTCCTATAGAGCAATATTTATAGTTAAATCAGCATAGACTACGAATATTAGATGAACAAGAAACCTCTCGCACCAAGAGTTACGCCTGTTAATATGACGGTTACTATTTTTTTTATTTTACTAGATAGCAATTGGGTCATTTGCATTCTAGTCTGCTACACATTCTAGATTGATCTTTGCACATCCAGGTTGATGGACAAAGATAGAAACTTATATTGCTGAGCTGCTAACGTCGCGGCGCTCACACAGTTCAGTTCGTACCGCCAACGGATTAGTATAAGGGTGTCTCATCCACGCTGTTTTTATTTGATCTCTTTATAAAAAATATAAACTGCAGGTGAAAGTCTTTTCTTAATAATTTTTTTAAAAAAAAGCAGAGGGGGAATAAGGCCACGAAAAAAGAAACTTAAAACATTTTTTTTACACCAAAACATTTTTTTAAAAATTATGCAGATTACGTTAAGTTTTGAGTTTACTGTGTATTTAATTGTAGTTTAAATTAATTGTAAAATGAGAGATCTTGGTTCTAATACTCATTTCCGGATAAAAGGACCCAGGAGGCCAACTTCAATTTCAATTTCGAAATGGTATTATATATAGGTGCAAAAGTTTAAATAAAGGATGCTGTCTTAATTTAGGCTTTTATCCCACTTGGCTGAAACATTTGGACCTAAAAGGATATTTGATTAGACTACGCCCGCAAGAGTGAAGTTCATAGGTTTTTCAGTTCACAGATCTGCACTCTGAATAATGCGATAATCAATGGCATCAAGAATTAACAGATTAATATATAAAAATTTAGCAGAATTACAGTACAGTATGCCACAGTAATTATTCAACTTTTAAAATGAATATAGTATGTGTAACTTCGTCCAGATAAAAGTGTGACTTGAAAGTGAATATTTTCCCCATTGCAAAACAAATTGTTACATAAAAATCGGCAAAAAAAAAAAAAAATTAGATAAGAAAAAACAAGGGGTTTTCACGATAAGAAACCGCAAATCAAAAATCGAGAAAATATGATAGGCTGAAAGTGGAATCATATGCTAAATTTTATGCAGAACATGATTTTTGCTTAGAAGTTTTGGTGGAAGAGGCTTAAGAGAAGATCACACTTCAAGATCTTGCTTGAGCAGGGGTCCGGTACCATGACTCTGCTAACATTAACAGAGATTTCTTTCCATATCTAAATATCTAACAGTTTGCTTATTCTAGTTAAATCAATTTCTCTTTATTTAATTTGGTTATTTCAGTTAATTATCATCTTTAATTTTTTTTCTAAGTTTATCGCTTAGTTCTCTATTTAATATTGAGTAACTCTTGTATCAACAACATCTGATATCATTTGAGATAACGCGAAAAAAGCCGTTGTTTTGAAGTTTTTTATGCATGCATGTAGTATCATTCCCAATTCGGATGCAACCTTATCAAAAACGAACAACCCGCTATAAAATATTAAAAATGAACAATATCACCAGAGTTTCTAATTACTTTTTAATTTTTTAAAAGGGAAAATCAGCAAATATGTCAGCATTTTCACCTGTGCAAACAGTCACATCCAGAATGCACGACATTACGGCTTTGGCATCGCCAACGCGTGAAATTGATGCCAGACATGTTGAAAATGATGATGATTTATTGGCAGAGATTGGTTACAAACAAGAATTGAGAAGAAGATTCTCAACTTTCCAAATTTTTGGTATTGCATATTCAATTATGGGTATTTTACCATCGGTGGCCTCATTGCTTGGTACGGCATTGACAGCAGGTCCAGCGGGTGCCATTTGGTCATGGACTGTGGCTAGTTGTTTTATTTTAACAGTTGGTATTGGTATGTCAGAGCTAGCCTCTGCAATTCCAACATCCGGTGGGTTATATTACTGGACATTTTATTATGCACCAGATCAATGGAAAGTTCCACTTTCTTTTGTTATTGGTCTTTCCAACACAATGGCATTGACATCCGGTGCTGTTTCTATCTTTTATGGTAATGCACAAGAGATTTTAGCAGCGGTGTATTTATCACAGGATGGTAATTTTGAAATTACAACGGGTAAGACATATGGTGTCTTTGCTGCCTGTATTGTTTCTGGTGCAATTGCCACTTGTCTTTCATCAAAAAACACTGCCTTTTTACAATCTTTAAGTTCTTATTGTCACACAGGCCTGTTCATTCTTTTCATTATTGCCCTGCCAATCGGTACCAAAGTTAATAGAGGTGAATTTAACGATGCTGGTTTCATCTTTGGTACAGTTCAAAACTATTCAGATTGGCCAATTGGATGGCAATTTTGTTTATCATTTATGACATCTGTTTGGACGATTGGTGCATTTGATTCTTGTGTTCATATGTCCGAGGAGGCTAAAAATGCATCATATGGTATCCCAATTGGTATTATTGGTGCCATTGCCACTTGTGGTGTCATTGGTTGGGTTATTTTAGTCGTTGCATGTGCTTGTATCAATCCAGACATTGGAGCAGTTTTAGAAACTCCAACAGGTTTCCCAATGGCACAAATAATTGACGATTCATTAGGTAGAAACTGGGCCATTGCATTCATGTCATTAACGGCAACTTGCCAATGGTTGATGGGTGCTTCAATTATCACTGCTGCATCAAGACAAATTTGGGCATTTGCCAGAGATGACGGTTTACCATTTTCTGATTATGTTAAAGTTGTGAATAAAAAGTTAAGAGTTCCAATTAGAGCCATTATATTTGAAATGTTTCTTGGTCTTTTACTTGGTTGTCTATGTCTTGCTGGTACCACTGCAAGTAGTGCATTGTTTGCTCTTGGTGTCTGTGGTAATTACTTGGCCTGGTGCACTCCTATCTTTCTCAAGTTAACATATGGTGCCCATAAATTTAAACCAGGAACGTTTTATCTTGGAGATCTTTGGTCAAAGGTTAATGGTTGGATTGCGTGCTCCTGGGGTGCATTTATTATGATTGTTGTTTGTTTCCCATCTGCCAAGGAGGTTACCAAGGAGACCATGAATTATTGTGTTGTTATTTCTGGTGGTGTGTGGATTTTATCTTTGATCTTTTTCTACTCATTCAAGTACAAATTCTATCATGGTCCAAAATCCAATTTGGAAGATAATGCTATTTCTGTTGTTTCCTCAGCAAAAGAAATCAAGATTGATGCAGAAGTCAAAGAGTGATTTTAATTTTATATTTATATTTATATTTATATTTGCCAGCTTGCCCTTGAATATATCAACTCCTCATTAGAGTTTGACTTAGTTGATTCGGCTCGGAAAAATTCCCTGCATATAAATCCGAGAAATAATGATAAGCCTGGAGAATTTGATTGATTTCAAATCAAAATTTGTCATTTTACTTTGTAGATTTTTATTTATTTTGACAATTAGCACTGTTGTGTGTTGTATTGGCAAAAAGCAGTTTAACACCTTCTTTGTTTTCTGTTGTAAAAGACCAAGAAAGTGTGTTAGCATGCACCTCCAAAACCTTACTACTATTTTATATTTTATCAGAAAAAGAATAAATTTTTCACTATATTTGAAATGTCAAAAGAGCCAAGGGAGATACCCTGCTCATTTAAAGCATTATCTGTCCTGACGCATATGTGAAGCCGTAATACTCAGCGTTAGTATATCCAGCATATACACAATAGAACATCTCCAAATTTTATTAAATTAATCTTTTGCTTCTACCATGTAATTCTTTTATGACTTGTTAAAACCGGATTAAATAGTTGGTTTGTGTGTGCACATTCATTCTGAGCACTGCCGCGGACTCGAGTGAGGTTATATATTAACCTATTGTACGGTAACATCGTCTGCCCTTGCTCCATATATAATCAATTATTATTAAATGGGCATCTTATTAAATCTTCTTTGTTTTTTAAGTGCAATCTACAAATCTGGAGCTATTAGTCTAGGGTTTTTAGATGTTTTATATGGTGCCAACTATGGGATATCACAGCCTGATAATGCATGGGCAATTTCTATTATACCGCATAACACAATTGTTGATCAAGGACCGCCAATTTTAATTTGGCATGGTTTAGGTGACTCTTATAATTCTAGTTCAATGATAAGATTAAGCTCAATGTTAAAGATTTCCAACCCGACATCGCCCGTTTATTCAATACATTTGGATAATAACGATGGCAAAGATCAACAGGCTTCATTAATTGGTGATGCCATGAGTAATGTGTTATCTGTTTGCGATCATCTTGAAAATATGGGGCTTGCTGGATCCTCAAGCCCTCCAAATGCAAAAGAGGGTGTTCATATGGTTGGATTTTCACAGGGTGGATTATTTTTAAGATCACTCGTGCAATTATGTGATATACCAGTGAAAACTTTAATGACTTTTGGCTCTCCACATATGGGATTCAACGAAATGCCTGAATGCAAAGGCCAAGGAGTTTCTAAATGGACATGCCAAAGTAGAAATAATTATTTGAAAAGTAGATTAAATTCAGAATATTTCCAAAATAATATTATTCCAGCACAGTACTATAGAGATAAAACCAGTGAATCTAGTTATCTAGAGTACCTGGAAAAAAATGTTTTTTTGAAATGGGTCAACGGTGAACTCATCAAGGATGAAGACATGTGGCAACGATTAACAAATATAAAAAAATTTGTTGCAGTTGCCTTTACCCAAGATACTGTTTTAAAGCCGTGGAAAAGCGCCTGGTTTTGGGATACAGAGCCAATTGGCAATGAGTGGCAAGAGGTGCCAGTGAAAAAGAGTGAGGGCTATAAATGGGATATTTTGGGTTTGAAAACTTTACATGATAATGGAAAATTATATTTTGAAAGTGTTGCCGGTGAACACTGCCAGGTTGAAGACTCAAGACTATTAGAATTGTTCAAATTGTACCTTTAGTGTAGTTCCTTAAGCCGAGCACATTTTTTTTTTTTTTTTTTTATATTTTTTTTTTCTCTTTTGGGAATTTTATTTGTATTTTAATTTAAATAATTTTATTTGATTGTTATTTATAATAGAAGAGTAAATTCACACAAAATACAATCATGACTGTTAAAAGAATTATAAAACCTGATGTGGTTGCTAAAAAGGAAAAAAAAATTAAGAACGAGTACAGATATTCAACTTTATCACAAGAATGCCAATCACAAGGACTACTAGCTACAGAGGCACTATTATATGCACTCAACTCAAAATCTTGTAAATCAAATTTTGTTGATTTGCAAATTAATTTAAATTCGTCAATGCTGAAGACTGGCAAAAGAGAGTACATTGCACGTATTATCAATCTTCCGCATAAACTGAGATCTCCAATTGAATCTAAAGTTTGTTTAGTTACAAAGGATAACATTGAAACATACAGAGCTAAACTTATAGGGGAAGGCGATGACGAAGATTTTTTCAGCACGGTTGTGGCATCAATAATTGGATTTAAAAAATTCAAGTCTATTTTAAGACATCCAAAAGAAGCCAAAGATTTATACCATGATTATGATTTAATTATCTGTGATTGGAGATTAAGGAAAGATTTACCAAAAGTCATTCAAGGTACAGTTTTGGGTAAAAGTAATAGAAGATTCCCATTATTAGTTCAAATTAACAATCCTGCTGATGCAGCTGTAAATCCACAGGCCGTTGGTGGTAGTGATTCTGTTGACAAAAAACACGTTATGAAACAGATAAAGTCATTATGCAAAAATACAAGCTTTGTTCCAACAACGGGTAAGAGTTTGAGTGTCATTGCTGGTAAAAGGGGAATGTCTGGAAGACAGATTTTAGAAAACGTTGACATGATTCTATCTACATGTGGTATTAAAAGGGATAATATTAAACAGTTGTTTCTTGTTTGTGATGGTGAAACGGTGCCATTTTTCCCAGAAACTGAAGTTACCGAAGACAAAGTCGAAGACGAAGGCTACTGAGCAAAAATCAAAGAGAGAGAGAAAAAAAAAAGCACTTTGCTGCAAAGTGAAATTTATTTAACTGGCTTTGTATTGAAGTTGTACTTTATTTAATAGAGAAAAGAGATGGCCTACTTAGTAACAACATGGGCAATTTCAATATTTTTATTAGTATTTCAAATACCTTGGGAATTAATAGGAACGCTACATTCAATAAATGATCACTTTCAGGTAACACAGTCTATAATTTCAAGGCGATTCAACGAATCAGATTTTTTACTGCAAAGGTCAAAGCTGAAACCACAGAGTAACTCATACATTTCACCATTGTTCCCTAAATATATTGAACCTGTTAAAATTGAAAATAAGCATGCCATTGATACAGAAATTGACTATTCCAAATTTGAAATGTCAACTCATGTTCCCATTGTTCACTTAAAAGAAGATTTACATCCAACAAATAATCCACATTGGAAGTTGCAAAATGCAACTATTTTAGTCTTATGTAGAAATTGGGAACTTGAAGAAATTTTGGGTTCTATGAGATCGTTGGAGGACAGATTCAACAAGGATTACCACTACCCATGGACGTTTTTAAATGATGAACCTTTCACCGTTGAGTTTATTCAGTGGACATCAATGATGGCCAGTGGATCAGTATCTTATGAGTTAATACCATCAGAAGATTGGGACACACCAGATCATATAGACGAAGAAAAATATGATCAGTGTGTGCAAGAATTCATTCAAAAGGAAATTATCTACGGTCATTCTAAAAGTTATAGAAATATGTGCCATTTTAATTCAGGTTATTTTTTTAGACAAGAATTAACAAATAGGTATGATTATTACATGCGGGTGGAACCTGGCGTTGAATATTTTTGCGATTTTCAAATGGATCCATTTAGATTGATGAAGGAAAGGCAAAAGAAATATGGATTTATTGTGGGGTTGCATGAATATCCAGAGACCATCCCCACCTTATGGGATAATGTTAAAGCATTTTTTGATGAAAATCCGAACTATTTACATCCAAACAGTGCCATTGATTTTCTAATTAAAAATGAACAAATAGGGTTTAATCCTGAATATATAACCGATGGTATTGAATATAACATGTGTCATTTTTGGTCTAATTTTGAAATTGGAGATTTAAATTTTTTTAGATCAAAGGAGTACATTGAGTATTTTGAATATTTGAGTAATAAAGGTGGATTCCACTATGAAAGATGGGGTGATGCTCCTGTTCATTCCATTGCCGCTGCAATGTTATTAGATAAAGATGAAGTTCATCATTTTGAAGACATTGGATATTATCATGTACCATTTTACACATTCCCAAGTGCTACAACGATGAAATTAGGCAAGAAATGTGTTGTTGAAAAGAGAGGGAAGTCATTTGCAGAAAAGGCTGGTGAGCACACTATAGAGGATTTAAATATTTCTGCCTCTGGTTGTTTATCAAGATGGTGGAAATATGGTAGTGGTAAACGCTTTTTACGTGAATATTGGCACAGTGAAGATTTTTTTTAGTGAATACAGCTTTTCTTTTGAATATATTTCCTATAAAAATACAGATACATTACATAATTTTTTTAAATTTATTTATTCCAGTTCATTTTATTCTATTTTATCTTACATATTTCTTCTCACAATTTATTATTACGCGTAATTAGTTTCCAATCTATTCAACTCATCCAAAACTCTTTGTAAATTAATTTCATTTTGCTTTGCTTGTAAACTTGGAATTAATGTGACAGCTTCGTCAACGTCTTCACAAGACAAAGAGCCTAACTGAGCCCTTTCAAATGGATGCAAACCCTTTTCAGCATCATCTGCATCGGCATCATAATTAATGCCACCATCTCCACGCAATAACGCATCGGCTGTTGCACAAGTTTCAGCATCTCTAAATCTTGAGAATTTATTTAAATGTTCCAAGGTTTTGTTGAGCACTTCGTTGGCACCTGGTGCTGTGGATAATTTTGCAAGTTCATCATCAGCCCATTCATCAACGGGCTTGTTAACTGAGGCCTGATCCATGCCTAGCATATTACAACGTTCTTTCAATGCAGCACGAATTAAAATACGGGCCTCTGATAAATTCAACGTGATGAGTTCGTTAACGTTATTTGGATCCTCTGGTGTTGGTGCTGGAGTGGAGAGCTGAAATTCTGGACCCAACATTAACGAAGATGCATTTTCTTCGTCAATAGGCAACGTCGAACGACCACCACGACGACGAATTGGGACAGAAGATGTTGAAATATTCATCTGTTCTTTTAATTGTTCCCGTCAAGTGGCAGCCAAAGAAGCGCGGCGGTGTTTAATTTTTACAACATTTTTTCCAGTCGTGATTAATTTGAAATGAAGACACCAAGTAAATTAAACATAAACACTATAAACAAGACAACAACCAAATGAAAGAGGGGGGAGGAGGAACCAAAAAACAAAAGCCAACACAACAAAAATAAGCTATTAAAATTTATGCACCTAATGGTTGTCCAGCATCAGGAAGTGGCATTGCCACTGGTTTATTTGCCCATGCCATGTATCTTTGGAACATCATACCAACACCTTCTAAAATACCTAAGAAAATAGCACAGGTAATGGCGGAATTAAGCATATGTCTCTTACCACCTCTGATGGCAAGCGAACCACCAACACAAAAACCTGCCATGATTGCATTCCAGGCATCTTCTCTCTTTCTAATAGCTTTAATACCACAATCATAAAATGAAAAGAGACCACCCCAAACACCAAAATTACCACCAACAACTGGTCCTCTAGCCTTGGCCGCACTGATCATACCGAGTCTTCTCTCACCAAATGGAGAATTACGGAAACCTTTAATACCATGCCAAATAGAACCACCAATGGCACCCATGGCAAAGGCACCACCAAAATCATTTAAAATAACAATTGGACATGGATCTCTGGAATGGTCAGCTTCAGGTGTAGACATTTCTATTCAATTTGTTCTTTATTGAAGGAAAAAGAAAAAATTGAAAAAAAAACTCGTCAACCAGTGTGAGGCGCGTGATTTGCTCAGCACAACTCAACGATTGTCAATTAAATTAGATTAGATTAAATAAGCGTCCAATAAACAGGCTTATCACTATGCAAAACTATTAGAACGTTCCTTAACCGGCAGTGACCAATTCATCATGGGTTTCCAAGACCCCTCCCATTTTTTACCAGTAATAAATGGATGCATAATAGCCTCTTGGGGTGTCCATCTTTCCAATGGATTTAAATTGAGCACACCAGATAGAAAATCAACAAGAGATTCTCGCAATTGTATTTCCTCATTAACTTGCTCTGGAGACATCCTTTTCGAAATTCTATAATTCATAACAATATCCTTTAACAGTGAATCTTTAAAATATTTTTTACCAGGGGCATCATTCCTATTAAATTCTTTATTGAATTCATCCAATGTTTTAAGTTTGTAATGCTTTGAATTACCATCATCATCAATTTTTGTTATATAATTACTAGCCTTCTTTTCAACCATCATCCACGAAGGTGGCATACCAAACATTTCAACCATTCGAGCCAACTGATCATACTCTGATGTTCCTGGTAATAATGGCAATCCTAAAAATAACTCTGCAACAATACATCCTAAACTCCACATATCAACAGAACTTGAATACTGAACGCCAAGAACAACCTCTGGTGATCTATAAAATCTTGATTGAATATAAGTATAATATGCTTGATGCTCTTTACAAGCAGATCCAAAATCTATAACTTTAATATCAATTTTATTTAAAGAGCAAAGTAAAATATTTTCAGGTTTTAAATCACAATGAATTATTTTTGAATCTTTTAAAACGCATAATGCCTCTAAAATTTGACTTGCAAATGATTTAACTAAACCCATGGCTAATCCATGATGATGATTTTGCTTTATTAATTCATACAAGTTTAAACTTAATAATTCAAACACTAAGCATAAATGATCCTTATGCATAAATTTATCCTTTATTTGAACAAAATGTTCCTTTTTATCAATACTCAACATTGAATTTAAAGTTTCTAAAATATTAGCCTCGGTTATTGACTGCTTTAAAAATTCCGGCTTGGCCTTAACAACTTTAACAGCACATATATCACCGCTTTTTAAATCTTGACATCTAACAACTTGTCCAAATGTACCCTGGCCTAAAATATCCAAAACTAAATATTTCCTCTTTTCATCAACACCTAAAATATCATTAACATAAAGAATATAATCATGAGTTTCATTATCATAACCATGATTATGGAATGGTTTACTGTTTTTAGTTAAAACTCTTCTTGGATTTTTGGATGTTTTATAATTATACCTTGGAACACAAAGTGAAAATGTTGTATTTAATTGGGTCGTTAATGCAAGCAATGGCGAAACAAAATTGTTGGTACCGTTGGCCCTTCTAAATTTTGGCCTTAAATTATTCTTTGGCTTTAATTTTGATAGTGAAGACACAGATTTAAATTTTGGTGTTATATAGTTAACATCTGTTAATGGTGAATGCCGTAATGGTATTTGTTGTTGTAATAGAGACGGCGGCACTGGTGGTTGGTGCTGTAATTTTAGCTGCAATGGTATTTGTGGTTGCAATTGTAATGGTGATTGCAATGGTGAGTGCTGTTGCCCTTGTCCTTGTCCTTGTCCTTGTCCTTGTCCTTGTCCTTGTCCTTGTCCTTGTCCTTGTCCTTGTCCTTGTCCTTGTCCTTGTCCTTGTCCTTGTCCTTGTCCTTGTCCTTGTCCTTGCTGCTGGAGCTGATTCAGTTGCATCTGATAATTGATATACTGATTTTGATTGATTTGCTCCAGTCGATTCTGCATATGAAACCTATTGTATTCTGCCTGTTCAGCACCTGGTGTACTATTGTTCATATATGGCAGTGATGTCGGTTGCTGAGAAGACCTATAGTCCAAAGACGGTGAATTCCATGCCTGTGGTATTCGTTGTTGCTGAACCTGTTGCTGCTGCTGCTGCTGTTGTTGTTGTTGTTGTTGCTGCTGCTGCTGATGAAGTACTGCAGCCACTGATTGACGTCTCATCTCACCCATTCTCTGTTGCTGCTCCAATAAGGATGGGAATGGCCCATCAGCACGCAATGGAGGTACAATTTGATTGTCAAATATAGACATTTTCCTTTGAGCAGCAGCAGCAGATGGTGGCAGCATTCTACCACGTGGAACGTTAAGATCTGTTGAAAGACCCCACTGTTGTTTAAAAAGTGAATCCTCTGCCCTAGTTGGCGAAACAGCAGGTTCACCAAGTTGTAGCTGTGAAAGTGAAGGTAATCTCTGTTGTTTATCCAAGGTAGGCGGTTGTTGCTGCCATGTGGTTTGCCGAAACTCCATATTGGTGGCCTGAAATTAAAACCCAATTAAATCAATCCACGAGGACAAGTTCTCGATAAGATCCGCCAACAAAATGGCAAGGCTGTGCAAATGCCATGCAAGAATGAAAAAAAATGTTTATTAAACAAAAGAGTAAACTAAAATCAATAAATTATATTATACTATATTATATTACATTAAATTAAGAAAAACGAACTATAAGGAAAACTTGGCCAATTTAGATGCACCTCTTAATTTTGGACCAAAGAAGTAGAAGACGTAAACGAGAACAACAATACCAATTGAAATAAAACCTAAAGTGGCAAAGGCCCAGGTTGTAGACATATTTTCAAACATGGCAACACCAGCATGTGACAAAGCAGCAGCAATGGCAAATGATGGGATACAAAATGCAGCAATGGCAGAATTTGATAATCCAGCAGCAGAATATGAATCAATAATATATGAAAGCATAGCTAACCAAAGTAATGGATCAGCAATAGCTAAAACTAAACCAGCAATAATTGGAGACCAGTAGTTAACAGAACCATTTGATGTAAAACCAAGCCAAAGTAAACCAAGTGGGAAACCCCAAACGGTAACTAATGACATTAAAAATCTAGCTTCAGGTCTTGCAACACCTCCATTATTCATTCTATCCCTTTTAAAAAGCCAGGTTTGAACTGGTTGTAAAAGTAAAACAATGGCAACACCAACAACAAAATTTAAATATGTACATTCGGCAGACATGTATGACAAACCATTGTTCACAGCGAAAACATCAAAGATACCATCATTGTACAAAAACAAAACACCATAGGCAAAACCATTGTATAAACCTAAGAAAATAATAATTGGCTCAGTAACCATCATTTTTAATGCAGTAACAGCAACAAATCTAATTTCATTGAAAACGTTAACATTTTCAATTGCAACGGCTTCATCACCTTCTTCAGTTAATTTGTTATCATATTCCTTTTTCCAAGATGGATCCTTACCAGTAATCATTTGAGTTAAATATGAAAATTCTCTCCAAATAACATGTGGAACATCTTTACCTTCACATGCCATTCTTTCAGGAATAACAATTCTTGGAAGAGTCTCAGGAATAAAGCATAAAAAGAAAATAAAAAATGCACCAATGATAATATTAATAATAAAAATCCATTTGTAACCCAAACTGAGATTTTCAGAAATGGCCTCACCAACAACACCACCAACTGAAGGACCACAATTTGCTGAAAAGACAAATAAAGCCATTGGTTGAGATGCCTCATCAGAAGAACAAAATAAATCACCAATAGTACCGGCAACATTAGAAAGGGCCGTTGAACCACAAACACCAATAATAAACATAAAAATGGCAAGCATTGGCATATTTAATGGCCAAGCACAACCAAAATTAAAGGCAACATAAAAAACAATGGAAAAAACATAGATCCATTTTCTACCACCAATATCAGAAAGTGGACCTAAAAATGCAGGACCAACGGCAGTACCAAGAATAAACATAGATTGACCCAAAGTTGCAACTTGGGCATTAACACCAAATCTTTCTTCAACCAAAAATTCAACGGCAACATAACTGGTTGATGTTAAAGTAACATAAATTTGTAATACACAATAGGCAATAACGATTAAATATTTATGAGAAGTTTTCCAATGGTATGGATGATATGGATTGTCAATGGTGAATGGGATATTAGCCTCAACAGGATTTGAGGTAATATCTTGTAATGTCAATGGCTTTGCCAAGTCATTTGTTTCTGGAACAATAACGTCGTTCTTTTCTTCTATAGAAGACACAACCAGTTTTTTCGTATGTACAGCAAAAAAAAATACAATGAAAAAAAATTGGATGCGAACAATAACGTTTATATATAAAAACAAAAATTCAAAATAGTAAAATTTAAAAATTTTTTTAGATAAGTGAAGTCAACAGGAAAAACAAATTTAAAATTGACCTGCAATTAACGCTCGTTTCTTTTTCTTGCCGCGGCCAAAATTGCTGCACGTCGGCGCAGATCTCAAATCCCGCCGATTGCCGCGGCAATCTTTTGCTCGGCTTGCAAATGTTGCAGTTCTCTCAGCGGTGGAATTTCATCTAGCATTTCCTCTTGTAGTAAATCCCAGATAATACCATAATGTGGCTTATTTTCAACATCAATTTCTAAAATTTTACTATTTGTAACAACTAAATCACAAAGGGTGTCAAATTTTTCAGGTCTCACCTCAAGTTCAACCAATTGGCAATCATGAACAATAGCAACAGATTTTGTAGATACTAAATCTAAACAACCAATAGAATGAAGCATACCCCATTCCATATCAAAATAGCCATGTCCCTTACCAACTCTAATACCTTTAGTATTAATACATCCTGTACCCGTTATCATCATGGAAATCATAAGCTTTTTATTTTTTATTTGCTCTAGTGTTATCGGTTTAGCCCATTTTTCCATACCATCTAAAGTTGCAGCAAACATTTTCTGATCATTTGGTACATTTTCTGAGTCCATGTAAAAGAATCCACGCTTGATACCATAAGTTGTAATTAAAAATGGTAAATTGTGATTCAACATGTAAAATCTTAAGTCAAAGAGACAATTATCAGGAGTGATAAATATAATTCCTTTTTTAATACAATCTTTAAAAGTTGAATGTTCAGTTAATAAATTTGTCGCCTTATCAGACCCAATGAAATCTGCAATGAACTCACTGAAATCGTAATCGAATCTGGAATCTGGCAGAGCAACCTCACGCAATTTAGGCCAAACTTGCAATCTAATGTCAAATTTATGTTGCTTATGTTCTGTTGTTGGTGTTTGAGGTGGCATATATGATTAATTAAGTTCCACTCTTGGAAAACAAGTGGATCGGTATATTTTTAAAGTATATGCACCAATTAAAGAAGTATTCAGTTTTGCCGCGCATAGACTTCTTTCCAACTCCAATTTATTACCGCCCTGACTTCACCCGCTTTTGACCTGCCAAGAATAGAGCTTCTTCCACGTTGAAAAAGCGTTAACTGTCGTTTTGTTGAAGTTGACGTTGACGTTGACGTATGTGATGTCGTATATTATATAAATTATTTTACGCAAACCTTAATTAAGCAATATAAATAACCTGATCACTCTATATCACAGTCTGATCCTAAAAAGGCAAGCAATCCTCTATCTCTATCTTTATCTTTATCTTTATCTCTGTCGTCGTTGTAGTCATCATCTTCATTCCCATCCTGCTCTTCCTTACTAGCATTTTTTGTCGTTTCGGCAAATTCAGTTGGGGCACCTGTGACATGAGCCACAGGTGCATTTTCAAATGTAATAGAAGCGGACCCTGTGGCTTCGTTTAAAACTCTATTAAGAGCGTGATTCAAACTTTCATCTTTATCTTCGTCTGACCAATCTAGAAAGTTGCTTGCAGATGTTTTAATATTTGCTACTATTTTCCTTAATTTGTTTGTAGATTTACACTTTCCAAGTTCAAGCTCAATTTTATGTTTACCTGTTATTAACTCTAAATTATTTTCCAGGCCATATTCGTTTAATTGATTATTAACAGGCGCCCTTTTAACTACTGACTGTGCAAATAGAGGCACATCTTCAAAGCCTTTAGTTTTGACATTGGCATATTCAACCTCATCTGACCAAATCTTTTCAATAGTATCATCAATAATTTGTTTATTTTTTGTCGTTATTTTTGATTTATTATCACTAAAAATTTCAATGATATCGTCTTCACTGGAGTCTAAAATGACTTGGTGTTTTTTAATCTTTGGATCTTTGTTTTCCTTTTCTATTTCACTATCAATGCGATTATTTGCCAATAAACCAGTTGATTCTCCATTTGGTCCATAAAATCTATTCGTTTGAATATGTATTATATCTTCAAGGGTGCTTTGATTGCTATTTTCATATGCAAATTGATCACGACAGCACATGTGTCTACATTTACTCTTGTCTTTACAGCTATGCTTACATTTTTTACTGGATCTTTTCAAAATACCATTTTTACAGCAATAATGTCGACAGGAGTTTTTATCAGGACACTTATGATTACACTCAATGATGCTCATCATAGACGTTGAACTCTCTGTTTGCTGCTGTTGTTGCTGCTGCTGCTGCTCTCCAGGGTCATCTGAAAAGACATCATCTATTGTATCGTACGCAATGCTTCTTTCAGGTAAATCTTTAACAAAGAACCTAACTTGTTCAATTTCTAAACATTTACACAACCCAGCAATTTCATCAACTTGAAGATAAACTTTAATAAAATCATCATTAAATTCTAATGTTGTTTCCAAATTAAATGATTTAATACCTTCCATTTTCCTTAATGGTAATCTTCTAAAATTTAAAACTTTTGATCCAATTGTACAAACAACACTTACAAATGATTCAAATCCATTCCATTTAGTAGAAATTTCTTTAGCATTACTTTCAAGTATTACCTTAACTTTAAAATTAACTTTATTCCCTTTAATTAAAACATCTGAAATTTTTAAATCTAGCATTGGTAAACTTTTAATTGATTTCATCATTTTAAAGCCTGATCCAGGTGAAAGTCCAATAAAAAATTCTAATTTCTCTCTAGTTAATTTATTTTTGGCATCATTTAAATTTTTAATGCCATGCATCATGAGCCTTTTTGAGAAAACTGCACCAATACCGTCAAATTGTTTTAAAACAAACGATGTATGCTCCCATGCTGTTGCATATATACATCTTAATAATTTCATCATATTTAAAAGTGTAATAGCATCTTTTCTTTCAACATAGACATCAATGGCAGCTTTCAAAATACGCTGGATATTTCTAAATACTTGAATTTTATCAGTGAGGAAATCATAATGACATTTCATTGATCCATTAAAAGTTGGATATTCTAATCCACCTAAATCAAATTGAATCATTAAAGATATTTTATATTCAGCCTCAATAATATTTTTATCTTTAATTGGATATAAAATTAATGGAGATTCATTAATTGTTTGAAATAATTTTTTCTCTTTAAATTTAATTTTAAAATGATCAAATTCTTTACTCTGGCAAATTAATTTTAATGAATCTTGTAAATTATTTTTCTCTTTTGAATTAATTAATCGCTTAATAGTTTCAAATTGAACGTAATTTTTAACCATGGCTTCGCCAAATTTAGTTGAAACGTATCTATCCTCTTTAATTTCAATTATTTTTTCAATTATTAATTCATTAATTATATCATTAATAAAATTTTCTAATTGCATTTCAATGTTATTATTTTTTGTTAATTTTGAATTAATGTTAGAGTAATAAAAAGGATTCTTCTTAAATCTTTGAAATAAAAATGTTGACTTTAACCAACTAATGGCACTTTCTAATGAATAAATTGTTTTTAAAACAATTTCAGCGGCAATATGTTCATAAATATTTTTATTTAAAGTACTCTCTAAATGCTGAGTACCTTTGGACAATTTTAAATATTTATCACGCATGGTATAATCAGTCATAATAACAGCGGCACCTTCCTTTTCAAACTGTGGTCTACCTGCTCTGCCCATCATTTGCAAAATATCCAATTTATTATATTCTTTAATACCATCTTTAGTCCAAAGTTGGGTACCCTTGATAATTACCAAATAAGCAGGTAAATTAACACCAACGGCAAGTGTTGACGTTGAACATAAAATTTTAATTGTTCCATTGATAAATAACGTTTCAATAAATTTCCTTTGAATTTGACTTAATCCTGCATGGTGATAACAAATTCCATGTTCAATTAATTTTTTTTGCTCAATATTAAAATCTTTTGGCAAATTTAAATTATCCACATAAATTTTTGACATTGATTCAGATAAATATTTTGCCGTTTGTAAACAGGATGATCTAGTTGGACAAAAAATTAAGGTTGGTTTATTATTAGAATGATCTTTAATAACCTCGCCAATTTTAGAATTTAAATAAAGATCAAATTTAAAAGGATTTTTGGTTCCTGCTGTTTTATATCCATAAACGTGTTCCTTAAGTTGAACTGATCTATAATCATTATTATAAACCATTGTATGAATTTGAGCATTATTAGTAACATTATTATCATTTGATAACCAATTTGAAATATCAACAATATTTGGTACAGTGGCACTTAATGCTATAATTCTTAAATTTAAAGTCAAAGATTTCATTCTAGTTGTAACAACTTCTAAACTTGTACCTCGATCTTCTCTTAAAAAATGAACTTCGTCAATGAGCAATAATGAAACATAATCTAATAATTTAGAATAATCATGCCATCTCCTTGTAATTATATCCCATTTTTCAGGTGTACAAATTATTAAATGACAGCTTTTAACGGCATTCATCTCTAAGATACTAGTATCACTTGTAAGCATGCCAACTTTAAAATGTTTAAATTTACTACACCAATCATCATATTTTTCTTTGCATAAGGCCTTAGTGGGTGCCATATAAATTATTTTTGAATTTAAATTATTTTTGGCATCATTTAAAAGTTTAATAATGGCCAATTCAAATAAAACTGTTTTACCTGATCCAGTTGGTGATGAAATTACACAATTATCATTTGTTTGAAAAATATTATGAAATGATTTTGATTGCATTTTATTAAAAAATTTAAATGGGAAGATTAATCTAAATTGCTCTGGTATGCAAGTTGTTGGTATTTTCATTTCGTTGTGGAAGGTAAAAGAATCACCATCTTCGTTGTAAGATACATGTGGCTGTTGAAATTGATTTAAATTTATCATTGATTGACGCGTTCTATTCAATGAAGGAACATGTTCTACATCCATTAATGAAACATAAGATGTAGCCAGGTCATGGTGATTGTTGTTGTCTTTTCTTTTGTTAGTCCAATCATCATTGGAACGAACGAATGTCTTTTCTTTTAAAATGTGCCTATCTAAAAGGGAAAAAAAATAAAGGGGAAAGAATTCCCTACCTGTTAGTATTGCCTCATAATGTATAATTTCTACAGTAGTAAGATGGTGTGGTCATACTAGCCATTTCAAGGTCAAGTAAAGGGGCCGGGGGTAAAAGGAAACGAGCGTAAAACCCGTATTTTTACAATTTAATTTAAAGCTTTAAGCATACAATGCACGAGCAAAGAACAACTACAACGATTTCTTCGAAACATTTCAGTATTAAAAGAAGTATACACCTAGTGGGTGACTTAAGCAGTCAATCTCTTTTGGGAGGCAAGTCTACCAATTTGTCTAGCGTTCAAAGCAACCTTCTTGATTTCCTTTGGCTTTTCGACGGATTCATCTTCTTCAGTCAAAACGAGTTCAATGTGAGATGGAGAGGATTGGTAACCGTTAATTCTACCGTGAGCTCTGAAAGTTCTTCTTCTCATCTTTGGAGCTTGGTTAACTTGAATGTGAGAGATAACCAACTTGGAAGCATCCAAACCCTTAGCCTGTTTTAAAAAAAATATGTTAGTAAAAGAAACCTTTGAATAGAGTTCTTTATTTTTATTTTTATGTTTATTTAGAAAATTCACCTTGAAATGTGCCGCACTAGGTTGATTCCCAAGTGGAAAATTAATCTTTTTTCCTTTGAACAAATTGAAAATCTTTGCTATGTTTCTCTTGTGATGAATTTCCAAGTAAACAAATAAAAAAAAATTGCTTTATTATTACATACTTCAGCATTAGCTTGAGCATTAGTCAACAAACCTTGAACAAACTTGACGGACTTAGCTGGCCATCTAGCCTTGGTAACACCAAATTCCTTACCTTGAGCAGTTCTACCAATAGAACCGTTGAATCTTCTAAAAGGGATTGCTCTTTCGTGGTTCAAAACTTGTTCGAGGTATTGGTTAGCTCTTTCCAACTTCCAACCGTTGATAGCTTGGACAGTTTCTCTGGTGTTCTTGAAAGAAACTCTCAAGTAAGAGCCTCTAGCAGAAGCAGACTTAGCTGGGTTTGATGGAACTGCTGCGTATCTAGCCATTTTGTTGTTGCTTCAATAAAACCTAAAGTTACTGAATCTTCAAATTGAGCCTCTGAAAATTTTCGGATTTTCGCGCGTCGCTCTGGAGCTTCACGGCACTTTCCAAATTCGGACAAAAAACAGTCACACACAAAAAAATTAACTTTTTTGCAGGGTTTGAGGCTTGAACCGTTTCACGTGATTTGCACGTGAGGCGCTTACGTAACGCGCCAAACCCTGGGAAACTGGCACAATAAGACCTCGTGTCGGTTGACAATTGCAAGTACAACAGCATCCAGTATCTTCTGCTCAATTACAATTACCAATGATTTATCTATTTGTTTTAATTTTAATTTCATTGAATAGTGCATTTGCCTTGGATATTTCAAAGGCTCCATTCAACGCCTTCCCAGAGATTAAATCATTGGCGGGTCTACACAATTTATCAATAATACAAGATACACCACCCTCAACACAAACAACAAATTGGTGGATTTTATTAACTAGAGATTCAAAAGATGCTGGTAAAATTGGACATTCTTGTCCTGATGATTCAACATTATGTGGTGAAACTTTGGTTACCGTTGATAACGATAAGGAAATTTTAACTCAATTATTTAGCGTCAATGAAAAGGATGCCAGTATAATTGGCAATGTTAATGATGGTATTAACGTTACCTGGACCGGTGCTAAATGGGGGGAACATTTAATTGATGTTACTCTTTTAATGAAATGCTCTACTGAATCATCATCATCATCAAATAGCATAGAGTGGGTGGGTGAAACCGTTGGTTTATTTGGACCAAAAATTGATCTTAGATGGTATAACACGGTATTTTGCGCTAATGGATCACCGGGTAATGGCGATGATGATAATGATCAAGTTAAAAGTGGCTCCGGTTTGGGTTGGTTCACCAGTTTATTTCTCATCTCTTTTGTTATATTTGCCGGTTACTTAGTTGGTCAGGCTTGGTTTAATACCAGTACCATGGGTTCATCTAGTGATTTTTTAAATGAATTAACAGATGTGGTTGTTGATAATCTAGCTAGAATTCCAATGTTTGTAGGCGAAGTTATTAGCAAAATCACTGGTGGTGGTAGTAATAGAGGAGGCTACAGTGCTGTCTAATTTGTAATAAATAATTTAATTAAAGTAGTAAAGTATACACAGAGAGATTAGCAAATCACTCTTTCAATCCTTGAATTTTTTGTAGTGATTCGGTGGTGTTTTTAATAGAAGTTTCCAAGTAATGCTTCTTTTTATTTAAATTATTAACATTGTTAATATTTTCACTTATTGATTCCTTGATCTCGTTAAGATGCTTTGAAACAGGAATTTCAACAAAGGACCTACCAACGGCCTGCCAAACAGATCCTTGGCCAGATTGTTCAATTTCCTTTGCCGTTAAAGACAACATTTGATTTTTCCTTTTAAAAGTTTCAATTGCTGCAAATGTATTTTCTAATTGTGACTGGTGTATTGTCAGCTGTTGAATCATTTCACCTTGAATAGAATCCATACTGTTGTTACTGTTTTTGCTTGTTAAGAAAAGGCAAATAAAAGTGCCACGCGGGTGAAATCTCCCTTTTTTATCACACCAAGCAGTTGCCCAAATGGACTTTAAACCCAAAGGGAAGCAGCCAAATAGATTCCCCAAAAAGGCTATTAATATTTTAGTTTTTTGTTTAATTGGTTATTTATGTCTTTCTAATTTTATTTGGTCCAATGCCCGTGGATTGCGTGATTCCTTTGGCAGATACTCAACTGGTTCCAAAGGTGGATATTATTCACATTCAATAACAAACGTTAGATCTTCAAATCCTGATTCAAATGTAATCAAAGAAAAGAGTAAATTTATTTTCCCTTTAATTCAAGAGGCACCAATTTTAAATGCTCTAGGCCTTGATAAGCTTTTCAAAATTGAAACTATATCTGAAGGTGGTAGTACTAGAAAGAAATATTCATACTCTGCTGATTATTTTGAAAATTTAGAAGCTGCAAATGAAATTAAGGCTAATTCAAAGGACTCCATTTCAGATTTGGAAAAAGCTGCTAAAAATTTTAAATTGAATGGTCATCGTGTTTATGCTGGTAATGAAAATCCACAGATTGTTATCGTTACCGGAATTGATTTTATAAATATTGATCCTGTTACATTAGTTAAAATTATTCAAAATCGTGTTGACTATGCCCATTTACATAGTTTTGCCTTATATTCCCGTTGGATTCAAGAATTTACTCCACTATTTGAAGAGCATCGTAGTGATGCTAATAAATGGTCAAGATTATTCATAATGAGAGAGGCAATGCAGGCATTCCCAAATGCCAGGTGGTTTTGGTATCTTGATGAATCAACATTAATTGCAAGGAATGATCTTAAAATTGATTCGTATATTTTAAAAAAGGAATCTTTAGATCCAATTTTATTAAAGAATCAACCAATTATATTACCTGATGGTGCTGTTAAAACATATGATAATATTAAGGCAGAGGATGTTTCATTAATTATAACACAAACGGGTGCAGGACTAAATACCGATTCATTTATCCTTAAAAATGATTTGTATGGTCGTGCATTAATTGAGTTTTGGATGGATCCACTTTTCAGAAAGTATCCTGCATTTAGAAAGGATGAATCAGCAGCATTATCACATATTTTACAATGGCATCCTCTTTTATTATCTAAAACGGGTATTGTCCCTGGTAGGACAATTGCTAGTATTTCAGATGATAGTATTTCAATTGACATTGAAGGTAGTAAATTTATTCAAGATATGGATAGATCAAATGTTATTTATTCTCAGGGTGATTTAGTTGTTAATTTTAAGGAGTGTTTAGAAAGATCTACCTGTGCGCCATGGATTTCAAAGTTCGTTGACTCCCAGTGATATTGGTTTACATTTAAATAGCTGTAATTATACACAATTTAATTTACGTTTTTTTTATTAATAAAAAAAATTAAAGACATAAAAAAAAGGGAGGGGGGGGGGAAGGCGAATTGATACTCTTAATTTTCCTCCTCTAAAACCTTCAAGGCAATCATTTTACGTCTTTCATCTGCTGTAACACCATCAGTAGGCTTTAATTGTTCTGATCTTGGTGCTCTTTCTAAATCTTCTTCATTCCAAGCTCTAATTAAACCAAGTAAAATAGATAAATCATAAATTTTGTCAAATGAATTTTTAAGTTTTGGCTGGATAGCCTCAGGGAAAAATGTAACAAAATCAAACAAACTTGATGAATCACCAGTAATAATGGTAGAATTACCACCCGGTAAAATGGTTTCACTTGGTAAAACTTGCCAATAACGAAGATAAACCCAAGCGAAAAACATTGAATTCCAAGCAGGAATAAGTGGCCATAATGTGCCACATAATAAAGAAATTATGGCAGAGAATGATAACATAATAATTGGTAATCTCTTCAATCTAAATTTCAATGAATAAAGTTTAAGATTAACCTCTGGTGATAATTGCTTTGCAACAACTGATAATGGTAAGATAAGATTATAAATACCATAACGTAATGGATGAAATAATGCAACTCCATCAGCATCACTCAATGCCTCTGGAATGATTAAATGAACAATAATAACAGTTAAAACAGAAATAAAATTTGTTAAAATGGTAATAATTGAAACAAATTTAAAAGTTTCAGGTAAAATAGATTCTTGCCTAGTTTCAAAATTCCAGTAATTTTCTAACCAGGTAATACCAAAGGTAATAATAACCAGTGCTAAAATAAATTGCAAAGGTGATGTTTCAACAAAAGTAGCCGTCCATAAGGTCCATGGATAGTAAAAAACTGAACTAGGAACAACTTGAAGCATTGGAACGATAACGTCCTCCCATTCTGTACCTGGTTGAAATGCTTGCGTACGAATTAAAGATGTTAAAGCAGATAAAATAACTGTAATAGATAAAAATCCTATCGTTAAAGATGGTAGATTATCTATGGCTGTGAAATTCATATTGTTGCTTGAATGTAGACAAGTGACGACACGTATTAGAAAAGGGTAAACAAAGAGACACGCACACCGCACGCCGCACACAATCAGCTCATGCAAAGAGGAATAATAACAGAAAGTTTGAATTGAAACTCCAGCTTTGAAAATTGTAAATTATTAATTATAAACTATAAATTTAATAAAGTGCCTTGTAAATTGGCTTTTCAGTTTCAACATCGCCCATCCATCTGACAATGTTTGGCAGGTGTGCAACACCACCAACGAAATCACTGAAACCCTTGAAACATTTGAAAAGATAGATATCAGCAATAGTAATTTGATTACCAACAAGCCATTTTTTATCAGCAAGTGTATTGTTAACGTATTCAAAATAGCCAATTGCTTTTTGTTTGTTTTTTTCTGTTGACTCTTCGTCTTTACAAATGTAGACAATGGCAGCGATAGGATCACTAAAATCTTGATTGGTAAAGTTTAACCATTGGGCAACACTGGCCTCTTCCTTTGCACCCACACCGCCAAAAGTAGAATTTTCAGCTAAGGAAACTAAATATTTGTAAATAACAGGCGTTTCGGTTAACTTAAAACCAGTAGAGTCAATAAATGCCGGACATTTTTTCAATGGGAAAAGTTCACCAAATTCTTCAGATTTGTTATCTTTGATGGTGATGTCCAAATTGAGATCAGAGATAATTTGGTGAATCCAGAAACTTCTTGGTGATTGTGGAAAAATGTAAATGGTACCTTGGGACATTGTTGAGTCTTTTGTTTATTATGAGATTATGTATTCAGCTGAATATTGAAAATAGCAGGCCCTTTTATACACTGACCAAAGTTGAAATTTCGTTGACAGTATCTCCGCGTGCATAGTCAAGGCGGATTTAACTGTTAGTCGGAGTTAAACAGCTCGGCTTTTTATCAACGTTTACAATTGACACTTGAGGTTGAACTTGTACTTTTTTGTATAATGTCTATCCTGTTTCAAAGCCGCATTGGCAAGAACTGGTAATACCAGCTTAAAGGGGATGTGCATTGAGTACGCCGATGGTCTAAAGTGAAAATTAATTCAGCCACCACTGGTATTGCCTTGACTTACTTCTTTTTGCTCTTGCTCTGGCTTTGCCTCCTGCTCCTGCTCCTGCTTTTGCTTTTGCTTTTGCTTTTGCTTTAACAATTCTGCCCTTTCTCTTCGTAATTGTTCAATGTATTCAGCGGTACGTGACATTATCACATGCTCGCTTCTGGCAAACAGCGGTGTCAGAGTTGGCACTAGCTCTACCAATTTGTCAAACTGCAGACGAATATTATCACGACGTCTGCTTTCAGAGACAATATGATTTTTCTTTTTCTGTTCCTCCGTTAAAAGTTCCATCGGTTTGGGGCCTCAAATGGAGAAAGTCTAACCAGAAAGAGTTAACTCGCACAAATTGGCATGTGAAAATTGCATGCTTAATTGCATGCAATGAATTAATTTTATAAAGACACTTACTACTTACATGAATGCTTACCAAACGGTACCATCAATAAAACCTTTAATGTTTAACGTACCATTACTTAAAATCACTTCCTTTTGATCCATACCTAATTCAAAAAACTCGCTCTTTATGCTTGCCATGGCAATGTCGCCCTTGGCAATGAGTAATTTGCCGATAACATTAGGATCCTTGTCAGCTGTTTCACTTGCAGCAGCCTTTTTAATTGCCTTCTCGCCAAATGGACTAGCAGCAAATTTTCTAGCACCTTGCTGAAATTTAGAATCTTTAACAACCCAGCTTGAAGCCTCGTCGTTTTCAGCGGTGAGATTGGACGACAGGTGAATTGGGAATATACGCTTTGTAATGGCATTCCTCGTCCATGTACGTAAAACTAATTCCTGGCCTTGATAGCATCCCTTATCTAAACAGATACCCTCTTGCAAATCAACGTTCATTTCAAATGGTAATGCAGATTTACCCTTTGGTATATCACCAATTTCAACAATACCATTTTTAAATCTATCTAGTATATACTCATCCATTGTTGATGGCTTAATTTTCAATTGATCATTAAATAGAGGTGGCTCATTAGATTTTGTAACTAGCCTATATCCAAATGCATCATTTCGAGAATCAAGGGCAAAGCCAAGTAATTCAGTCTGAGGCTTTACCAAATCACCAGAAGCTATAAATTTATTTGCCAATGAAATAGCGTCATTGACAGATTTGGATTTGGAATTGTCAAAATAGGATTGGCTAATATGATCAAAGCGTTTTTGTCCAATTTGAGTGTGATCTCTTAAATGCCAAACAGATGCATCCACGGGGCTTATTTCAACATCCGATTTAAATTTATGAAATTTAAACATGAGCATCAATTGTGGGATGACAGAGGGCATCGTCGGCTCTAGTAAATACGTTGGAGTTCCATCTCCGTCATTTGTAAATGGCGTTGGATAAATAAATAAATCTGTTAAAACTCGGCCATTGGATTTAAACAGATGAGAAAATGATCCGTCTCTTCTAATCCCCTGTTTAAATTTGATAGCATCAGCATCCCCCCACTCTATGTGGCTACTTTCATGTATGAGACCATAGTTTCCAACAGTTTTGAGTGAGCTCTCAGATTGTAACTTGATGCCATCCTTTGGAGAAACTGTGTGTTTATTTTTAGCCTCTGGAGATGTTGTCATTTTAGCAGAGAGCAGACCATTGAGAAACTCTGGTGCATCTCTACCAGAGACCTTTAGCAGTTTAGAATGCAAACGAGTCAACATGCAGCAAGTGTATATTTTATATTTAAACCTATAATAAAAATATTTAAATCTGAATATACAACAAAATAAACAAAGCAGCTAGAGTACGAAAAAGTTGAAACACTACAATCTTGTAGAAAGGAACGAGTTGACAGCGTCCTGAAGCGAGGTGAGATCTTGCCGAGCAATGCCATAGAAGCTGTTGCTGGCCTCACTGGGGCGATCCCTGTCAATGAAACCTGGCTGAGATGTCAGATATTCTGAGGGACCATTTGTCTTTGAAATGACACTTTTATTTGTTTCATCAGGTCTCAAAGTGGTCAGCTTGTTGCCATTTTTCTCAATGTGTGTGGCCTCCATCTTTGGCAGCGTGGGAAGAAAAGTGAGAGTGAAAAATTTTAAATATATTTTCCCATTGAACAAACAACGACTAATATGGCTACCTTTGTCCTTGACGCTGATTTGCCATTTGTTTTATTTGAATATGCAGCTATTCTTGATTTAGAAACAAAAGAATCTACTTATAAGCAACAGTACAAGAGTTTAGTTGATGAGGGTAACCTTCAAAATATTCACAGGGCCCTCTTGGAATCAATCCCAACCTTGCTTAAATTTTCATCAAAGGCATTAGAGCCATCTTTGAATTTATTCATTCAGGCACTTAATTTAATCAACAAAGAAACTTTAACTCTTCCACAAGATTTAACAATTTTGGCTCAACAAGTTATTGACTCTGATATTACTGGTGCTAAAATTTCTATCCTTTCAACTATTTTCAATTTACTACCAGTTGATGCCACTATTAGATTGTCCATTTTAGAATCTATCGTTAATGATATGATTGTTGATGACTACCCATTGAAAACTATCACTGAAAATATTTCTACTTGGTTAAAGCCATTTGAAGATAAATCAAGAGAAGATTTAGTTAATAAGATCTTTGTTGCATATTACAAACAAGATCCAAAGGGTGCATATGAATTTGCCAAAAAGAATCAAACAGATGAAATCATTCAAAGATTAATTTCCTCTGAAACTTACTTTGACATGTCGCCATTTAACTCAACAACAACATCAGCATCAGCATCAGCATCTACCACTACAACACAACAATTAGTTAAAATTTATAATGACAAAGATTATAATCAATTCAAATCAAGTGATTTCACCAGTTTGAGCTTTGTTGATACAAATGTCATTGGTAGTAAATTGCAATTACTCACAATTGTTTCACTTTGTAGTGATAATCATGTTATCCCATATGATACCATTGCCAAACAATTTAACATTGAAATTAACCAAGTTGAATCATTTATTTTCCCGCTTATTGCACAGGGCGTTATTAAGGCAAAATTATCACAAAGTGAATCAACCTTAACAGTTTCTTCAATTTCTGCTTTGGCTTTGGATGGTGATAACATTTGGGAATCCCTTGAGTCAACTTTGGGCCATTGGTCAGCTAAAATGGAACAGCTGAGCAAAATCGTTGGTGAGGCAAGTGAAAACTTTGGCAAAAAGAAAAAGACACCAACCGTTTTGGGCAGGTATAAAAAAACAACCACCGTTAATTAAAAAGAACGATGGATTTGGACTTGGATTTAGATTTAGATTTAGCAGTAGCAGTAATAATTAACAGATTTAACGTTAATGATTTAAATTTTAATGTACTTGTAGATAATAACGTTGAGCAATTGCTTGACAGGCTTTGGCTGCTCATTAGGTTGAAAGTTAACGTGGCAGATTTTACACTTAATTTGCTAAACTTGTGGCCAATATTAGTTGAATCCCATGGAGTTAAGCGTCATAAATTATTTGAAAAGTGGATGAACTGTTTATTACATGGGCAGCCAGTGGCAATTGCCAATTTTTTCTGTGACTTGGTGCAACTATGCTTCCCAATTGACAAAAATTGGCAGGGTACACCACCAGCCTATTTACTACACATTGGTAATTACAATTATTCAAATTCAAATTTAAACTGGGGTTTATCCAAAAAGCAGGCACTTGAAATTCTTTACTATTTAAAGGAAATACTTAAAAATGAAAAATATGACAGATTAATTGTTGTTAAGTCGCACTTTATTCATCTTCTTCAAGAGTCAAAATGGCGACTACAATCTCAAGGGTCTATGCAGATGTAAACTCTGAAAAGTTACAGGAATATTGGGATTATGAAAATGTTACTATTCAATGGGGTCACTTATCAAATTATGAAATAAGTGAAAAAGTTGGCAGGGGTAAATATTCAGAGGTTTTCTCAGGTTGGCGATTAAACGACGGCACTCGTATTATTATCAAGGCATTAAAACCAATTAAACGTAAGAAAATTAAAAGAGAAATTAAAATTTTACAAAATTTAAAGGGTGGTCCATCAATAATTGGGCTCTATGATATTGTTCGTGAGCCAATGTCAAAGATGTCCGCCTTGATATTTGAACATGTGGCAAATTTAGAATTTCGTACACTTTATCCACAGTTAACTGCATTTGATGTTAGATTTTATATGTTTAAAGTTTTAGAGGCACTTGATTGGGCTCATAGTATGGGTGTTATGCATAGAGATGTTAAACCACATAATATTATGATTGATCATTCAAAACGTGAATTAAGATTAATAGATTGGGGATTAGCTGAATTTTATCATCCTGGTGTTGAATATAATGTTAGAGTTGCAAGTAGATATTTTAAAGGTCCTGAATTATTAGTTGATTATAGATATTATGATTATTCACTTGATTTATGGTCTTTTGGATGTACATTGGCTAGTATTATATTTAAAAAGGAACCATTCTTTCATGGTAAAAGTAATACTGATCAATTAGTTCAAATTGCAAGAGTTTTAGGTACTGAAGGATTACAAGAATATTTAAATAAATATCAACTAACATTAGGTAATGAATATGAAGGTATGGGTTGGTTCCCAAAAAGACCATGGAGTCGATTTGTTAATGCTAATAATGAACATATGATTGATGAACAAGTTTTACAGGTTATTGATGGCGTTTTAAAATATGACCATGCTGAGCGTCTCACTGCCAGTGAAGCCATGGCCTGCGCGTATTTCAACGAGGTGAGAAGATGATAAAACAGTGTTGTTCAACAGTGGGAAATGGTATGTAAAGCAGTTATTGTATAACCTTAATTTCTATTACTTGTTTAAATTTTTACTAACAATTTAAAATTGTAGTCTGATGAACAATTTGATTCAAGTTTGGATTTGCTGCGTCGTTTGGCTCCAAGAGAAACAGCGTCAAATTTAAATGGCATCTGTGGTATCGTGCCTGAATTAGCAGGTGATTTACTTTCAACTGTTGATACACCTCTATTAATCATTAAGGACCCCATTGCAAATAAATCATTTTTAGGTTGTGATTATAATAGAGATGGAGACTTTTATCGTTCACCATTCACCAATAAATTTTTTGGAGTGGGTGGCATAGAGGCACCAGAGGGTTCATTTGATTCAGATTTATGTACAAGTGGTAAATTAAGAGAAATTGAAGAGCAGGCTAATTTTGCCTTTGATATTTATAGAGAAATGTACTATGAAGGTGGTATATCATCTGTTTATCTTTGGGAAGGCGATGAAAATGAAGATGATATTTCTGGTGTTGTTGTTATTATGAAAGAAGGATTTGGTCGTTGGGATTCAATTCACGTTTTTGAAATTGTAAATGATAATTATAAATTAACTAGTACAGTTATGCTTGGCTTAGAATCTGATAATGTTGACTTGGGTGGTCAGTTAATGCGTCAAGTTGATGTTACTAAATCTGGCAATCATTTGGAAATTATTGGATCTTTAATTGAAGATATGGAAACTAAAATGAGAGGATCTTTGGCAGAGGTGTACTTTGATAAAATGGGTGTTATCATTGGAGGAATTAGAGGTTTAGATGGTGCTGATGATGGTAAAAAGGAAATTATTGGTTTAGTTGATGGTGTCAACAGTTTATAATGGATATGAAAATTTTAGTTAAGTTGAATTAAATTAAACTAAATTAAATTATAAATAAAAACATCTTTAATTAGATTGATCCTATTGGGTAGATTGAACCTGTTGTTGTTCAACCATGGACTCCTCATAATTTTTCAATCCTTGGTTGTCCATTGATTGGCCTTCTAATTCATGAAAGTCTAAAATTTCTGAATACATCATAATTTTCCAAGTTTCAACTGGTAAATCTGCATCATTAAAACTCCAATCAAATTTTTCCTCGGCAACTGGTTCATCGCTTGGATCATGATATGGTGCTAAATATGGATGATCAAGTGCCTCAACAGCTGTAATTCTCTTTTGTCTATCAAAAACTAAAATTTTACTTAATAAATCAATGGCATCATTATCAACACCAGCAAATCTTTCATTAAATGGAACTGGATCTCTATGTGGTAAAGATTGAACAAATTTAAGCGTATTCTCTGAGCAAATAGTTTCAATAACACCAGGTGGTGGTGATCCAAGTAATTCAGTAATAATTGAAAATTGATGAACATGATCCTTACCAGGGAATAAAGGTTTACCCTCTATCATTTCAGCAAATATACAACCAACTGACCAAATATCAACTTCTGTATCATATTTTTGCCATGTAAGCATAATTTCTGGTGCTCTATAATATCTAGTAGAAACATAACCAGTCATTTGTGGATCTTGAACTCTAGCTAATCCAAAATCACAAATTTTTAAATCACAGTTTTCGTTAATAAGAATATTAGAAGGTTTTAAATCTCTGTGGATAACACCAGCAGAGTGCACATATTTTAATCCACGTAAAATTTGATAAACAAAATATTGAATAAATTGCTTTTCAAGTGGCCTAGAGGTAAGTAAACGATGTAAATCTGTACCTTGTAATTCTGTCACAAAGTAAATATCCTCTAGTGGTGATAGGAAAATATCTTCAAGTGAAATTAAATTTTCATGACGAAGATGATTTAACAGTTTTAATTCTCTATAAGTTCTCTTTGCCAAAATAGAAGTTGAAAATGGCTTCATAACTTTTTTAATGGCCACCGGTTGAGCTGCAAGTTTGTCTTGAGCTGAACAGACAAGGCCAAATGCCCCCATACCTATTGGTGTTAAATCACCATAACGAGAGGTAGTTTCAAATACAGTACCAAAAATAGACGTTCTGGTAAATTGATCAGCCTGGCTCATTGTACTATCGTTCTTAAATTAGTTTTGGAGTTGGTAAGTGGTGTATGTGGTGTTTATGTAATGCCCGCGCAACAGCAGACGGCTCGTTTAGAGTGTGTGTGTGTGTTTGTGGCTGAACAAGTTAAAAATATAAAAGAGACCCTTTTAACAGGCAACTTCATTTAATTAATTTACTTAAATTAACGTAAAGATCAATTGGTTATTTACTGGCTTTACTCCTCTGTTCATTTAAATTATTTAATATGTAACAAATCACACCCCATGTTTTCCACTCAGATCTCGCGGTTAAAGTGTGAAATTTGAAATTTCAACGTTTAACCAACAAATCAAATGGAAAAATCATATAAGGATCTCTTTGTATTCCCAACGAGGGAGTCCATGGGCTTAAATGGTTCTGGTGAGGTTACATATCTTTGTGGTAATTCTTTAGGGCTCATGCCAAAATCAACCAGAGAATATTTAAATAGGGAATTGGACGCATGGGGTGCCAAGGCTGTTGAATCTCACTTTCGTAATGGAATTACCCATGATTGGGTAAATGTTGACATACCACTATTACCATCCATTCAAAATTTAGTTGGTGCTCAAAATGACGAAGTGGCAATTATGGGTACTCTCACAATGAATTTAAATTCGTTGCTGATTTCATTCTACAAGCCAAGTGGTCAACGTAATAAAATTTTATTTGAAAAGGGTGCCTTCCCAAGTGATTACTATGCCTTGTTTAATTTGGCAAAACTACACAATTTAGATCCTAAAAATGTTTTGGTTCAATTAGAACCAAGAAAGGGTGAATTTAATTTAAGAACTAAAGATATTATAGATTATATCAATCAAAATGGAAATGAAATTGCACTTTTATGCTTCCCTGGTATTCAATATTATTCAGGTCAACTATTTGAAATTGAAAAAATAACAAAGGCTGCCCATGCAAAGGGGTGTATAGTTGGCTGGGATCTTGCCCATGCAGTTGGTAATGTTAATCTTAAATTACACGATTGGGATGTTGACTTTGCCGCTTGGTGTAGTTATAAATATCTTAACGCTGGACCTGGTGCAATTGGTGGTATCTTTGTTAATACAAAACATTCAAAATCAGGTCAACCAAGATTAGCCGGTTGGTGGGGTAACAACTCAGAGGAAAGATTTAAAATGTTAGAAAAATTTGAACCTATGGATGGTGCCCTTGGTTTCAGACAGAGTAATCCAAGTGTTTTGGATGTTGCTGCATTAAAGTCTTCTTTGGATATATTTGACATGGTTGGAGGTATTGATCTTTTAAGAAGGCGCAGTATCAAATTAACCCAATATTTAGAAAATTTATTAAGGCAGAGTATTTACTATTGTGCTGATGAACAAAAGGATAATATTTCACCTCATTTCCTCATAATCACCCCACAAGATGCTGAGCAAAGAGGCGCTCAATTATCTCTGCTTTTCAAACCAGAGAATATTATGGAAAAAATATTTAAATATCTTAATGATAGAGGCTGTATTTGTGATGAAAGAAGGCCAAATGTTATTAGAATTGCTCCAACGCCTCTATACAACACCATCGAAGATTGTGACACTGTTGTTAAACTTCTCCAGGAGGCCTTTGCCAGTTTATTAGCTTAGCATAGCTTGTGTATTACGTAACTCCATTAATAAGCTTCAAAGTGTGGCACGACGGTTTTGCCCACATCACGTGACCGAAACACCACCGTTTGTTAGTGGCATTAGCTCATTGCACGTGATTTGAACCCACTTTGAAGCAATGCCACAATGACTTCACTGACACCACACCACCCTTTAAGCTTGCAGATGTTGAGAGTTCTTTCACCATAAAAAAAATTTCAACTCTTTGTTTAGACTGGGAGTGAAATGCACAGTCAAATAACAAAAGGTAGACAACGTTCTATTGATCAAGCAATAACAATGTCTGATTGGAATAATAATAATAATAATAATAACAAAAACAACAATTCAAGATCCACATCTGAAAATCCTCAGATTTCACAGCAAAGATATCCAGAATCTTCATATTCAATTCATGATCCACAACCACAACCACTGGCAAATTACCCCATAGACGAATATTCAGAGCCACTTGTTTCAAGTGTAGACTATTTGAAAAATATTTCAAAGAATCCAAAATCAAGATCAATATCTTATGTTAAATCTTTATTCCCAATTTTTAGTTGGATTGGTCATTATCCATTTGAACCTAAATGGATAACCTCAGATTTTATTACGGGTATTAGTGTGGCAATTGTTTTAGTCCCACAGGCATTATCATATGCAACTTTGGCATCTTTACCACCTCAATATGGACTTTATTCTTCTTTTATTGGTCTCATGATTTATGCCATCTTTGCCACAAGTAAAGATGTCTCAATTGGACCAGTGGCTGTTATGTCCTTAGAAGTTTCTAAAATTATCCAAAGGGTGCAGGAAAAATATCCAAATTTATACTCTTCTCCAGAAATTGCCACAACTGTGGCTCTTCTCTGTGGAGCCATATGTCTTGGCGTTGGCCTGTTGCGATTAGGCTTTCTCGTTGAATTAATACCACTGCCAGCGGTTATGGCATTTACAACTGGCTCAGCATTTTCAATTATTGCATCTCAATTACCTGGATTAATGGGTTATAATAGTAAAGTTAATAATCATGATGCTGCTTATAAAATTATTATTAATTCTTTAAAACATTTACCTGATACAAAGAAAGATGCTGCATTTGGATTAGTTGGTTTATTCATTTTATACATTTGGAAATTTATTGGTAATTGGTTATTAAAACGTTATCCAAAGTATAAATTATCAATTAACTATTTCTTAAATTTAAGAACGGCAATTGTTATCATTTTTTCAACGCTAATCTCTTTTTGTATTGTCAGGGCAAATGGTAAGGAAAATTTTAAAATTTACAGTTTAACAGGTGAAATTACACCTGGATTAGGTGAGGTTAAACCTTTTAAACCACCGGCAAATTTAGCAAGTGCAATTGCAAGTGATTTACCAGTGGCAACAATTGTTTTAGTTTTAGAACATATTAGTATTGCAAAATCTTTTGGTAGAATTCATGATTATAAAATTGATGCAAATCAAGAATTTATTGCAATTGGTGTGAGTAATTTAATTGGTACATTTTTTAATGCATATCCAGCAACTGGTTCATTTTCAAGAACTGCCTTAAGTGCAAAATGTGGTGTTAAAACTCCTTTTGCCTCAGTATTTGCTGGTGCATGTGTTTTATTAGCAATTTATTGCTTTACAAGTGCATTTTATTATATACCAAAGGCAACTTTATGTGCAATCATTATTCATGCCGTTAGTGATTTATTGGCAAGTTATAAATCAACTTGGAAATTATATCTTATTCAACCTTTAGATTTTATTATTTTTTTAGTTGGTGTTTTCATTGCAGTTTTTGCAAGTATTGAAGATGGTATTTATTGGGCCATGTGTGCATCAGCTGCTTTAATTATTTGGAGAATGTGCTTTACAAATGGTAATTTTATGGGTAGAATTCGTGTTGTTGAAATTATCAATCCAATCATTAAAAATAATGAACAAACATTTAATAATTCAGGTCTTGTTTCATTACCTGATTCAATGATTTCAACTAATAAAGCAGGAATTTGTAATGAATATGCTCAATCAGTTTCTATTAAATCAGTAGCTTGTCATTATAGATGGATACCAATGCCAAATAATAAATTATTACCTGATTTAAATGTTAATCATAGTTCAATTCATACGAGATATATTAATCCATCAATTAATATTGAATCACCACCACCAGGAGTTGTTGTTTATAGATTAGGTGAAAGTTTTATTTATCCAAATAGTTCTCATGAATGTGATAGAATTGTTAATTTTGTTAAACGTACAACAAAATCTTCAAGTGAAATATTAAATGTTGAAAAGAAATGGAATAATCCAGGTCAACTAAATGTTTCATTTGATAAATTTTCAATTTTAAAATTTTGGCAAAAATCAGCAAAATCAAAATCAAAATCAAAATCAAAATCAGCATCTCCATCATCTGAATCTATTGATTTAGAATCTCAATTATCATCAACGTCATATTCAACATCAAAAGATATTGATATACCAACTCTTCGAATTATTCATTTAGATTTCTCACAAGTTACAGCAATTGATACAACATCCATTCAAGCATTGATTGATATGCATCAAACATTAGAAAATTATTCAGGTAAAAATTTCCAAATACATTTTTCAGGTATTATAAATCCTTGGGTTATTAGAGGATTAGTTAATGCCGGCTTTGGTGGCAAAGTTGGCGAAAAGGAATTAGATATTGAAGTGGATTTAGAAGAAGAAAAATTTAGAAAAGAGACAAATGAAAATAATTCAGAGCCATATAAAATTGAAAAAGTAAATTGGTTTGTTGATGCAGCCATTTCTGATAATTCAGTTTTACCTTTATTTGGTACAGATTTACCAAATTTCCACTTTGATATCCCAAGTTATGAAAATTTATAGCGAATTATATAGTATACAGTATAGTATAGTATAATATTACAATCGAGCATTAGTGAAAATTAAAAAAAAAAATACAAAAAAGAAACTAGTAAGCAGAGCCTCTGGCTGGCTATTTACTCGTTAATTTTCTTGGGTCTGCCCCTTGGTCTTTTGAGTGCCGGAATTGTACCTTCAATGGCACCTCGATGCTCATCAATGTTTAAATAATCTATTTTAGACTCATTCAATGGTCTCTTCCTTAGATTACACTGTGATGCATAATCGGCAAAGTATTCGTCATTGCTTTTCCTTAGTGAAATAACACCCGTTCCTGGTAATCCATTATAATTTTTCTCTTTTTGATCCTTATGGGTAATTTCTGGTTCCTTTTTAACGGGCACAATAACTCCATTCCTCTTATATCTCCATTCTGTCATGGGTATATGTAAAGCACAATCACCAACATGATCAATAAAATCTTTGGCATTACCAAATATTTTGGTACAGGATAAGCATTCTCCACTTTTTAATTTTTTACCTTTAGAGTCTTGAAGTATGTTAAAATGAACTAATTTTAAATGACGCTTTAAAACATCTAGTCTATTAAAACTTCCCTTATTCTTGTGTGGACAAGTGGCAAATTGTGGATGCCAATATGGACAATGATACTCAGGTGCATTGTGAGATTTTAAATGTCTTGTTAAATCAGAGTGTCTTGAAAAGGACCAATCGCAATGTGGGCAATCAAATGTCTTTTCATGCACGCATCTTGATGCTGGAACTTTAAACGCTGGTGATCTTGTTGGTTGGGTTGGCTGAATTGAGGATGCTGGTCCTGAAGGTGCCAATATGCCCGTCAGTTGTGATAGATCTGACTGCGGTAATAGTTTTAGTGATTTCAGTGGATTCCCAAATGGCTGTGCTTGTATTAGGTTTGTCTGTTGTGGTATCTTTTGATCAAATTGAAGAAGCTGCTGTTGTAACAAGTTTGGCACTGAGTGATCCATAAAAGACGTCTCCTTTCCATGTGACGAATCAAGTTGTTGTCTTTGTTGTCGAGGATGCGACTGAGATTCATGTTTGGGTTGGCTCAACTGTTGCTGCTGCTGCTGCTGCTGCTGCTGCTGCTGTTGCTGCTGCTGCTGCTGTTGCTGCTGCTGCTGTTGAATCTGCTGTAACTGTTGTAGCTGTTGTAATTGCTGCAATTGCTGCAATTGCTGAAGCTGTTGTAACTGTTGAAGCTGTTGAAGCTGCAACTGGCGAATCTGAAGAGCAACCTGATCTTGCTCCTCACCATCTTTAACCTTTCCATCATTATTATATGCACCAAGTACATTACCAGCTAAAGGATTCGTATTGGTGCCCCCAGATTGTTGCTGGTTCAGCTGCTGCATAAGCAACGGATTGGCAAGGCCCAAAAGCGGGTTTGCCGGGAGTAAACTCAGTAAAATCTGGTTCTGTGCATTCGAGGTCATATCATTAGACGTGTAAGACTCCTCCAGAGAGGATAACTTTGGTGTTTCGGCGTCGTAGTAGCCTTCCTGTTGCATGCGGTTGTTGTTGTGTGGCTTTTTATCGGCGCCGCTTTGTGGGGTTTTTTTCTTGTTTTCCAGTGGAATGAAAATGGATCAAACTGGACTTTTCCCAACAGAGAGAGACTTTGTCAGGGTTTTCCCTGAGGAGCTGCTCTTTCTTGTCTTCTCCCATTTGAAGGTGGGGAAGCTGGTGGAGTTGATGGAGATCAGCCGGGGTTGGAGGGAGGCCATGTTCAATCTGCCCAAGCTTTTCAACATAGGTCTGAGAGAAGGAACAGAAAATACCTTTAAAAGTCTATTCACCTGGCTTCAAAACTGGTCTAGTCGTGGTACAGACAAGTATCTTACTTTTAATAATGTGGAACTTGCTAAATGGATTGGCATTGATTATATTATGAGCATGTTAAGAAGGGTCAGCATTGACAATTTGATCTTGGAGTCTACTTTTTTTGACACTGAGAACCTAGCTACTATAATCAAGGTATTTGATATTACTAAAAATGTTAAAAGATTAAATTTTACAATTAATATAATCAGTAATCCACTGTTAATGCTTTTTTTAGACAACATGTCATGGATGTTGCCGAGCTTAGAATCAATAAATTTGACATCTTTCAACACTAATGATTACGGACATTATCAAACTTTTCAATTGTCATCCCTTTCCAAATATCTCCCCAGCGGTCAATCACGAATTGTAGCCTCTGAAAAGGTGAAAAGACTATATATTAAAGATTGTGGTTTTTTGGTTGCACATTTGATGGATATTTTTAACAATTTGGAATCTGTCGTTATAGTTGGCCAAGCTGATTCAGATGCCATTAACTCTTTACTTGAAAAGAATCCAAGAATTCAAGAATTTGAACTTTTTAATACTAACATAAGAATTGAAAAGGTGATGAATGGATTGATCAATAGTCAAACATTTAATACATTAAAAAAATTTACATATATGGGTAACTCAGCACCAACAGAGGAATTACCCTTACTGGATGTTAAAACATGTTTTAAAAATTTAAAAATTCTTAATATAACTGGTGTCAGCACTACTTTAACAAGTTTATTTGACATTTTCCCCATTGACCAAATCACCAATTTAACATTTGTCTCACAGTTGTTAAGCGAAAATGGACATCATACCGTTAGAACAATTTTTACCCTATTTAAATCTGTCAGATTCTTGAGGATAGTTTATGAGGGTAACCAGATAAAATCACATCAATTGTCCCAATATCTACTAAAAAGTAAAATTAAACGTTTGGTTATTGTCAATATCCCCAACCTGATGAACTTCTGTGCCTTTATGAGATATTTATCCAACTCAACCCTAGACTCACATCAAAAAATATTAATCGACGTATATGATCCAAAAATTCAATACAGCATGATGGAACCTTTCATTAAAGAAGGTGATATTAATTCCTACACCTGTGCCTCATTGGAGGGAGTGCTTATTTCTGCCAAGTAAAAGAGCTGAACATAGTAAACCTTGGCCTCTTCATCCCAAAACTCCCACATTGTTTCTAAATTAATAGCATTTCCAGGAATTTTATATCCAATAATATCATATGGCTCTGCACTAATAACTAAATATTGAAAATTGGTATCAACTAGTTCAACTTTTTGTTCAAAACATGACATTAACCTATGCATTGGCTTTGTATCCTTTTTTATATTTGGTAATTCAATTTCAATTCTTAACCCTTTACTATTACCCTCTTTAAGCTTAACAACTCTTCCATTAGGTTTACCAATTCCTTCCCAGGTATGCTTCTCAATAGTTGCCATGGCAGCTGGTTTGCTCTTCTTTTCAATTTCACTTCTTCGCATGAGATTCATAACATGCCTTCTACCACCTTTATGCGTCAGATAGGATGTTTCATTCATATGGGTTGTCAAGCATAGTTTACATTCTAAAGCACCAAGATTATTTCTAAAAATGTGTGGATCATTATCTAAATTGGCCGTTGTTAAAAGCAACGACTTCAACCTTTCCTGACGATGCTGGTTGGCAATTGAGGAATCTGCCACACCACCAGAGCCTTTCTTGGAACCGACCCTGTTCTGATAGTCCATTTCTGCTCTGCCTACAGATGAAAATCTATTTTTGTGAAATGAAATGAAAAGAAAAAGGAAAAGATCAGAATTTTTTTTAAAAAAAAAAAAAAAAATTGAGATCTCGTTATATTTCATGCTTTACAAACAGATATCTGCTTTATAATTACAAAACTGGAATAGCCACTCGGCTGGATATCACATAATTAACAACTATTAAATAATTTATATTTTTTAAAATTTAAAACATTAGAAAACAACAGGCTTTTGCCTCTGTTATCCAAATACACAAATTGCTCCCCAACTCAACTCGCACCCCCCAAGAATGCCACTACTTGTTTGCATACTTATTTCATTGCTGAAATTTGCAACTTGTATTCAATTTGACATACCTAAATATATACCTACGGAACCATGCTTTATAGAAGATTTTGAATCTTTGCAAAATTGGACCTTTATGGATAAAAAGTCAGATGGGTCATTATATAATGGAAAATGGGATCTAATTAAACATCCAGCTTTAAATAAAACTATTTTGCAAACTCAAGATGAGAATAAATTACATGGTATTAAAAGAAAATTACCAATCACACTTAATAATGATTTTGTTTTACAATTTGAGGTAAAATTCGATTACGGTGGTGTGGGATGTTGTGGAGGTTACATTAAGCTATTGCCAAATATTACCACCAATGAAAATGACTACACAATTTTGTTTGGTCCTGACTTGTGTGGTGAGGATAAACTTCAATTTTTGGTTAATTATCAAGGCAGCCACTCTGTTAATAATTTAAAGGCCAAAAGAGGTAGAATAACCTCTCTGTATACACTAAGAATTAATTCTAATTTTTTTGAAATTAGAATTAATGGTGACGTTATCAAGGCTGGAAATATTGCTAAAGAGTTAGGTTTTGAAGAAATTATTGCTGATAAGAGCATTCCAAAACCTCTGGATTGGGTTGACGATGAATGGATATTGGACCTAAATTCCACAAAACCTTTAGATTGGGATGAAAATGAACCATTGATGATAAAGGATCCAAATGTTTCAAAGCCTCTAAATTGGGGTGGAACAGAATTGCCAATTTTAATTCCTGATCCTAATATATCCATTCCTGTTGACTGGGATGAAGACGAAGATGGTAAATGGGAGACCCCAATGATAAATAATCCCGAATGCGAAATTAGAGGCTGTGGTGAATGGCAACATCCACTCATTGAGAATCCAAATTATAAAGGACCGTGGATTCAACCAAAAATTAAAAATCCAAACTATACTGGCCCTTGGCAGCCTAGAATGTTGCCTAATAAACTCTATCAAAACTTTACGTTACCAGAGATGAATGCCATTGCTTTGGATATTTGGGCCACTAAAAGAGGCGTCTCTTTTGATAATATATTCATTGGACACTCTATCGAAGAGGCTGAAAGATTTGGTAATGAATCTTTCTTGATAAAATATGAGGCTGAAAAGGTTATGTACGATGCTTTGAATCAAGAATATATAGAGGTTGCAAGTTCAAACTTAAAAATTAATCAAACGGGGAAATTGAATATAATTGAAACTTTAATTTTACAAATTCAAACTTTTGTTGTTGAATTACAGATGTTTGTAGATGAAGCATTGGATGACCCTCAAGTTATTTTTGACAACCCATTCAAAATTGCAAGATTCTCTATTATAATTTTGATGATAACAACATTTTGTATGTTAATTTGTTCAACGGTTGTGAATTTTAGACAGAAAAATTACTTTGGTGGAAAAAAAAAGCGTAAAGACGTTAAGGCTTATAAAATAGACTAGATATATTAAGTAAAGTTGCTGTTTATATTTGTGTGTTCAAGCGTTTATAATTTTAGTGAATTTCTAACTATATCGATCCAATTGTAATCCACATTACAATGGAGGCATTTCAAATTTGTTGGTATCATTTCATTCTCTTGAGAGTTCATATGCTCGTCGTATAGACATTCAAGATGCGTAATATATTGACAATAAGGGCAAATTGCTTTCTCTCTATTTGCCACTTTGAAACACAATTTACAAACTGCAATGGACTCATTTATTGTATCCATGGATTTTTGATAATAATTATTTTGCCAATTTATTACTCCCTTCATCCAATTATCTAATTGATCATAATTTTCATCGTCATCATCACCTTCCCACTCGTTGAAACTAACATTTACATCACCAGGTTCAAATAATTTCTTCCAAAGACTAATGATTCGCAAATCAAAAATATTCAAAGTTAATTGATATCTAGAAAATCCCTCATTTGTTATTAATTTAATTAAATTGCTAAGCTTATCTGTTATTGATTTACCACCAGCACTAGGACCACCCTTTTTGCGTTTAATAGGATGAATTGCACCTGAAAAATGGCCCTTTCTAGCATCCACTTTTTTTTTGTTCAAATATCTGGTTGTTTCAACATGTTGCCAAGCATGCTCAAATTGTAAAGCACTTATCCCACTAGGGAAACCTGAAAGGTATAAAATCATTCTCCATGGCCTATATCCTCTTCTTCGTGTTTTATAAGCACCAGCAGTAAGATCGCCATTATGCTGTCGTAGTCTTCGCAGCGGGTTTGGCGTTGATCCAATATAGTATGAGTTTGGATGTGACTGTGACTTTAATAAATAAACGCCATATATTGGAGGAACCTGGTGTTTCTCCTTTGACGCTGATCTTCTGGGCATTAATTTGCAAAATAAAAATCAACACGCAAAAAGGCTTTTTTCACCTACAGATGAAAAATTAAACATGATATGATGGCTTTACAATAAGAATATAAGGGATTGGTTCAAAGAGAAACCTGGTGTGAAATAGCCAATTATAAAATGCCGAATATATTTTTATTTATAAAACAATTGATTGCCATGTGATTTTGGGAATTCAAAACCAATTGATTTGAACACCCTCTAAAAACTTTATCTTAGACAGAAATTTGCACAAAAGGGAAAGTTTTTCAAAATATTCACTTACCACCACTTCCATTTAAATATTGGAAATTGTTACATTAATATGGAAAGTTCTATCTCATTTTACATTTCCAGAATATACCCATATAACATAAACTTCAGCAAAACAAAAGGCATTATAACGTGAATGTAAACAAATACTTTTCCAAGTGAATTTCTACAGAATTGCAAAAAAGTTTATCTTCCGCACATATAGTAAAATGGATGTTTAGAAGTTCAACAGAATAGAATGGCTAAACTGATTCTACTATAATAATAATCACCCCAATTTCATCGCAAGATTTATTTTTTGTGAATTTTAAAAATTTTCAGCCAAAAGGTACGGTCCCAGTTAGGACGTGTCGTGCATTACAAAAGTATCCAAAGATCAGAAACGTTTTTTTGGGGTATTATTTTTGTTTGGAATAATAGCTCAGCAATTTAATTTGTTTTAATTGAATAAAGAACAAAAGGGAATAAAAAACAGTGTGAGAACCTGGCTATTTATGTTGCTTTTGTTTTGATGTTATTGTTATTCATCAACTTCGCCGACTCACTTGAGCCCCATTTATTAAGCATTTAACATAGATAGATGATCAAAAAAAGTATATTAATTATATACCAACCCTGCCCTATTTTATGGGTGTGTAGGTGTAGGTGTATGTGTGGGTCCGGTGCCCTTATCTAAAGTGTATCAAATCATTATGTCCTTGATTATGACCCATAATCATGAATCTCACTTGAAGCATTATCATTCTGATTTTGAACGTATAACTCCACGAAAAACAAAGATAAATTAAAAATAAAATAAAAAAAATATATTTAAAAAAAATTTATCTTTCAATTGATAAAACTTATAGTATGATTTAGTAAAAGCATTGAAAAGAAAATTGAGCTCTTCCACAATAAGATTACCTGAGTGCATGACACTGTGTTTTGTAAAGAAATTTGCACAGCCTTGAAAATTTTGCTCACCGTAGCAATTATAATCACGTTTTCCCAATTACTTTATAATTTGATATTTATAAAATGTTAGACGAAGCCACTAAAGAGGGATAATAACTACATTTTATAGCTTTTATCGTATTAAATTATAACATAGTAAAAAATAAAATAAAAATAAAAAATAAAAATAAAAATTATCATCAACCACCAATTGAGACTACAGATCAATTGGAATCTTTACTAACGCAATTTACATTCTATAAATAAGGGTTTTCTGTAGTTTCCCTTGACTTGAAGCCACAAATTACAAGTGGATAACTGTTCAAGAGAATTAATTCTAGTTGGGAAATCCATTGTAGGCTTTTAAAAGAGTATTTTGATTAATTAAATAAAACTATAAAAACAGGCGATTGCCTATTTATTTATTCTAATTAAGTTTTCCTATAAAATACATGTTTTATATTTATGTTTCATGTGTTTCATAATATGTTTCATAAACATGTTTCTTTGTTTTAAGTCTTATTATTATGAAGTGAATGATAAGAACACATCATTACAACAATAACAACTACATGTTATAGGTGTATAATATTAATTAAAAGAGCATAAAAAAAAAAAATTAATTTATGAATCGTTAAATCTGGCGCCATGTAGCCTGATTACTCAAATACCTATTAAATATTAATTGAATAGCGTTTATTAAACCAGCTGTTGTATTTGTGCTGCGCAATTTGCCCTTCAAAAATTTGCGCTCCAAATTTAAATTGGCTTGCCACAGTTTAAATTGATCAAAATTAGGATTGAATTTGTGTAAATTATTGTAAAATAGGTGTTTTTTATTGGGAGAAGTCCGACAGAATAGGTTGAAATTCAACTAAACTGATTATACCACAATAATAAGAACAAATCTGCACTGATCACCTTTAAATTTACCATGGAATAAATTTACTCAGATATGAGATCTCTGAGCTCGCCAAATTTTGCCCTCCTCTAAATTTGCCCTCCAAAGAGCCACACAATTGAAAATTGAAGCACGCTATTTCTTTAAAAATGGTCGTTTTGTAATCTGAGAAATCCGATATGGTGTATATTAAAATTTAATTAAGATTGAGTATATTTAGAATAAACAAAATAAGGCTTTAAAGTAATTTAAAGCGCCAAAGTGGCACACACAAAAAGTCCGCAGCCTCTGCTCGGGGCATTGTATCTCCGAGCCGGATTCCACACAAACACAAATTTTGAGCTACACAATCACGTGACAGTCTTTGGAAAAACTCAAAACTTTTTTAAAAGTAGAGGAAAAAGACAAAAATCGCAATTTTTGGGTCGTTTTTTTCAACTCCTTCTCGGATCGTCGGCTCACTTGCCAAAATTCAAATTGGAATCGGATTCAGAACTCTATTTGTATTTTGTAAGGACAATACGCAACGCCACATGTGGCGCACGCATATATTTGTGTGCCATAACACCAATTATTTAAAAGTTTAAATTTATTTTTTTATTTAATTTTTAATTTTAAATTATAACTAACTATATAATTTAAATGTATAATATAATTAATTTAATTTATTAACTGTTAAATCTAATGCCAATCGATGCAATATCATTTAGCCTGATCTCTCAAATCCAAGTCCAAGTCCAAGTCCAAGTCCAACGGGACGCGGTCGAATTATTGGCTTTCTGTGTTCAAACCACACATTTGATGGGCTCAGTGTAAAGTAAATTTTTCATTCCATATTATCATTATATTCAAATTGTATTCAGTGGCATAAACAGCTATAATTTGCCCTTTGGCAAAGAAACACACGTTGATGTTGGTGTAAGCAGTAAGCGCGCGGGACCCGCTCAGAGAGGGCCCCCCCTAGTCAGCCAGTCAACATAGAGAACTTGTGATATAATAGAGGTTTTTTGAAGCGGAAAATCTGATAATATAGCTTAATTTAAATTATGATCATCCAGCTATTTATGTTGATCATCAATTGCCACCGTACTGCGAAATTTGCCCTCCGTGCGCTCGAAATCTGCCGTGCAAAGAGCCACACAATTGAAAATTGAAACACGTAATCTGGTTTTAAAAGGACCTTTTGCAGCCAGACAAATGCAATATGGTGTATATTAAAATCTAATTGGTATTTGCAATAGAAACTCGATATTTTCAATAGAAACTCGATATTTTTCAAGTTTCACCATTGAATTTTGTCTCATAAAATGCTGAAATAACAATTTTCTTTCAAATGCGGAACCAATTTTGCATAACTGTAAAGAATGTGAGTCCATCTCAATATTTTAAAGTATTATTCAATTACCAACAGCCATTATTCCTTTATAGTGTGGCTTTTTCGGTAGTATTATAAATTTTCTGTGACGACTTATACTGAAATATTATGAGCTCCACGACGTGCAATTATGTCCAATTCTAGAGACCATGCTAACCTATAATTTTACTATTATTTTATACCTAATTAAAGTATAAATATTATTAAAAAAATGTAAAGAAAATCTTTAAAATAAATCAACTTTTAAAAAAAATTGGTCTGGAGTTTTGGCCATATAACTTTAATTAATCAAAGAGACTAAATATTTATGCAAAAATTTAATATTTTTAAACAAAAATATAATAATGAAAAACTAAAATGTTATTTAATTGTTATCATTTAACTTTTTAATTTTTTTTAATTTTTAATACTTTTTAAAAGTGAAAAAAATTTAAACACGACATGAAGGCAGTCACAAAATATCCGTTTATGGCAGGTAAAGCGCGCGGAAAGCCTTCAACTAAATTAAGTTGAAAGAGATTAACTGCTTAGAGTTTCTTTAGTTTGAATTGTTGAGTGTGATATAATAAATCTGGAACTGTATATTGGTGTCTGGCAACGTATTTATAGTGCTTGCCCTTCTTCGTCTATGAAATATCTGGAGTCTGTATATTTCAAATGCTGAGTTGACTCCAGAGTAGCTATGTGTGTTAATGAATATTATTATTAATTTTGAATTTTTTGTGCAGGGAGTATGATTATATTCTGCTTCTGTTAATTCTAAGTGGTTCTGTGGATGTCCTATTCTGCGTGTAACCAGCTGAGCCAAAGATGTGGCGCTACACAGCCGTATAATTCACCTAAGTACCCACTGAGTGCTTACGTAACGTGAAGCTAAGCACGCAGCCTTGGCGCTTACGTAAATGGCGTTGGGTCCATTATGGAAAGTTATGGTAGGCGGCCACCTAATAAGAGGGTTTTTTTTTTTGGATGTAAGAGGTCCATTTAGGACCAAGTAAATTACTGAGGCTTAAAGGAGTCAGAATACGGTTGAGTGTCCTCCTTTGACCGAATAATATAAATAGGGGTTTTCCCCGACCTTTCGTACTTGAAAAAGGACGCAAGTTAATTTATACTTTCTTTTTATAAAGGTTTATTGATTAAATATTTATTATCATATTAACTGACTTTACATCCTACTAAAAGTCGTTGTTTAATAGTTACTTCTCGTATATCTCAGAATAAGTAACCACCCAATTTCCTATAGTCAAACAATAAGAGTCCCTTATTATTTGATCCTTTTCAATTAGTATTCTTACACTAAGAGAGTTCATTTATTGTATGTATCAATAAACATTACCAGCTACAAGTCAGTTAACCACACCGTATTATACCAGAGTACTCTCAATCCCTATTAGCTAAAGAGCTGAGCTATTAGCGCGATACGGTTTATATATATAAAGAGTCTACCCACTTCCCAAACTACGGACAACATGAGCCAGCTGCCAGCTTACACGTCCATTGAAGAGGGACCTCCTCCGGAATATGACATTGACTACAAGTACTCGTTTGAAACTCCTGAAAAGCCCAAACAGGCAGAAGAGTTTGAGGAGGCCTTTGCCATTGAAACACCACGATACAACGACACACTTTTCACGTGGCTCTTTATTGGGAGCATTGCCGGTCTCGTTTTATTGACAGTGAACTCCTGGCATGTGATTGCCAACTCCAACTTTAACTCCAACTCCGTTGCTGAAGACACTTCTTTTACAATGGCCAAAATCTCCAAGGGTATCTTAGCTTTGTACAAGCTAATTGCCATTTCAACGCTGACACCATTGGCCCTCTCCGTTGGTGTTTTATCACTGGCCAATATTTCACCTTTTGTCTTTGTTGTGCTTGGATACTTACTTTTCCCGCTTTCAATGCTTGCCGTTTCAGCCTTCTCTTTAGTCATGGGTCAGATTTTGCCAGCACTTTTATTTGGATTTATGGGTGTGTTGATGCTTTTTTTTATGTTTAACAACAAAAAAAGATTCTCCTATTCTGCCCTTTTGCTCACTCAAACAATTGCTGCCATGCGGGCTTATCCAAGTACCATTATCGTGTCTATCCTATCAGGGATTACCTCAGCGCTGGCGTCTATTCTTTACCTCTCGTCCTTTTCAGTGATAGCAATGGCAAGATCCATAACTGATGATGCCTCTTGCCCAAGAAGTGAAGGCAATGACGTTTGCGTTTCCAATTCAACAATGCTTATTACCATTTACGTTGTATTTGTTGGTTACTTTTTATTTGAAGTTATTAAAAATATCACGCATGTGACTTTATCTGGTATCTTTGGCACGTGGTTTTTCTTTGGTGAGGTTCCTTCCACTTCAAAGCCACGCAATCCTGCATTGGGTGCATTTAAAAGGGCTACAACTTACTGCTTTGGCTCTATTTGCTTTGGATCGCTTATTGTCTCCTTTGTGTCAACGTTGCACACCTGTCTCACCCTTATCAGGGCCAAATTAAACTCTCTCTTGGATTTTAACAATCCAGGGAACGATGCGCTTATTTGCTTTGCGTTGATTATTGTGCGTTTGCTAGAATGGTTTGCACAGGAACTTGAGTATTGGACAAAATGGTTTAACAGATTCGCATACACCTATTTGGCCTTTTATGGCAAGGGATATTTACAGAGTGCTAAAGATACCTTTGAAATTATGAAATTTAAAGGCATTGATTTGTTAATCACAGATTCACTGATTGGTTCAGCACTGGGCCTCTATAGTTTGTTAGTTGTTTTGGGCACTGCAGCCACCATTTGGATTTCTGCCAAGGCCACCGGACTGCTAGAGTTTATGGGTTATGAGATGATTGCCATGGCATTTGTGGGCTCTTTCCTCGTGGCATGGTTTATTACAAGCACCGTTGTGGACGTGCTCGACGTTGGCAGCGTGTGTCTCATGGTTGGACTGGCCATTGAACCTGATAGATTTGCCGCTGTTGAAGGTCGCCAGGCGGTTTGGAATGAACTCTGCAGATTAACTCCCGAATTTTCAAAAAGAGCCACGAGACCGTGGTCCTCAGCGTTTGTTTGAGCGTGAGCTGATTCAAATTTAAGTGCTGAGCCAAAAATCCAACGCAGAACGAAAAAAACTCTAAAAAAAGCGGCGACTTTTTTTTGCCAAATTTTTTCTTTTCCCAATTGAACTCTTTTTTCCTTTATACTTTTTCTGTAATAGTTTCCCCTTGATCTGTAGACTTTATACAATGTTTTCCAATTCTCAAATGTTTTCTGCTTACTCTGATTTGGCTCAATCCGGCAAGATTGACAACGATCCACTCATTGTTCAGTTGCAGCAGGGTTTCCACGAGGAGGCAACAGACCAGCAAGTTCAAGGACAAAGACCAGAGCCTTTAAGCCACCAGCAATCGCAATCGCAATTGCAATCGCAATTGCCCCAAATACCACAGCATGATTCAATTGCTGATTCATTTTCAATGAAACATTCCACAACTGGCATTTCACTAAACAGTTCTTTTAGCAATTTGGGAATGACCATACCATCGTCAATTCCTATGTCAGGCTTTAATAACTATCCATTTGTGCAACCAATCAATGAGAATTGGTTTTACATTGACGTTCAAAATCAAATTCAAGGTCCATTCACATCAAATCAAATGGATATGTGGAATAAGGCCAATTATTTCCCTCCTGATTTAAAGATTAAAAAGGAAAGCAGCAGCGAGTGGAATTTACTTTGTGATTTAGGCGTTGATCCATTTGATGTTTGGAGTAATAATAGCGTTTTTGAAAGTAGAGCAAATAGCATGTTGGATACTGGTATGAATAGCATGATGGGCGGTTTAAATTTAGATGATGGTATTGATCTCAGCGGCACAACAGACTCAATCTTCCAGCAGCCAGTCTCATCAAAGGCCCACCAGATGCCCCATTCTATGGCAACACCAGTACCAGAGCCAGAGCCAGTGGCGGCAATTCCAGCTCAAAATCAAGAGCAGGAGCAAAAGCCAATAGCAGCACCTTCAAAAGAAACACCTGAAACGGTCTCTAAGGCCACCGCCGACACATCTCTTGCTGAGGCCGCTGCCAAAGCCGCCATGGAACTTGTCCAACAGCAACAACAGCAACAGCAAAGAGAGAAAGAAAAAGCAGAAACTAGAGCCAAGGCAGCTGCTGCTGCAAAGGCAGAGGCATTGGCAATGAAGGAAGCTCAAGAATCTGCTAGAAAGGAGTCTATTATAAGAGCCAAATTAGAGGCATCAGCAAGAGAAGAGGCCAAGTTAAAGGCATTGACAGACAGAGCGGCAGAAATGGAAAGGGAAAAGTCATTGAAAGAGGCAGCTAAAGCTAAGGCTGCAACAGTTTCAGCTCCATGGGCTAAATTGGCAAGTGCAACTCCAACACAGACAAAGTCACTTGAACAAATTCATCGTGAGGAATTGGCCAAGAAACAGGCAAAGCAAAAACAAATTGAAGCGGATCGTCAATACAGTAACCAGTTGTTGCTAGATGAAAATCTTTTAATTGACACCAAGGGCAAGAAGAAACTCATCGATTTAACATCTCCAGCAAATAGTGACCCCTACAGTAACATTAAATTGCCAAGTGTGTGGGGTGCATCAGCTGGCTCACCTGCCATTTCAAATTCAAATATTCAATCTTCTATTTCCTTTGAGGATATTCAGCGTGAGCAATTGAAGGCTTCAAAATCTAAAAAGCAACAGCAACAACAACAACAACAGCATGAGCAATTGCAAACAGCACTTGGCCACTCATTTGCTACTATTGCATCAAGTGAGGACTGGACAGTTATGGACAAAACCAAAAAGAAAAAGTCAATCAACCCACCGCAAGACACAAAGCCAGCGGTTGTTGAAAGGCCACGTTTGTTGAGCAAGCCAAGCGTCACCGCCACTGCCACAGCTAAAGCAACAACAACAACACCGGTTTCTATTAGCGCTGTTCAAAAGCAACCAGTTTTCCACCTGCCAACGCCTGTTCCTGTTCAAGAATTACTGATTTGGTGTAGAGGCCAATTGCAAGAGATCAACAAGTCTGTCAACGTTGAAGATCTTCTGCTGATGATTTTGCAATTAGGCACCACCTCAGACTCGCTAGAAATCATTGCAGACACAATTTACTCGAATAGTGCCACAATGGACGGCCGTAGATTTGCCCTTGAATTTGTCAAACGGAAGAAGAAAGTCGATGAAGGCATTCAAAAGCGTGGATGGGGTGTTGAATGGTCAGACGCAATCAGAGAGATGCGTGGCAAGACAACGGTTACCCAGAGCGCTGGCGAGGAGTTTGTTGTTGTCAAAAAGAAGGGCAAGAAATAGGAGGAATTGTACATAGATAAATATCATAGCATCACATAAATAAATAGAATAGAATAGAATAGAATAAAATAAAATAAAGTAAATAAATTGGAAAATCGTTAAAGTGCTGAGCATTTTGAGCCGCGACTTAACGTGTTCGCCTTTGAAACAAACTCTTTGTTTTGTCTTCAACCAAATCAACAATGACAACTATTGCCAATCCTCACCAGGATCTCATTCACGACGCCGTGTTAGACTACCATGGGAAGAGACTTGCCACGTGTTCCTCTGATAAACTCGTTAAGATTTTTGCCCTCTCACAGCAGCAGCAACAGCTACAGGCAACGTTGAAGGGCCACGAGGGTCCTGTTTGGCAGCTTGGCTGGGCTCATCCAAAATTTGGATCTATTTTAGCCTCTTGTTCATATGATGGTAAGGTTTTAATTTGGAAGGAAGAGGCTAGCCAGTGGAGCATAGTTGCACAGCATTCACATGCCGCCAGTGTTAATTCCATCTCCTGGGCTCCAGTGGAGTATGGAGCACAGTTACTCTGCTCTTCAAGCGATGGTACATGTTCAATTATTGAATTTATATCTGATGGGAGTACAAAGGTTACCTCTTGGGATGCTCATAAAGTTGGTGTCAATGCAGCAACCTGGGGTCCAGTTATGGACAACGTCAAAAGGGTCGTCACTGGTGGCTGTGACAATTTAGTTAAAATTTGGAATTTTGTTGATGATAAATGGAGTGAAGAGGCCACTCTTGAGGCACACACAGATTGGGTTAGAGATGTTGCCTGGTCAAGCTCTCTTTTAAATAAGTCCTACATTGCAACGGCATCACAAGACAGAACAGTTTTAATTTGGACAAAGAGGAAAGATGGCATTTGGCAAAAAAAATTGCTTGACAAGTTCCCTGATGTTTGTTGGAGGGTTAGTTGGTCTTTGAGCGGTAATGTTCTTGCCGTTTCTGGTGGTGATAATAAAATTACACTATGGAAGGAGGATCTCAGTGGTGAATGGTCTAAATCTGGTGAGGTTGAACAGTAAATGCTATAGTGTCTCTCTATTTTTTTATCTATTCATTTATAAAATTAAACTTATAAAAAAGGTCTATCAAAACTCTACTTGCTTTGCCCATGTCCAAACTCTACCAAGCCTATCCGACCACCCATTTATGCTTTTCAACTCTTCAACACCTCTACAATCCCATCCAAGTGTTGACCAAAGTAATGCCTTAGCCTTTATACGCCAAACGCCAAGTTTAATTGCAACATATCCATTATTTGATCTTGATAAGGATAAGTCGTAGTATCTTTTCGCCAAATGTAAATCCTGCGCAACCCCCATACCAAATTCATAGCAGTAGGCTAAATTATATGCTCCAAGTGCAGATCCATGTGTTGCTGCATCTTGATATTGTGAAACAGCAGACACTAAATCGGGAACTATTGTAAAATCATTTTCATTTTTGAAAAAGTCGTTGATTCTTTTCAACGCTGGCACCATTATCCTTTGTAACACGGACTGCTTTTCAGGTATAACCACTGGTAAAATATGATCAACTGAATCAAATGACAATTTTGAAATTGCTGTAAGACCACTATAGTACAAGTCACCTAAATAATTTTTAATTACTGGATTACCATGCTTTGCTGCAATTTCTAGCCATTTAATAGATTCATTCCAAGATTCAACACTGTTGTGACCAATAAGTGTACTTATTGACTGCTCTGCATGTTCAAATCCCAATTCAGCCTCAACGTATAATCCAACCAATCCTGAAATATCATTGTTAATAATTGCCATAAATGTATCTCTGAAATCATGGAAAATATTTTCAAAGTATTTTAAATAGTGCGCAAGATCATTCATAATGGCCTCTTCGTCACGCTCGGCACGACCATCCATCCACAACTCAATAATTTTACTCTCTGCAAGATGAACGCCACTATATGAGCACTTAATTAAAAGATTCCAAGTTTTAGACTGCACAAGCCAATCACCAAGATCTATTTCACTAAGTGTTTGATAATAAACATCCAAAAATGTGTCAGGTTTAAATTCTTCCTGTGGCAATCCAAGTCCAAAAGTTTTCATAGCACTCACATCAGAGTTAAACAATTTTGTGTTTACCAACTCACGTGATAAATTTAGATATTCAACGGCTAAAGTAACATTTTGTTCTGTCCCGTCGCCACGAAGTGCCATATGCGATATAAATTTAGCACATCTACCGGCAAACGAAATCCAAATTTCTCCTTTCCTATCGCTATCAAATCCTGGTTGCTTTTTGGCAAAATCGTAACATTTATTTGCCAATTCCCATGCCTTGGTATGGTCTGGCGCATGTAAATAATCTCCAAAGTAGGTCTGATGCACTTCAATGTATGATTCAACGATGCTCTTATCAAGCCAACCACCATCATCCCTTTCAACAGAGTCTCTAATATCAATCCAATTAGAGAATTGCCTTAACGAACTCAAAACTTCAGGCACTGCACCGCCATACTGGCCACCTAGTAAATCTGCCAATCTAAAGCTGTATTTTTGGAAATGTGGTTCAAAAATACCCAATTGAGGTGCCTTATTAAATATTTGTAAATATAGTTGAATGGCTCTATCAGTTGACTGTGGTACATCTAATCCATATTGATATTTATGTGCCAAGGCCATCATTGCCGGTGCAGATCCCAATTGGATGGCCTCTTCATAATGTAGCAAACCCAGTGGTACATTTTTTGTGGTGTTCAATAAACCCGTTGAGTATATAACCCCCATCATAAAATGTGAATGTGGATCGTTATCTGTTTGTTGGTAATAGCTGATGGCTTTGGCAACATCAATGGGCACATAATCTCCATAGAGGTAAAGATCTCCTAGTAAATTGAAATCTTTGTTTAAAATCAACTGGTCAATTATCACCTGTGTTTCATTGCTAATAACATCAACAGTACGCATGGGAGCAAGCTGGCCTATTTCAATGTCAATATCAATTTCAAAATCTTTGAATCCAAATGGCTGTTCAATAGGATCCGCTGTGCAATAGAGGGCATCACAGTTGGCATCATGAACCATATATTTGGGTGTATATGACTGACGACGTATCTGAGCCAGTTCAACAACCGGATGGGCCATGGCAATGGCATTCAAAGCCAATAGTGGAAGAAGCTGCATTGGTGTGCGGTGGTGAGTTTGTACCATCAACCGACTCCCAAACAAAAACTACACACAACCACCACCACCAAAGGCCTGCCACTTCATCCAGGTTGTGTAATACTATAGTTGAAATTGGATACATTAAATTGCTTGGATCTTTATTTTTATCTTTTTTTTGGTTTGGGTAGGTTAGACCGTATGGAGTCCACGTTCAAATGCCACTGTACAAACAGCACATCAACATCGGGGGCATTCTTTTGCAACAGCTGTGGAGTTGGCTGTGATCGATGCACTCTGGCAAAGGCATATGAGGCCAAATGCACAAGATGCCATCGTAAGGGGGAGTTATATTGCAGTCGATGCTACATATGTCCAAAGTGTAATAGACCCTTACAAAACAGACTTGTTTCAGGTAAGGCAGAATTGCATTGCTCCTGTGGATTTGAGTGGTCGACAAAGCTTGTAAAGGCCGTTGGAGTATCTGAGACTGTTTCCAAGGCCGTTAGAGATGCAACAAGCGTTAGATTTGACCAATTGCTGCATAGTTGGAATTGGGCTTTAAATTACAATAGAGTGAAGAATAACGATAACATACACAAAAGGGAAATTTTAAAAGTGTTTACTCCAATAGAAGTGGCCCAGATTAAACAGGGTAAGCTTGAACTGATATCAGTAACAGACGTAGCCGCAACAGACACCACAGGATCATATCTGCTCCCAAAGCCATGTCAGCTTAAGCCAGAAAAATTGACATTCTCCTGTGGGAGGTGTCTTTCTGTTATTGATAAACTCAGCTTGTATACACCATTGGTATTTTCTGTCTGGTCAGGGAATTTTGTATACATTTCCTTTATCAACAAGGGCCATCAACCACAGAAGATACAGCTGTTGAGATCCAGTGAGGAATTGGATATGGTCGTTTTGATACCGATGGATCAAATAATTGTGCTGCCAGCAGACACAAACGCAAACTTAGGCGTTAATTCTGTGGCTCAATTAACGCCTACGTGCATGTTACCATACTCTGATCTGCCCAATTGGAAGGGTGTACTAGTTACACGACCTGCTGGAATTGTTAATGAGTTGGAAATGGTCAAAGGGGATGCTGAAATTGAAACCAAAATTATTGAGACAGCAGCTGGATTTACAACGATCAGATTATGCTTTAAAGAGAACACACGAGAATTTGAAATTGATGTTCGTACCCTGCGGCAAGAAGGGTCATTCACCTTACGATACTCAATTAAGAAGTGATGAAAGAATAAAAAATCTTAATAAAAAAATAATTTAAACATATATATAACAAGGAGAAATACCAGCAAGCGTCAGCCAGGGCAAAGTGGTAACAATTAATCATTTCGAGGATTTTCGTTAATGTCAATCTTTATAACTTTATCAGGATTTAAAATAAGATTTGGATCAAGTGCAAGTTTAATTTTTCTCATCATATTAACAGCCTCAGGACCTAATTCATCTTGTAAGAATTCACGTTTACCAATACCAACACCATGTTCACCAGTGGCGGTACCTTCCATACTCAATGCTCTATGAACCATATTTTTAACGATCTGAGTAACTTTAACCCTTTGTTCTTCAGGGAAAACAATTAAGGCATGATAATTACCATCAGCAGCATGTGAAACAATACTAGCCATAACCCCATTTCTGTCTAACTCCTCCCTAGTAGATTGTAAACTTTCAACTAATTTAGAAATTGGCACGGCAACATCCGTTGTCCAAACTTGAACATTTTGGCCATATCTTTTACGACCTTCATCAATGGTACTCCAAAGGGCCACCTTACGAGCAGTCCAAAGTTCATCTTTTTCATCTTCATCCTTTGCAAGTTTGAATTTACCCAAATTTTCTTGACAAATATTTTGAACTTCTAAGGTCATCTCATTGCAAATGGCCTCACTTTGACCACCAATTTTAAACATAATCGTTGGTAATTCATCATATTTACTAGTAACTTGACCACTATTATTAACGAATTTCATCATTTCTTTATCTAATAATTCCATTGCATTTGGTAAAAGTCCAGATTTAACAATATTTTGAACGGCCAAGGCAGCATTGGATAAATGTGGGAAGCTAACAACTGCCACCCTTTCAAATTTTGAACGAACCCATAATTTGAGAGTGATCTCAGTAACAATTCCAAGTGTGCCCTCACTGCCAACTATTAAATTAGTTAGATTATAACCACAAGATGATTTTCTAGGTCTTTGCCTTGTTTTAACGATGGTACCATCAGCTAAGACAACCGTTAAAGCAATAACATTTTCACGCATTGTACCATATTTACCCGCATTGGTTCCAGAACAAGAGGTTCCAACCATACCACCAATACAAGCACCCGGGCCCGGATCAGGACCAAACAATAAATTATATGACTTTAAGTAGTCGTCTAAATATTGCCAATCAACGCATGGTTGAACAACAACGTCCAAATCATTTTCATGCAATTTTAAAATGGTACTCATTCTACTCATGTCAATGCAAATACCATTTCTAGTGGAGATATAATGTCCTTCAAGTGAGGTACCACCAGAATAAGGCACAATGGGGACATTAAATTGATGAGCTAATTGAAGTATTTTTGAAACATCTTGAGTTGACTCAGGGAAAATAATTGCAAATGGCTTTTCACTAGGATTTGGATGATCTGTTGACCAGTATGAATCTGAATGGGAGGCAATTTCTGAATTTGAAATGCTAATTTGATCATTCTTTAAAACCTCTCCAAGTTTTTCAATTAATGGTTGTGGATCTTCATAAATTGGTGGTGATATTTCTTTCAATGAAGTCGTAGAAGTTTTTAGTGAAGGATCAATACGAGCACCATTGTAAATCTGATTCATCGTGTAGGCAGATCCAACAACAGCACCACCACCTATGGCAAACCATTTGAATGCATTCCAAAAGGAGCCATTCGCATTTGTCTTCGAGTTAACTTCGATGGACCCTTTAAAAATGATCCTAGAGCAGGAAAAGCAGCGTGCAAATTGTCTTTGCATTTTTCGGTTCTTGTTAGTAATTTAGTTGATAGTTTGATAAAATTCTAGTGTTCAAGTGAGTGTGGGGTGAGGCGGGGAACGTGGGATGATCATAATTATCCCACACCTAAAAAAACAAAAAACAAAACAACTAGGATAAATGCTATTCAATAACAGCCTGAGTGGCTGAAATATTTTGCCAATAAATCACGACTAGTATCTATTCAAGAAAGCTTAGATTAAACGGTTTCGGAGGCCGGGCCTCCAACTCCGGAATTTTTTTTTTTTGGCCAATATCCGACGCTTGCCGTGTTTAGCCGAAATTGTATTTTTTTTAAAAAAAAGGTGGCGCATGAAATATTTTTTTCGCATGCGCCACATTTAATTATGTGCGACATGACTTTTGACACAGAAAACACCAAACAAACAAATAGTCAAACCAAACCAAACCAAACCCAGGACCAGCCATGGATACACCACGAGACGTGCGTCTATTACATCTCATACTGGCAGCACAAAATGTACAATCATATGATCCACATGTGCCGCTGATGCTGATGGATTTTGCCCACAGATACACCTCCCAGGTTTTACAAGACGCCATCATATATAACGATTACGCAAATCCGGTGCAAACTAACGCAGGTAATCAAGGAAATAGTGGTGTACCATTGACAAACGAAGACATTCGTCTTGCAGTGGCAGCAAGAACCGCATACCAGTTTAAACCAGTGCCAGGTAAAAAGGCCGTTTTGGAACTAGCCAGAGAACGTAATGAAAAGCCACTGCCAGCAGTGGTGCCCATGTGGGGGCTTCGTTTGCCACCAGAAAAATACTGTCTTACCAATAGCGACACTGTTGGTGGTGTTAGCACAGAAACAAACCCTAAATAATCGATTTTTCTTTTCTAATTGTCAAAATTCCGAATAAACAGTCACGTGACCGTGTTTGTGGAGTCAAATTGTGTGGCTTGTTTTTGCCAACTTTTGAATTTATGTTTTATTGCAGAGCAAGCTTTATTCGCAGTATGCACGTGAAGGCATTGCCTATGAGATGGAAAAGTGGTGATAATTATTGTTATATTATTAGTGATGAGGCCACATCGCAATCTTGGATAATTGATCCAGCGTATCCTTCTGAGATTACTCCATATTTAAACAAAGAGGCTGCTGATATTCAAATGAATGCCATCGTTAACACACACCATCATTCGGATCATTCAGGTGGTAATTCGACCCTTTTGTCAATGTACAATGTGCCAGTTATTGCAGGTAGAGGCTCTCCATGTGTTTCGTATACACCTGCGGATGGTGAGGTTATTCAGCTTGGTCAAATTGAAATTACGGCTATTCACACGCCTTGCCATACACAGGATTCCATTTGCTATTATGCCAAGGATGCCACAGGATCGGCATTATTTACAGGAGATACTTTATTTACAGCTGGTTGTGGTAGATTCTTTGAAGGTAATAGCAGTGAAATGATGTCTTCACTGGCCAAGTTGACGAAATTACCAAATGACACAATTGTTTATCCAGGTCATGAATATACAAAGGGAAACGTTAAATGGGCTAAATCTATATTAAATAATGAGGCATTGGATAAATTATCAGATTTTTGCAATAATAATGAAGTTACAACGGGGAGATTCACCATTGGTGATGAACTGAAATTTAATCCATTTTTAAGATTAAATGATCCACAAGTTTTAAAGGCTACTGGTGAATCAGATCCTGTTAAGGTGATGGACACATTGAGAACATTGAAAAATAACTTTTGAGTGATAGATGCTGGGCCTCTTTTGCGGCTAGACCTTTGTTCTTTGTTCTCTGTTTTTTTATTTTATTTTGTTTTGTTTTATTATATACCTTGTAGGAAACTATATATATAGATTTTGCGTCACCTATTGTTTAAAACACCAAGCTTGAGTCTTGAATTGATGATAATGTTAAGAACTGTATTACCAAAAGAAATGACCATATTGTGGATTTTTCTAATGGGATTTGGTATTGAAAAATAGATTTACATTTATCAGCTTGCCATAAATAAGGTTTCAAGGTCCAATTTCCCTTTTAGTAAATTTGTTTTTTTCGTGCCTGTAAACGCGGCAGATTACAATTTCCTGTGAGTCACTTGATCCAATTCCTATAATCTCTATTTTTCACCTTTAACTGGAAGGGAATCTGCATTTAGTTTTCTAATTTATCTGGAAATTGCTTGGTATTTTTATAATGGCGAAACGATGATTTACACGCAGGTGGTCTTGCTCAATACCAGTTACTATTTTTCATTTGGTGATCGTAACCAACCACTCCCAGGCGCTTTGCTGATCTTCCAAACTTCTTAATTGAACTTACAGGTTAAACAAAAATTACAATCAAGCAATCAAAATAAAAAAATAATTTATCGAAATATTCACAGCCACTAGAATGCCTTATAAACACCGTATTGTTTGAAACTTTTGTGTACCACAGAGTCTAAAGTTGAAGTTGTATATTTTACATTTGTCGTGTAAAAAAAACATCATCAGGTGGGTGAATGATCTCAGTGCACATCATCCAACACGACACAAAAAAAACGTCTATATTTATAAATATAGCCTATATGAGAAATAAGAAAACCTTTTGATATTTTGTGCTTATTCAAAGTTTTTACTGTTATAATGAGGGTATGCTTTCCTGCGTTTTTGTCATGTTTGCTATCAGCATATGCAATTACCCTATATACCTCTGAATATGCATGTAAAATTTGCTCTTTTTCTGCCACTGGCTTAAATATCAGATATTTCGAATATCCCTATTATGATACAACTCTTGCTGATAATATAAATTTTTTAGCATCTGGTTATACCACGAGAAAGTTAATGGGCACAGCAAAACATGTTGATCAAGCTTCAATTAACTTTTATGTTCCAACAGATGGTGCAAGTCTTACAACAAATATGTTTGGTATGAATGTTTACTATACCCATTTTACATTTGAATATACTGGTTATTTTTATGGTACGTTTTATATATTTAGTTCACTTGTGAAATTTTCATATTATTATTTTTGTGTTTTTACTAACTTCTTACTTAATAGCAACAACATCTGGTATATACGAATTTGCAATTACAAACGTTGACGATCGTGCTATGTTTTGGTTAGGTTCTGGTGCCTTTGATTGTAGAGACACAACGAAAATCCCAAGTAATGCCAAATCGGCATATGTGGGAGTTGCTCTTAAAACTATCAGTGGTAATGGTTCCATGTATTCATATCTATATCTTGATGAAGGCTTGTATTATCCTATGAGAATTGTTTATGTCAATTGGAGAAAAGACGGTTACCTAAAATTTTATATTATTGGTCCTACTGGTTCTGTTTACAATAACCAACTGACAAGGGTTGTTTACTCACCTGACAATGCAGTGAACAGTTACTGTGAATCTGATACTACTGTTTATCTTCCACCAATATCGGAAACTATAACATCGGGTACAGTTCCTACTTCATACACAACACGAACTATTATTACCAATGGTACTGGGAGCACACTGTATACAACAACAAAATATGTTACCGTGGTTCCAGTTCCAACCCGGACAACAACCTCTGGAAGTACTTCGAATACCTATATTACTACAATTACCACTACCAATACATCAGGAACCACCACATATACGGAAGTTATCGTTGTTGAGCCTACCACACCACATCCAACCCGTATCACCACTGATGGTACCACGTCCACCACGTACACGACGACAGTGACCACGACCAATTCAGATGGTAGTGAGACCACGTACACGGAGGTTGTTGACGTTGAGCCTACCACCCCACATCCTACACGTACCACCACTGATGGTACCACGTCCACCACGTACACGACGACAGTGACCACGACCAATTCAGATGGTAGTGAGACCACGTACACGGACGTTGTTGACGTTGAGCCTACCACACCACATCCAACCCGTATCACCACTGATGGTACCACGTCCACCACGTACACGACGACAGTGACCACGACCAATTCAGATGGTAGTGAGACCACGTACACGGAGGTTGTTGACGTTGAGCCTACCACACCACATCCAACCCGTATCACCACTGATGGTACCACGTCCACCACGTACACGACGACAGTGACGACGACCAATTCAGATGGTAGTGAGACCACGTACACGGAGGTTGTTGACGTTGAACCTACCACACCACATCCAACCCGTATCACCACTGATGGTACCACGTCCACCACGTACACGACGACAGTGACCACGACCAATTCAGATGGTAGTGAGACCACGTACACGGAGGTTGTTGACGTTGAGCCTACCACACCACATCCGACCCGTATCACCACTGATGGTACCACGTCCACCACGTACACGACGACAGTGACGACGACCAATTCAGATGGTAGTGAGACCACGTACACGGAGGTTGTTGACGTTGAACCTACCACACCACATCCAACCCGTATCACCACTGATGGTACCACGTCCACCACGTACACGACGACAGTGACCACGACCAATTCAGATGGTAGTGAGACCACGTACACGGAGGTTGTTGACGTTGAGCCTACCACACCACATCCAACCCGTATCACCACTGATGGTACCACGTCCACCACGTACACGACGACAGTGACGACGACCAATTCAGATGGTAGTGAGACCACGTACACGGAGGTTGTTGACGTTGAACCTACCACACCACATCCAACCCGTATCACCACTGATGGTACCACGTCCACCACGTACACGACGACAGTGACCACGACCAATTCAGATGGTAGTGAGACCACGTACACGGAGGTTGTTGACGTTGAGCCTACCACACCACATCCAACCCGTATCACCACTGATGGTACCACGTCCACCACGTACACGACGACAGTGACCACGACCAATTCAGATGGTAGTGAGACCACGTACACGGAGGTTGTTGACGTTGAGCCTACCACACCACATCCAACCCGTATCACCACTGATGGTACCACGTCCACCACGTACACGACGACAGTGACGACGACCAATTCAGATGGTAGTGAGACCACGTACACGGAGGTTGTTGACGTTGAACCTACCACACCACATCCAACCCGTATCACCACTGATGGTACCACGTCCACCACGTACACGACGACAGTGACCACGACCAATTCAGATGGTAGTGAGACCACGTACACGGAGGTTGTTGACGTTGAGCCTACCACACCACATCCAACCCGTATCACCACTGATGGTACCACGTCCACCACGTACACGACGACAGTGACCACGACCAATTCAGATGGTAGTGAGACCACGTACACGGAGGTTGTTGACGTTGAACCTACCACACCACATCCAACCCGTATCACCACTGATGGTACCACGTCCACCACGTACACGACGACAGTGACCACGACCAATTCAGATGGTAGTGAGACCACGTACACGGAGGTTGTTGACGTTGAGCCTACCACACCACATCCAACCCGTATCACCACTGATGGTACCACGTCCACCACGTACACGACGACAGTGACCACGACCAATTCAGATGGTAGTGAGACCACGTACACGGAGGTTGTTGACGTTGAGCCTACCACACCACATCCAACCCGTATCACCACTGATGGTACCACGTCCACCACGTACACGACGACAGTGACGACGACCAATTCAGATGGTAGTGAGACCACGTACACGGAGGTTGTTGACGTTGAACCTACCACACCACATCCAACCCGTATCACCACTGATGGTACCACGTCCACCACGTACACGACGACAGTGACCACGACCAATTCAGATGGTAGTGAGACCACGTACACGGAGGTTGTTGACGTTGAGCCTACCACACCACATCCAACCCGTATCACCACTGATGGTACCACGTCCACCACGTACACGACGACAGTGACCACGACCAATTCAGATGGTAGTGAGACCACTTACACGGAAGTCGTGGATGTGGAGCCTACCACACCACATCCAACTGTTACTAGTTCGACTACTTTCGTCAGTTGGTGGAATAGTACCAGTAGTACCAGGACACCAGATAATGACATTACGGTGGAAACTGATTTGCCGACGGGAGAATCTGAATTTGAAACTGTAACTAGTTTCGATGATTCAACCTTAGGTACGATTACCAGAACTACGAGCACGACTACATATTTTTCAGTTTCTTTCAATCCACCAGAATACACACCAAGTGGATCATCAGTTTCAAGTTTGTCCAGCAGTTCATTGAGCTCCTCATTGGATGAATACGAAGGGAAAGCTGGTCAGTTTAGTATTCCAAAGTACTTAGTTGCATTGGCTGCACTTTGGATTTAGTTTTCTAATTTTTAATATTTTGGCCGAAGTTTTTTTTTTCATTTTTTATTATATGTTTATTATTTATAGTATTAAATTTTATTTGTTTTACGTATAGCTAATAGAATTAAAATTACTGAAAGGTTTGATCGTTCAGGACATATGCTAAATAAACAATACATATATTTCATAGTTGCAATTATATTTGACATGGAATGAAGTAGAAAACAAAACAATAGATAACCACGTTACTTTTGATTTGATCTTTCTTTTTCTTCGTCATATGGCTCCCAATATTTGTTACCAACTTCGTCCCAACTCATAGATAACGAAGTACCATTAGATTCTGTATAAGATTTTAACATTGCTCTTTGAGTGTCAGCATCGGCATTTTGATATAGGGTTTGAAAGAATGCATCAGGATTTTCATTGTCTTTGTCATTTTCCACTTCCTCGTCAATCTTAGACCAATCAATTTTTTTGCTAAAGCTTGGTAATTTTGAATTTGGTTCACTGTTTGAATTTTTTTCAGTTTCATCATTCAATTCTGGCAAGGATGATGATTGTGATGACAAAAACGTCCATGTGATTGTATCGTTTAATTTCTGCAAATTATACTCTAATTTAGTTCCAAATACTCTGTAGTTTGATTTTTCTGTGTTTACTGAATGTGCAAAATTAATTTCCCAGTTGTAGTCAAAGCCATTAGAATCTTTAAATTCAACTGATAAAGAATTTTCTAAAAGTTTGGAATTTAAAGAATCTGGGTTGATCTTTTTAACGTAAATTGAAAGTGTGATAGAATCGATGGAGTCAAACCAGTCAAAGCGAACGTTTTGTTTAACTGGTGACGGTTTTGGCACAGAGACTGATGCTGGAACCTTTGAAAGCTCTGTCACTTCAGTGATTTTCCCTTTCTCTGATGCAACTCGGGTCTCGTTATCATCCAATGCTGGAGATGATGGTCCTGGTACTGGCGCTGTTTCTTGCCACTCGTGTTTTATTTCCTTTTCTTTATTCCTAATCTCTTCATTTGGAATACCAGCTTTAATGAGTTTACGTTCACACATCCCTTTCCATAGTTTTGCCTCGCCATTGCCATCTTTTAAAAGAGCAATGTTAAACCATTTAAAGGCATCTTCATAATCTTTCAGTTTAAAACTGGTAATACCCTTTTGAACACAAGCCTCAGATACAACTGTGTCGTTATTCCCCTTTTCAAATGCCAATTCAATGGCCTGGTCAGCATATTCGCAGGCAAGGTCAAGTTTGCTTGACCGGGTGCAACATACACTCATTGTTATTAAAGCCTGCAAGGTTTTTGGATGATTTCTGAGAATCGATTCTAAGATATCTTCACAAGAACCAAAATTCCCCTTTTCAAGGGCCCTTTTGGCTTCACTGATTGACATTTACCCAAAGAAAGTGTGCAGCTTAATTGTTAGAAAACAAAAGGTGCGATCTATTTTCTGTAGGGCTTAATATTACACAGATCATTTCATAATATACACAATTATAAAGTAGGCTGGGGATAAATTGAAGCAAAAATTAAAACAGTACCAAGTTCCCAAAATTTCTATTAATTTGTTTCACTTTACTTCAATTTCCCCGATTATTTATTTTATTTTGTTTACAGCTGGTTGTGGTAGATTCTTTGAAGGTAATAGCAGTGAAATGATTTCTTCACTGGCCAAGTTGACGAAATTACCAAATGACACAATTGTTTATCCAGGTCATGAATATACAAAGGGAAACGTCAAATGGGCTAAATCTATATTAAATAATGAGGCGTTGGATAAATTATCAGATTTTTGCAATAATAATGAAGTTACAACGGCGAGATTCACCATTGGTGATGAACTGAAATTTAATCCATTTTTAAGATTAAATGATCCACAAGTTTTAAAGGCTACTGGTGAATCAGATCCTGTTAAGGTGATGGACACATTGAGAACATTGAAAAATAACTTTTGAGTGACAGATTCCGTGCCTCTTTTCTGAATAGACCCTTTTCTTTGCTGTGTTGTTTTTCTGCATCTTTCATCTAATATTTAATATGACCTGTGTTTTTAATCAACTACTTTAGTTATAGTTACGTTCCATTTGAATTTTGTTTGACCTCAGCTATATTTTTTTTGAAAAAAAACGGTGGGCTTAAACTCTATAGGCACATGTGAAAGCAAAGTTTGGCCTTTAAAATTTAATCGTTTTTACAGTAAATCAGATCCTTGAGTATCTTTTCCAAAGTATTTTTTTTACAACAGAAAACTAGTAAAATATGGTCTACGACACTAGAAATGGACATTTACTCCATTTTCTAATTCATTAGATGAACAGTTCACCGAGCTAGGAATTGTTAATGAAGGCAACCTTTCTGCGGCAAAGACGGATGGTTAAAAAAATTCAAGGAATAAAAAAACAACACAGCATTCATCAGCTTGTGTTGATTTTATCCGTGCAATATCAAAATTTTAGGGAATAAATTTCCACAAAAAACATAACATCAGACATCCTTCAAAGGCTGAAAATGGAAGCAATACATATGATTCAGATGTTTAATAATTTTAAAAAATTGCAAGTCTCTAAGCTTCAACAATTCACCATTTGGCCCTACCAATATTATCTTAGCTTACGTTACAAAATGAACCGGGATGTGCGAGTTTGTGTACATCAATTTTAATGGGAAAAAAAGGGGCCGTGTTAAGGATCAGCAACACGTGTTACACGCTTGGAAACCTTATATAATATGATACCCAGGCCCCAGAGCTATTACAATTAAGCTTAATTCAGTAAAACAATGTTTTTGGCTAAATTCATATTTTTGGTAAGCATATTTTGGATTACCAGATGTTCAGCAGTTGATACATCTATTGAAACAACAATTGAAGACACCAGTCACACGACAACATTCAAAACAGCAAGTGCTTGTTCTTTCCCTTCTTTCAGTTCAGGTTCCACTGGTTTTTTTTTAAAATATTACAATTACCCGTGGAGTAATAGTGACTTGTACAGTGATACATCATTTATGGCAACCCAATACACTCGATATTCACTTTTTAATACAGCATCTGGGATTGCTCCTACATATATTTCACGAACGGCTGGAGGTAGCACTGATATCTCCAATACTTATGGTTTTAATTATTATGCTTCACATTTCACCTTTGAATACACTGGTTTTTATCTGCGTATGTGTTTATTATCTTTCACAATTTTTAAAATTTAATGTACTAACTTTTTAAAGCGGACTTGACTGGTCTTTATCTTTTCAGTCTACTAGATGTCGACGATTCGGCAATAGTTTGGATTGGTTTAGGAGCTTTTGATTGTTGTGATTCAAATATTCTGCCATCTGGAAGCGAAGATACGTTCATTACATTTGCCACTCACAAATGGTGGGGTGATGGAATTATTACAAATGCTTTTTCGTTTGTTTATTTAGAATCTGGTTTTTATTATCCTATGCGAATTGTTTTTGTGAATGTTGTTACAGCAGCAGTTTTTGAGTTAAGACTTACAGATCCTAACGGATCCGACGTCGATCTTTTGAAAAATGTATACAATCCAAAAGCTTATATCGGTCAATGTTATCAAACAACAATAACTCAACCTTCCAGTACCACACCATATCCTACACGTACCACCACTGATGGTACCACATCTACCACATACACCACCACAGTGACGACGACCAATTCGGATGGTAATGAGACCACGTACACGGAGGTTGTTGACGTTGAGCCTACCACACCATATCCTACACGTACCACCACGGACGGTACCACGGCCACCACGTACACCACCACAGTGACGACGACCAATTCGGATGGTAATGAGACCACGTACACGGAGGTTGTTGACGTTGAGCCTACCACACCATATCCTACACGTACCACCACTGATGGTACCACATCTACCACGTACACGACGACAGTGACGACGACCAATTCGGATGGTAATGAAACAACGTACACGGAGGTTGTTGACGTTGAGCCTACCACACCATATCCTACACGTACCACCACTGATGGTACCACATCTACCACATACACCACCACAGTGACCACGACCAATTCGGATGGTAATGAGACCACGTACACGGAAGTCGTGGATGTGGAGCCTACCACACCATATCCTACACGTACCACCACTGATGGTACCACATCTACCACGTACACGACGACAGTGACCACGACCAATTCGGATGGTAATGAGACCACGTACACGGAAGTTGTTGACGTTGAGCCTACCACACCATATCCTACACGTACCACCACGATGGTACCACATCTACCACATACACCACCACAGTGACCACGACAATGGTATGAGACCACGTACACGGAGGTTGCACGTTGAGCCTACCACACCACATCCAACCCGTATGATGTACCGTCCACCACGTACACGACGACAGTGACCACGACCAATTCAGATGGTAGTGAGACCACGGGAGGTTGCTTGACGTTGAGCCTACCACACCACATCCACACACCGTACCACTGATGGTACCACGGCCACCACATACACCACCACAGTGACCACCAGACCACCTGGATGAAAACAACGTACACGGAAGTCGTGGATGTTGAGCCTACCACACCATATCCTACACGTACCACCACTGATGGTACCACGGCCACCACATACACCACCACAGTGACCACGACCAATTCGGATGGTAATGAAACAACGTACACGGAAGTCGTTGATGTTGAGCCTACCACACCATATCCTACACGTACCACCACTGATGGTACCACATCTACCACATACACCACCACAGTGACCACGACCAATTCAGATGGTAGTGAGACCACGTACACGGAGGTTGTTGACGTTGAGCCTACCACACCACATCCAACCCGTACCACCACTGATGGTACCACGTCCACCACGTACACGACGACAGTGACCACGACCAATTCAGATGGTAGTGAGACCACGTACACGGAGGTTGTTGACGTTGAGCCTACCACACCATATCCTACACGTACCACCACGGACGGTACCACGGCCACCACGTACACCACCACAGTGACCACGACCAATTCGGATGGTAATGAGACCACGTACACGGAGGTTGTTGACGTTGAGCCTACCACACCATATCCTACACGTACCACCACTGATGGTACCACGGCCACCACATACACCACCACAGTGACCACGACCAATTCGGATGGTAATGAAACAACGTACACGGAGGTTGTTGACGTTGAACCTACCACACCACATCCAACCCGTATCACCACTGATGGTACCACGTCCACCACGTACACGACGACAGTGACCACGACCAATTCGGATGGTAATGAGACCACGTACACGGAAGTCGTGGATGTGGAGCCTACCACACCATATCCTACACGTACCACCACTGATGGTACCACATCTACCACATACACGACGACAGTGACCACGACCAATTCGGATGGTAATGAAACAACGTACACGGAGGTTGTTGACGTTGAGCCTACCACACCATATCCTACACGTACCACCACTGATGGTACCACATCTACCACATACACGACGACAGTGACCACGACCAATTCGGATGGTAATGAAACAACGTACACGGAGGTTGTTGACGTTGAGCCTACCACACCATATCCTACACGTACCACCACTGATGGTACCACGGCCACCACATACACCACCACAGTGACCACGACCAATTCGGATGGTAATGAAACAACGTACACGGAAGTCGTGGATGTTGAGCCTACCACACCATATCCTACACGTACCACCACTGATGGTACCACATCTACCACATACACGACGACAGTGACCACGACCAATTCGGATGGTAATGAAACAACGTACACGGAGGTTGTTGACGTTGAGCCTACCACACCATATCCTACACGTACCACCACTGATGGTACCACGGCCACCACATACACCACCACAGTGACCACGACCAATTCGGATGGTAATGAAACAACGTACACGGAAGTCGTTGATGTTGAGCCTACCACACCATATCCTACACGTACCACCACTGATGGTACCACGTCCACCACGTACACGACGACAGTGACCACGACCAATTCAGATGGTAGTGAGACCACGTACACGGAGGTTGTTGACGTTGAGCCTACCACACCATATCCTACACGTACCACCACGGACGGTACCACGGCCACCACGTACACCACCACAGTGACCACGACCAATTCGGATGGTAATGAGACCACGTACACGGAGGTTGTTGACGTTGAGCCTACCACACCATATCCTACACGTACCACCACGGACGGTACCACGGCCACCACGTACACCACCACAGTGACGACGACCAATTCGGATGGTAATGAGACCACGTACACGGAGGTTGTTGACGTTGAGCCTACCACACCATATCCTACACGTACCACCACTGATGGTACCACATCTACCACATACACCACCACAGTGACCACGACCAATTCGGATGGTAATGAAACCACGTACACGGAGGTTGTTGACGTTGAGCCTACCACACCATATCCTACACGTACCACCACGGACGGTACCACGGCCACCACATACACGACGACAGTGACCACGACCAATTCGGATGGTAATGAAACAACGTACACGGAAGTCGTGGATGTGGAGCCTACCACACCATATCCTACACGTACCACCACTGATGGTACCACATCTACCACATACACCACCACAGTGACCACGACCAATTCGGATGGTAATGAGACCACGTACACGGAGGTTGTTGACGTTGAGCCTACCACACCATATCCTACACGTACCACCACTGATGGTACCACATCTACCACATACACCACCACAGTGACCACGACCAATTCGGATGGTAATGAAACCACGTACACGGAGGTTGTTGACGTTGAGCCTACCACACCATATCCTACACGTACCACCACGGACGGTACCACGGCCACCACATACACGACGACAGTGACCACGACCAATTCGGATGGTAATGAGACAACGTACACGGAAGTCGTGGATGTGGAGCCTACCACACCATATCCTACACGTACCACCACTGATGGTACCACATCTACCACGTACACCACCACAGTGACCACGACCAATTCGGATGGTAATGAAACAACGTACACGGAAGTCGTGGATGTGGAGCCTACCACACCATATCCTACACGTACCACCACTGATGGTACCACATCTACCACATACACCACCACAGTGACCACGACCAATTCGGATGGTAATGAAACCACGTACACGGAGGTTGTTGACGTTGAGCCTACCACACCATATCCTACACGTACCACCACGGACGGTACCACGGCCACCACATACACGACGACAGTGACCACGACCAATTCGGATGGTAATGAAACAACGTACACGGAAGTCGTGGATGTTGAGCCTACCACACCATATCCTACACGTACCACCACTGATGGTACCACATCTACCACATACACCACCACAGTGACCACGACCAATTCAGATGGTAGTGAGACCACGTACACGGAGGTTGTTGACGTTGAGCCTACCACACCATATCCTACACGTACCACCACTGATGGTACCACGGCCACCACATACACCACCACAGTGACCACGACCAATTCGGATGGTAATGAAACAACGTACACGGAGGTTGTTGACGTTGAACCTACCACACCACATCCAACCCGTATCACCACTGATGGTACCACGTCCACCACGTACACGACGACAGTGACCACGACCAATTCGGATGGTAATGAGACCACGTACACGGAAGTCGTGGATGTGGAGCCTACCACACCATATCCTACACGTACCACCACTGATGGTACCACATCTACCACATACACGACGACAGTGACCACGACCAATTCGGATGGTAATGAAACAACGTACACGGAGGTTGTTGACGTTGAGCCTACCACACCACATCCAACTGTTACTAGTTCGACTACTTTAGTCAGTTGGTGGAATAGTACCAGTAGTACCAGGACACCAGATAATGACATTACGGTGGAAACTGATTTGCCGACGGGAGAATCTGAATTTGAAACTGTAACTAGTTTCGATGATTCAACCTTAGGTACGATTACCAGAACTACGAGCACGACTACATATTTTTCAGTTTCTTTCAATCCACCAGAATACACACCAAGTGGATCATCAGTTTCAAGTTTGTCCAGCAGTTCATTGAGCTCCTCATTGGATGAATACGAAGGGAAAGCTGGTCAGTTTAGTATTCCAAAGTACTTAGTTGCATTGGCTGCACTTTGGATTTAGTTTTCTAATTTTTAATATTTTGGCCGAAGTTTTTTTTTTCATTTTTTATTATATGTTTATTATTTATAGTATTAAAATTTTATTTGTTTTACGTAGCTAATAAAATTAAAATTACTGAAAGGTTTGATCGTTCAGGACATATGCTAAATAAACAATACATATATTTCATAGTTGCAGTTATATTTGACATGGAATGAAGTAGAAAACAAAACAATAGAAAGCCACGTTACTTTTGATTTGATCTTTCTTTTTCTTCGTCATATGGCTCCCAATATTTGTTACCAACTTCGTCCCAACTCATAGATAACGAAGTACCATTAGATTCTGTGTACCATTTTAATTGACAAAACATTTTCATGTTTTATAACCATTGGGACTTGGTATTGAACGGTAAAGTTATCACCAAATTTTATATTTTTATATGTATTATTTTTACTATTGTTAATTTCACATAAAATTTTCTTTTTCGAAACAGACCTAAAAATGAAAGAATGCTGTATCGGAGGCCGGGCCTCCAACTCCGGAATTTTTTTTTTTTGGCCAATATCCGACGGTTGCCGTGTTTAGCCGAAATTGTATTTTTTTTTTAAAAAAAGGTGGCGCATGAAATATTTTTTCGCATGCGCCACATTTAATTATGTGCGACATGACTTTTGACACAAAAAACACCAAACAAACAAATAGTCAAACCAAACCAAACCAAACCCAGGACCAGCCATGGATACACCACGAGACGTGCGTCTATTACATCTCATACTGGCAGCACAAAATGTACAATCATATGATCCACATGTGCCGCTGATGCTGATGGATTTTGCCCACAGATACACCTCCCAGGTTTTACAAGACGCCATCATATATAACGATTACGCAAATCCGGTTCAAACTAACGCAGGTAATCAAGGAAATAGTGGTGTACCATTGACAAACGAAGACATTCGTCTTGCAGTGGCAGCAAGAACCGCATACCAGTTTAAACCAGTGCCAGGTAAAAAGGCCGTTTTGGAACTAGCCAGAGAACGTAATGAAAAGCCACTGCCAGCAGTGGTGCCCATGTGGGGGCTTCGTTTGCCACCAGAAAAATACTGTCTTACCAATAGCGACACTGTTGGTGGTGTTAACACAGAAACAAACCCTAAATAATCGATTTTTCTTTTCTAATTGTCAAAATTCCGAATAAACAGTCACGTGACCGTGTTTGTGGAGTCAAATTGTGTGGCTTGTTTTTGCCAACTTTTGAATTTATGTTGTATTGCAGAGCAAGCTTTATTCGCAGTATGCACGTGAAGGCATTGCCTATGAGATGGAAAAGTGGTGATAATTATTGTTATATTATTAGTGATGAGGCCACATCGCAATCTTGGATAATTGATCCAGCGTATCCTTCTGAGATTACTCCATATTTAAACAAAGAGGCTGCTGATATTCAAATGAATGCCATCGTTAACACACACCATCATTCGGATCATTCAGGTGGTAATTTGACCCTTTTGTCAATGTACAATGTGCCAGTTATTGCAGGTAGAGGCTCTCCATGTGTTTCGTATACACCTGCGGATGGTGAGGTTATTCAGCTTGGTCAAATTGAAATTACGGCTATTCACACGCCTTGCCATACACAGGATTCCATTTGCTATTATGCCAAGGATGCCACAGGATCGGCATTATTTACAGGAGATACTTTATTTACAGCTGGTTGTGGTAGGTTCTTTGAAGGTAATAGCAGTGAAATGATTTCTTCACTGGCCAAGTTGACGAAATTACCAAATGACACAATTGTTTATCCAGGTCATGAATATACAAAGGGAAACGTTAAATGGGCTAAATCTATATTAAATAATGAGGCATTGGATAAATTATCAGATTTTTGCAATAATAATGAAGTTACAACGGGGAGATTCACCATTGGTGATGAACTGAAATTTAATCCATTTTTAAGATTAAATGATCCACAAGTTTTAAAGGCTACTGGTGAATCAGATCCTGTTAAGGTGATGGACACATTGAGAACATTGAAAAATAACTTTTGAGTGATAGATGCTGGGCCTCTTTTGCGGCTAGACCTTTGTTCTTTGTTCTCTGTTTTTTTTTGTTTTTTTTTTGTTTTGTTTCATTATATACCTTGTAGGAAACTATATATATAGATTTTGCGTCACCTATTGTTTAAAACACCAAGCTTGAGTCTTGAATTGATGATAATGTAAAGAACTGTATTACCAAAAGAAATGACCATATTGTGGATTTTTCTAATGGGATTTGGTATTGAAAAATAGATTTACATTTATCAGCTTGCCATAAATAAGGTGTCAAGGTCAAAATTTATTTGGTGCATAACTTTATTATTTAGGGAAGTGTGGGATGAGATGAATCGTGCATTGTGCCTGTGCTGAGTCGAAACCTGTTGATTAAAAATGCTAATAAACTACTTAAACCTATGAAACTATACAGTGTTACGTATGTTTCACCTTTAATTGAAAATATGCACACAGTTAATTGAAAAGATATATGCATATAAAATTTTCAACTCTAATTGTCATTAAGTTGACATTTTTGAATGGCCGAACGGTGACTTACGCAAGTGATCTTCCCATTACCTTTCAGTATACATATTTTTCTTTTCGGGAAATCGTACAACCAACCACTCCCAGGTCCTTTGCTGATATTTCAAACTTTTTCTTTGAACTTGCTAGTTTATACAAAAATTACAATCAAACAATAAAAATAAAAATTTAACAAAATACTAACATCCAGTCCAGTGTCTCATAATCACCTTCTTGTTTAAGATTACTGTGGACAACGATATCTAAGGTTGACGTAGTTGTGCATTTTACATTTGTCGTGCAGAGCAAATATCATCAGGTGCGTGGATAATCTCGGAGCACATCATATCATCCAACTGTACGCAGTATAAATACAGTTCTGGAAAAAGAAGGCAGCCATGAGTTTATACGGTTATTCTAAGGTTTTTTTGTTAGAATAAGGATATTTTTGCCGGCGTTTTGTCTTGCTTGCTATCGGCCTATGCCATTACCCTCTATACCTCTGAATATGCTTGCAAACTTTGCTCTTTTTCTGCTACTGGTTTGAACATAAGATATTTTGATTATCCCTACTATGATGAAACTTTGGCTGATTTAAATTTTTTGGCATCTGGTTATACCACTAGAAAGTTAATGGGCACAGCAAAACATGTAGATCAAGCTTCAATTTACTTTTATGTTCCAACAGATGATACAAATCTTACAACGGATATGTTTGGTATGAATGTCTACTATACCCATTTTACATTTGAATACACTGGTTATTTTTATGGTACGTTTTATATATTTAGTTCACTTGTGAAATTTTCATATTATTATTTTTGTGTTTTTACTAACTTCTTACTTAAAAGCAACAACATCTGGTATATACGAATTTGCAATTACAAACGTTGATGATTGTGCTATGTTTTGGTTGGGTTCTGGTGCCTTTGATTGTAGAGACACAACTAAAATTCCAAGTGATGCCATATCAACATATGTGGGATTTGCTCTTAAAACTATCAGTGGTAATGGTTCCATGTATTCATATCTATATCTTGATGAAGGCTTGTATTATCCTATGAGAATTGTCTATGTCAATTGGAGAAAAGACGGTTACCTAAAATTTTATATTATTGGTCCTACTGGTTCTGTTTACAATAACCAACTGACAAGGGTTGTTTACTCACCTGACAATGCAGTGAACAGTTATTGTGACACTGATACTACTGTTTCTCTTCCACCAATATCGGAAACTATAACATCGGGTACAGTTCCTACTTCATACACAACACGAACTATTATTACCAATGGTACTGGGAGCACACTGTATACAACAACAAAATATGTTACCGTTGTCCCAGTACCAACCCGAACAACTACTTCTGGAAGTACTTCAAATACCTATATTACTACAATAACCACTACCAATACATCAGGAACCACCACATATACGGAAGTTATCGTTGTTGAACCTACCAAACCACATCCTACACGTACCACCACGGACGGTACCACGGCCACCACGTACACGACGACAGTGACCACGACCAATTCGGATGGTAGTGAGGCCACGTACACGGAGGTTGTTGACGTTGAGCCTACCACACCACATCCAACTGTTACTAGTTCGACTACTTTAGTCAGTTGGTGGAATAGTACCAGTAGTACCAGGACACCAGATAATGACATTACGGTGGAAACTGATTTGCCGACGGGAGAATCTGAATTTGAAACTGTAACTAGTTTCGATGATTCAACCTTAGGTACGATTACCAGAACTACGAGCACGACTACATATTTTTCAGTTTCTTTCAATCCACCAGAATACACACCAAGTGGATCATCAGTTTCAAGTTTGTCCAGCAGTTCATTGAGCTCCTCATTGGATGAATACGAAGGGAAAGCTGGTCAGTTTAGTATTCCAAAGTACTTAGTTGCATTGGCTGCACTTTGGATTTAGTTTTCTAATTTTTAATTTTTCAATCAAAGTTTTTTTTTTCATTTTTTTATCTTATGTTTATTATTTTATAGTATTAAAATGTATTTGTTTTACGTATAGCTAATAGAATTAAAATTACTGAAAGGTTTGATCGTTCAGGACATATGCTAAATAAACAATACATATATTTCATAGTTGCAGTTATATTTGACATGGAATGAAGTAGAAAACAAAACAATAGAAAGCCACGTTACTTTTGATTTGATCTTTCTTTTTCTTCGTCATATGGCTCCCAATATTTGTTACCAACTTCGTCCCAACTCATAGATAACGAAGTACCATTAGATTCTGTATAAGATTTTAACATTGCTCTTTGAGTGTCAGCATCGGCATTTTGATATAGGGTTTGAAAGAATGCATCAGGATTTTCATTGTCTTTGTCATTTTCCACTTCCTCGTCAATCTTAGACCAATCAATTTTTTTGCTAAAGCTTGGTAATTTTGAATTTGGTTCACTGTTTGAATTTTTTTCAGTTTCATCATTCAATTCTGGCAAGGATGATGATTGTGATGACAAAAACGTCCATGTGATTGTATCGTTTAATTTCTGCAAATTATACTCTAATTTAGTTCCAAATACTCTGTAGTTTGATTTTTCTGTGTTTACTGAATGTGCAAAATTAATTTCCCAGTTGTAGTCAAAGCCATTAGAATCTTTAAATTCAACTGATAAAGAATTTTCTAAAAGTTTGGAATTTAAAGAATCTGGGTTGATCTTTTTAACGTAAATTGAAAGTGTGATAGAATCGATGGAGTCAAACCAGTCAAAGCGAACGTTTTGTTTAACTGGTGACGGTTTTGGCACAGAGACTGATGCTGGAACCTTTGAAAGCTCTGTCACTTCAGTGATTTTCCCTTTCTCTGATGCAACTCGGGTCTCGTTATCATCCAATGCTGGAGATGATGGTCCTGGTACTGGCGCTGTTTCTTGCCACTCGTGTTTTATTTCCTTTTCTTTATTCCTAATTTCTTCATTTGGAATACCAGCTTTAATGAGTTTACGTTCACACATCCCTTTCCATAGTTTTGCCTCGCCATTGCCATCTTTTAAAAGAGCAATGTTAAACCATTTGAAGGCATCTTCATAATCTTTCAGTTTAAAACTGGTAATACCCTTTTGAACACAAGCCTCAGATACAACTGTGTCGTTATTCCCCTTTTCAAATGCCAATTCAATGGCCTGGTCAGCATATTCGCAGGCAAGGTCAAGTTTGCTTGACCGGGTGCAGCATACACTCATTGTTATCAAAGCCTGCAAGGTTTTTGGATGATTTCTGAGAATCGTTTCTAAGATATCTTCACAAGAGCCAAAATTCCCCTTTTCAAGGGCCCTTTTGGCTTCACTGATTGACATTTACCCAAAGAAAGTGTGCAGCTTAATTGTTAGAAAACAAAAGGTGCGATCTATTTTCTGTAGGGCTTAATATTACACAGATCATTTCATAATATACACAATTATAAAGTAGGCTGGGGATAAATTGAAGCAAAAATTAAAACAGTACCAAGTTCCCAAAATTTCTATTAATTTGTTTCACTTTACTTCAATTTACCCGATTATTTATTTTATTTTTGCCTTGTCTTAATTAATTTTAAGTCATGCTGATTTATCTCATTTCATTTTAATTCATTTTACTCTGAACCGTTCAAGAGTTACTCCATTGTTTGATTACACCATCGTCAACGAGATCAACACCCAAACTTTGCCAGACTGTCCAACTCATTGGATAGTCGAATTTTAATGATGCTTTAATTATATTGGCATCTTCACCTTTGTTAATTAAAGCCTTGCGTATAAATCTATTAGGTTCCTTCATTGACTGTAACTGGCAGGTAAATCCATGCAGGGGCGATCCGTCAGATTTGAAAGCCGGTGCAATATGCGTTGGATTTATCAATGGGTTCGTTGAATTTGAATTATCAGATATAATATCAGGTTCTTTAAAGCATTGAACAAATACAATTTGATGTTTTAAATCCATAACAAATTGAAATCTAACAGGGCATTCACCACCAGATTTTGAATGCTGACTATGCTTGCCAAAGTGAAATTTACACAAAAACTCCCTTTTCCAAACACAACCGGCAAAATGAACAATACCCATTTTTTTACCACCAACAAGCTGCCATTGTCTATTATCTCTTGCTGAACCCTTAATTGGAGGGAAAAATTGATAGACGCACATAAATTGCGTTAGTGAAAAGCAGTGGACGCCTCCATTTTGAATTTCTTTTGCTGCATTAAAACAATTTATAACTTCTAAATCTGTTAATAATGGTAATGAACGTTCAAATTGATTCCAAACATCACTTGGATGTTTCGCCCTTATTAAATTTGAAATGCATATCTGATCAAGTGGAACGTCGTGTGGTATATAATTTGGCGAATGAGAACCTGATAGATATGATCTTATGCTATTTATTGAACAGCTGAATATTTTTTGAATTTTATCAACATACAAAGGATATTGAAAAGTTTCTGTTAGCAAAGCAAAATAGGCAACGCTACCAATTTGTAAACATTCTGTGTTGTTGTGCTGATTGGCAATTAACGAATGTATCGGATAAATATTATCAATACGTTGATATTGCCCATTATATATTGAGTATGTCAAATTTGGATTTTCCATAAATATAAATAAATGATTTGTTATTGAAACAATTTTTTTTTCTAGAAATTCACCCACAAAAACCCAATCGCCTTCTTTAAATCAAATGCAGAAAAAAAAAAGAAACATGCAAAAAAAGTTAAAAATATGTCACTCTCGTACAAGGGACATGTTTTCTAACTTTTCTTTTTTTTTTGCATGTCTGTTTGACTTTAAACGGCTGCAGATCTGGTGTTGTTGTTGTTGTTGTTGTTGTTGTTGTTGTTGTTGTTGTTGTTGTTGTTGTTATGCACCATAAGAAAGCTTATTTCACATTCGTACATATAGGTTTTCCAGGTAGGAGAACAACCACAAACGCCTTTAACTTTTCCCCCCTCCTTCCCCCTACCTAGCTGCACAAACATTTACGGTATTGGAGGGGTGCCCGCCTCAAACCCCGCACATGATGCTACGCCTCGTTTCCCCCCTTTTCCTGCACCAACGCCAGTGAGTCTGGTGCCTTGGGGAATGGTGAAACTTTGCAGTGACGGCATTTTTGTAGTTTGGGGATCCCCCACTTGCGGTTTTCGACGCTGGGGTGCTCATTCGTGGCACGGTGACTCTGCGAACTGGGGAGCTACCCATATTGGCTTTGCCCGAGACGCTGCGTACAGCTCTGTACCCTCTTGAAGTAAAAAAAAGTTTATACTATTGTAGCAAAAACTATAGGGTAACTTGTTCGAATGACGAAAGTCTCCAGCGTTTCAGAGCAAGGCGGAGTGATGATGGTGGTGATGTGATGGTGGTGATGTGATGGCAATTTAACCATACATGTACAAGCAAAAAAATAAATTCCTTTTTATAATTGTCAACGGAGTCTATGTGGTCTCCTATAGCTTTGACTTTGGTTTTTAATACTGAACAGTATTGCAAAAGAGCCTTTGCTCAAAATTTCCATATTTGCAACTTTCGCTTGCCCAATATTGCATCAAGTTATGCAATTACGCTATTATTTATTTGATTTGAAATACAAGAGTGGTGAATTGATATGGAAGTTTGCAAAAAGGACGCATGCATGCATGTATGCACATAGTTATAACATTGCCATGGGTATATCTTTGTCTGCAATGTGTATGTTTGTATGGATAGATCACTGCTTAATGAGTACAGACTCTCAAAAAATAGCAATTAAAAGCAACTATATTCTCCAATAGGAAAAGAAAAGGAAAATAACTAAACCATTGGTGGAAAATGATGTGAAAGATGGTAGAGTCGGATGCAACTTATCAACAATTGAACTTTTAAAACAAAACTAGGTTTAATTTTGGATCCATTTGTTAATAGCTGGAATTACTAATCACATACTAATCTTTCGGAATACCATATTTTGTTTACCTTCTTTATTGGCGTTGTTTTGAGTGGTGTTGCTTTGGTTTGCGTTGCTTTGGTTTGGTTTGGTTTGCTTAGTGGAACTTCCCCCATTGAATCGCCAATGCAACTTCTTAGTGGAGAACTTATAAACGGGTTTGGTTTGTTTGTTTCCCCTTGCTTTTAGACCTGGCAAGACTGTGCAGAGCTTATAGGCAGTTTACCATTTAGCGGCAATATAAAAATGAGTGAATCAATTCCTTATCCTGCTTTAACTTGAAGGGAGGTTATTTGAATTTTAATTGCAAAGTGGAATGATATTTTTATTGTGTTCTTTTTCTTATTTTTCTTTTAAAACAAATGCATATGACCAAAAAATGAATTGGTGATCCTTTAATTGGCTTTTTTATTAAATTTTCATTGCCTTTTCATTTGCAATATCAAAATAAAAACAAAACCAAAATCATACTAAAATTAAAAAATTCAATGGAAACACGTTCAACTCAACAATTGACAAAAAAAAAACATGTGCTGGCGTTTAACCTCCTTTTCCTATTTGCATCTTATAATGGTTGAAATCTCAATTTTGCTTTAAAAATTGCCTTTTAATTTCACCATTTGGTTATTGTTGACTCCTAATTCGCCCAATGGGAAAGTTCTTGAGTTCTTCCTAGGCACTCAAAAACGTGACTATTTCCAGCCATTATTGACATGATTCTCTTGAAAAATATCTTTTTGTGGCTCTGAAACTAAGTCACACTCAATGAGTTTACACCTAAAGAAAGAGGACTTTACAAATCTTTTTAACCTCCATAAAGGTGGTATTGGGCATTTGCATTGAGTGCACCTCCAAGTTGCAGAAATCTTTGTAGGCCAAAGGCTACTCTGCTTCGAGATTCATCATTTACTAATTACTGAATTGTAAAATTGTAATAAAAAAATGAGAGTATCAAAGAAGCTCGTGCCTGAAAAAGGGGGGGTATTGTCGGTTAAGCTCATGGTTTGCCGGCTAGCCACTTTTATTTTTATTGTTGTTTGGTATTATAAAAAAAATTAAACCGTATTTAAAGTCTATATCTTTAAAATATTACTTATGACATTTCCCACTCTGGTGTCCAGGTTTCTTACCTGGGCATCAATTTCAAGTGCCTTTTTTGAGCCTTCCCAAAATTGTTCCAGGGCCAACGAACCCGCCTGTGCTTTATCCCAAGCATTTTTTTCTAAAGTTATCCTTCTGCTAAAGTAGTTTAAAATGGATTGTTTAAATATCAAATACTGATGATAAACCTCATTCTTTGGCAATGTAAAAACTGGTATTGCCTGATCAACGCTCTGAAGATGTGCCGTTGTAAATCCAAAAATTTCATCAAAATTTATTTCCTCCTCCTCTTCAACATATGATGAATAATCTTCATAATCATCAAGTATTGGTCCATCATTAGGATTATTTGGATTTAATTTACGTCTCTTTTGTTCAAAATGATTATTGTATGAGGCCTTCCTTTTTTGACTTAATTGCTCAATTTCTTCTTTAATATTACCCATATCCATCCTTCCCATGGATGAATTGTACTTGCCGCTTCTATTACCTGTTCTAACTTTTTCATTTATAGTTGTCCTGCCTTGAGAATTTATCCCTTGAAAGCTTGAACTCTCTGATAAACGCGGATCAATATTGATGTTGTTTGAACTTGTAAATGGTTTAGGGTGGGATTGATTATATCCTGGAGTTGCTGATTCTGGGAATTGTGTTTCTGTTGGTATTTGTGACTCCTGTGGCTGTGGTGTGTCGTCAATAATAATCGGACTGTCAGGATCCACACCTGGGAAATCCTCATTTGGCACAAAAGAATGGTTTTCGTGGTTTGACCTGAACGTATCTGCAAATGATTCTTTATGTCTTAACTCTTCCTCTTGTGCAAAATGATATTCAACGTTTTCTTCTTCTTCGTCGTCGTTGTCATCATCATGGTCATCCTCGTCCTCGCCATCGTCATCTTCATCGTCATCTTCATCCTCATCGTCAATGACAATTGGATCACCAGAGCTTCCTGATTTTTGTCTACTTGAACGAGTTTGGCGGCCACTGTTGGCATCTTCAACGTCGCTATTTTGATCGGCTGGGTATTGTTTATAATAGGATGGATTTGTGGTGAAACTTCCCGTGTCTTCCCAGCTATGCTGTTTTGTAAATCTATTAGTTGTGAAAGTTTGACGTTGATCTTCCATGCTATCGTACATTGAATTAGAAGAGCCTGTTGAATTTGCAAACTGTGGAGTTTCTTGGCTGTCCTGTGAACTGTTGTCAATTGGGAATCCAAATCTTGAGCTACGAGTCTTTTGACTACTCTTTCTATTATTATCATCATTATTACGATTATCATCATCCTCTTTATTTGATACTCCTTCCTCTTTGATCTTGCTATTTGTCCTTTGATATTCACGTAGCATTTTTTCTGCCTTTTCACGTTCCTCTCTTTCCCTTCTCAATTGAACCTCTCTCTCTCTAGCCTCTTTTTGTTTCTGTTTCATTGCTCTAGCTGCTCTTTTCTCTTGTTCTGCCATCATTTTCCTAGCCTCCTCTTGCATACGTTTCACCTTTTCCTGTTGCTCCTTCACCTTTGAGGCATGGTATGAGTGCTCACGCTCTTGATGACGAGCATGTGCCTCTCGAGCAGCTTTTTCAAAGGTGCTCGTGTAGCTTTCAAAATTTGATCTTCTCTCGTTGTTGTATCCAGTGTATCTGTTAAAATGGCCAAAGCCAAAATTAAAACCTGAGGATCCAAAAAGTGGATCCCCCTTGTAAAAATTGCCGTACGATCCATTGCCAAAGCTTGTACTATTGCCTGATTTGTACCTTTGGCTAAAGTTATCTTGCATGCCCATGCCCATTCCCATGCCTTTATCCTTTTTCATGTCATGATCTTTCCGCCTTGACGGCTCTGATAAAACTGAGTACGCCTCGGAGATTTTCTTGAATTGCTCTGCCGCCTCTGGCGATGGATTCTTGTCCGGGTGATACTTCAGAGCCAGCTTCCTGTAGGCCTTCTTTATCTGGTCTCCAGACGCCGTGGACGGAACCTGGAGTGTAGCGTAGTGGTCCATTTGCCTTGAATGCTAAGTTAAAATCTATGTCAGGAAAAGTGTCGCGTTTTTTTGGCTTTAAACGGGTGTGGGTGTGTAATCGAAAGCTGAGCAGGCTTTTGTGGCCCGTTGGCAGTCCATTAAAAGGGGAAAAGTTAAAAAGGTTGGGTTTTATATTTACTTAAAATTGAAATTAATCTGCATTTGCCGATTTCAAGGCTCAAAAAGCTTATTTTTTGACGTTTGGAGATTTCGCCATAAGAATTTCTTCACTCTGCAGTGCTATTGGAAAGAAAGATGGAACCCTTTGCACATGCAGCAGCGGGGCATCCGGGCACTCTCCAGACGATTGACGGGTCTTTATTTGCAAAACCCACTTCAGAGACTGAAATTGAATTTTACAACTACATTGAAAAGAGACACAGAAAAGGACCGACACTGGATATAGACGCCATTATGAGTGACGAACTCAAACAGCTAGGCAGTGGCATGACCATTATGAATCTATCATCCACAGCTCCCTGTCTAGAGGGTAAAAAAATTTTTAATGGCCATAATGAAGAAACTGACGAGATAGAAAACGTTGACGATGATATCCCCTTGGCTATCTTTTTACCAAAATATTACGGTACTTTGACTCCAGGCATGATTTCAATCTCAAATTCAACAGATATTGATGATGATTTACTTAGAAAGTCCCTGGATACTTTAGAAATCGACAAGAAAACGTATTTACTCTTGTCAAATGCATTGCATGGATTTTCAAAGCCATCGGTATTGGACATAAAACTCGGGAGAATACTATATGCATCGGATGCAACACAGGAAAAAAAGGATAGGATGAAAAGGATCAGTAAGGCCACGACAAGTGGATCATTAGGATATCGTATAGCTGGCATGAAGCTATGGGAGGATGATTTATTCAGTTTGAAAGCAGTCGTGAGTTCTGACGAAGAGGAAGATGGCCAACAAGAAGATAGAGTTGATACACTGCACAATATAATTGATAAGTTACCGGTAATTAAGGACATTGACTATTCAAAAGTTTTAGAAATTCAAAAGCCATCATTGTTATCATTTAATAAGTTTTTTGGGCGAAATATTACTGCCAGCAATATGCCCCAGGCATTAAATCTATTTTTTAGATACAATAATTTACCCAAAGAAATTCAAGATGAAGTAATTGGTAATTTTGTCACTAGAATGCAAGTTTTATATAATTGTCTCTTAGATGAAGAAGTAAGAATCAGATCCAGCAGTTTGCTTCTTGTGCTAGAAACTGATGTGCAGCGATGGCAAAGGAATGAGTTTAAAGACAACGTGCTGCCAGAAATTGAACAAGAAGACGATAGTGAAGATTCTTACGATAATGAAAGTGGTGATATCAAATTTAAGTTGAGCACGTTACAATTGATTGACTTTGCACATGCACATTTGACACCAGGTAAAGGGTACGATGAAGAGCTGCTTTTTGGTCTTGAAAATTTATTTACTTTACTAAAGGAAATATAAAAATAAAAAATCAAATTCGTTTTTAACTAACTTTATATAGTAAATCTAATGAGCACGCAAGCACGCATCCAACTATTTCTTCTTTCTAACCATATTTGCATACTTACCCCTACCAACCTTAACCTTAACAGTTCTACCACCAGAGGCAAATGGTGAAATAACATTTTCTGCAGATCCTGTAGATATAAACTCCATCATTTCCTTTTCATGCTTTCTCATTTGCCATTGTGCCGTTTTAACTGCTTTTTGATATTCTTTTTGATCCTCTGCATAAAAATCTGTTTGGTTGCCTTTGACATGATCAAATCCTTTATTACCATATTTCTTTTGATATCTTTTACTTAATGGATTTGCCATACTATAGACATTACCCCTTGTGTGCCATTGAAAATTTTTACTTAAATGTGGTGTTATTTTACCAGATTCTGCATTGACACTAACAGGAATTCTACGAAGAGTTGCACCACCACATTCAGGACAAAAATTTTTTGCCGTTCCGTCTTTTGGGATTGGTAGCATATGGAAACAGGCATGACATCTCAACATGTAATTTCTAACACGGCGAATTTGCTTCCCTGTCATAGCATTAAGAAGATGAATACCCATTTGTAATGAAACATTTTGACATGCATAATCACCCGTCGAAAAGGCACATAATGAAGGGGTATTTGTTTCGTCTAAATGAGAATTGGCATCCTTTTCTGTCATTTCTTGTAAATTATCAGGAGTGATCCATTCACCATCATCATCATCCGGGTCATATTCAGCTTTCAATGAAGCATCATCTGTAATATCTGCAGTGTTGGTGGTAGCATTTCCATCTAAGGTCTCTTCTTCAGTTTCCGCTTGAGATTCCGCCTCAACGGGTTGTGTCTCAACGCTTTCTTCAACGGGGAGTTCTAAAGATGCCACTGGCGGCGCTGTTGCCGTCTTTAACTGCTTCTTCTTCCCCTTTTTCTTAACAACAATTTCAAAGCCATCATCATCAAATTTTGGACCTGTTGTCTCCTCTTCAACTTGCTCATTTGGCAAATCTTTCCTTTCCTGTCTCTCCTTTTCTTTCATTTCCCAGTATTCTTTCTTCTTAATTTTATCCATAGGTCTGACCTCTCCAGGGAACCTTCTCAATCTGTCCATGCCGTCGTCTCCGTTGGTAGAGTCGTGCACCTCAGCGGCCAGTGCAATAATGTGGATATCGTTGATACTTAACACAGTTGAATCACCAGATTTTTTGGCAAAGTCCCACACCAGATCAATGTACTTCTGGGCTGGCTGCTTAACAACTAGCTTGTCCCCCCATAAAATGAGCTGGTTTCTCACATTTTCGTCTTTTAATTCAGCACGAACGCCTGGAGTTGTGTAGAACTTTTCAGCATTTGCCATCAACTGTGATGCCGGCAATGTCAACAGTGGCCCAGCATCTAAAACAAGTGAGTCCAGCATCTTATTCTACCTGAGTTTTACTTTCACTTTGAATTTCCTAATTGGGAAAAAAATTAAAGAAAAAAAAAAAAAAATTTTTTTACTGCGCCACTTTTTTACTGCGCCACATTTGGCTTTGGGTTAAATTAAATTAAATTAAATTAAATTAAATTAAATTAAATTAAGTTGGCCAAAGGCAAAGAAACGCAAAAACCTGGCCAAGATCAAGAAATGACCAGCAAAGTGCAGTTTGATGCATCTCTGGCATCCAAGAAGTCACCACAGACCCCTATCGTGAGCTCTCCAGAGGTTAATCTCAAGGACTCGCCGTCGGTGCAGGCCATGGCAAATCTGCGTTGCCCATCACCACCGCCAATTTTACAACACGCATCTTCAGCTGTCTCTGTAAAGACAGACCATGTTGATGAAGTCAAGGCTGTTGCTACCCAGCCAAGTATACACAATGTCTTGAACAGTGGTAGCGTGGCTTTCCATGCTTTGAACGCAACAAAGGCGGCACAGGCTGCAAGAGACAGAGAGAGGTCGCAGACGGTTAGCCCGCTCTCTGAACCTCAACATTCAGTCTCTGAGGCAAATTTTACAACTAGTACAGCTGGGGCTAATGTGGCATCCAAGTTAAATGGTGCCTTCTCGCCAAAGGATACGGCCACGGCCGGTGGTCAAACTGGTGCCAGAGGAAGCATTGTTTCACTGGTAACTACAACAACCCCCATTATAGGTACTACATCTTCAGGATCCAATACACCTACGTTGCAAGGTTTAGAAACAAGTCCAAACGGCGCCCACATACGAACATCTTCCATGCATGCACATTTCACTGAAGAGGCAAAACATCCTTCACGTTCAAGAAGCGGATCCTTTAATGATCCGCTGCCTTCTAGCACATCTCTGAATTTAGAGAATGCCATTGTTTCTTCTGTTATGGGTACAGGGTTGGGCTCGGCATCGGGCTCGGGCTCGGGTGTTATCATTGGCTCTGGTGCAGGCTCTAGCACGGCATTGGGACCTGCAGGTAACTTACACTCCAATTCAATGATTTCTTTAAACTCACCAGCTTTAAATTCAATTTCAACTTCAACTGCAACTGCAACTGCAAATCCTCCTAATTTACCCGTTAGCATACGATTAGACCATGAAGATGGACTTTTACATGTGCTTATTGGTGCATGTGGATCTATTAGCATTAAAAAGACAAAGCTAATTATTAACAAACTGCTGGAAATTTACAAAGAAAAAATTAGCATAAAGTTAATTTTAACAAAGGCTGCAGAACATTTTGTCTCTCGCTCAGACTTACCATCACAGGTTCAAATATTTAGAGATCAGGATGAATGGAATACATGGCGTGTACGTACAGATCCTGTTTTACATATTGAACTTCGAAGATGGGCAGATATTTTAATTATTGCTCCTTTATCAGCAAATACATTGAGTAAAATTGCACTTGGATTATGTGACAATTTATTAACAAATGTTGTTAGAGCTTGGAATACACAATATCCAATACTTTTAGCTCCTGCAATGGTTAGTTTTGCCTACGGTAATGCAGTCACAAAGAGACATGCTAAAGAAATTAAAGAAGACATGAAGTGGATAGAAATTTTAAAGCCAACAGAAAAGGTCATTAGTAGTTATGGTGAAATAGGTATGGGTGGTATGATGGATTGGAACGAGATTGTTGTTAAAATTGTGGACAAATTGGGTGGGTATCCAGATGATGAAGAGGACGAGGAGGAAGATGAGGAAGAAGGGGGGAAGAATGACGATGACGATGACGATGACGATGACGATGACGATGACGATGACGATGACGATGACGATGACGATGACGATGACGACGATGATAATGATGATGAACCACAAACAGAGCCGGTATCCAACGCCCAAGGACAACTACAAGAGAACAACAACAAGAAGAATCCCACTGCAGAACAAGTTACCAAGGGGGTAGCTGATCTAAAATTGACAAAGAAGCTCTCGCTAGCGCAAGAGTCGCAACTGAATAACCACACCACCTAAATAGCCGTGTATACATCTAAATATATCCAATATAACTTGCTGAGCAAACGACATTCTTCCGGCCGCGGAGTTTATCCGGAGAGTTTTCTGCCAATTGATGTTCCCAACTCGTATTAAGCAACGGTAGAATGTTAGGATATCACTATCCCACGACTCCGTTTGAGCCCTTTTGGGGTTTTCCAACGGCCACCATTGACTGGTGTGAAGAAAATTATTTGTTTTCTCCTTACATTGCCGAATTGGTTAATTCAACAACAAATTTTGGCTTTATTTTACTTGCCTGTCACCATATTTACTCCACCATTAAAAATAAACACGGATTACTATATATTTTTATATCTATTGGATTTGCCTCTGTTGGTATTGGTAGTTTTATGTTTCATTCAACCTTATGGTACGAACATCAGATGATGGATGAATTACCAATGGTTTGGGTTACGGCTATACCATTTGGCTATATTTATGGCTGGGGGAAAACTGAGCCATATCATACATTATGGAATGTTGGTAATTTTATTTCCACTTGTATTTTCACCTATGTTTACATTTTTATCTTTAGAGATCCTTCATTTCATCAGGTTTACTATGGCCTGTTGAATTTTTTGCTTATTTACAAAACGTATAAAGTTACGCAGGAGGTTATTATTGATAAAAATGCAAGAATTAAACAGTACAAATTATTAACTTTAGCTTTCTCTCTGTTTATTTTTGGATTTTTAATTTGGAATCTTGATAATGCCTTTTGCAAAACTATCATTGGCTGGCGAAGGGAGTATCTTGGTTGGCCATTGGGATTTTTACTAGAAGGACATGGCTGGTGGCATTTATTTACCGGATTGGGTATTTATTATTTTATTGTATATAATATGATCCTTTCAACTTATATGAAGGGGAAAAATGATGAATATGAGGTTGTTAGATATTATGGTATCCTCGTTGAAGTTAGACTTAAAAAATCAAAGAACGATTAATTGATTTATTCATTTAGTTTTATGTTTTTCTTATTTTATTTTATTTTATTTTATTTTATTTTATTATTTTACTGTTGTCTATTTATAAATATCATAAAGAAGATGCATGTTTAGCATACTCCAAATTATTAAGTAAAATTTCTAATCCCTTATCATTTGGTGATTGGGCTTTAGCTTGAGTGGAAACTAGGGAATAAATATCATTTAAAACTGATGAGTACCATAATTCTTTACCAAATATTTGTGCATAAACACCAAGGAACGTACTCAAACTCAACAAATAGTGTAAGTCAACTCTACCCATCTCTGAAACTTTAATTTTCCCAACTAAATTTCTAACACGATCACTCAAACTCAATTCAAGTTCTAAAATTTGATGCTCTTGCAAAGTCGTTGGAACTTTCGATAAAAATTCAAAGTAAATTTTCTGAACTAAATGTCTGAGTGGAATTGGATATGTTTTGTACTCTTCCTTTCTACATAGCTCGTCCAAATATTTTAAAAGTAGTAAAATTGTTTCTTTGTTGCTGCTAATGGTCACATCACTCAATGCCGCACTTAATAATTGACCAATGGCTTTAAATTGAAGCAAAATAACATCTTGTCTAAGCTGAAGGGTAGTTTCATTTATTAAAATATCAAGATGTTCAGTAAATGTGTTAATTGCCTTTGAATCGACCATTAGCAAATTCAGTGGTAGCTTCATCAATAGAAGAATAGACTGAAAATCCCATGGCTTGGAAATATCAAAAATCGAATAAATATTGGCAAAATATTGATTGGCAAAGTTTTTTGGTAAGCAGGAGATAATTTTCTCTTTGATAGAATTAGAAACAATGGCATTAGCTAAAATTAGTAAAAGTGAACCAATATGGCTAGATGCTAAAACCTGATCATCCTTAATAATACCAATTAAGAAATCTTGTAAAATGGCTTCACTTGGTTCATGTGTTGCAAAGGCAACATTAAGTAAAATTTGGTCATCTGTTGGAGTTTTTAATTTTGTCAATAATTTAATGAAAAATGAATTACTTTTACTTTCTTTGTCTTCTTTAAGCCTAGTAGAAAGTGTGAATAGTAATGAATTACCAATTGGTTCATTCTGTTCATTTTGGACTCCTTTAACAGCTGCATGCCAGATTTCGAATTGATCAATAGTAACATCTAAAATGTACTGGGCATTTTGATCAGAACCATTAATTAATTCGCATAGTGAATTAATTACAGAAATACATTCATTTTCTAAATCTGACTTTTTAACTATCCCAAACTCAACAAAATTGGTAATTGTGGAAAATAATTGGATGCACTTTTCATTGGCCAGACATTCTCCATTGGTAGTTAAAATATTGGCCAATAAAATGAAATAAATTTTTAAAATAACTTGCCAGTTCTCATCGCCTTCGTGTATGGTAGATGAAATATTTTCAAGTTTATCTGCCAAGTAGCTGGCATTTGCAGGAACATCTGCAACGTAGTTTCCCAGTACCTTAAATGCAGCTATTTTATACTCTGCATTAGCATCTGGTAAATTAGAAATGATTGAATCAATAAGAGATTTTTCAACGGTGATTCTATTATCTAGTTCTCTTAGACTAACAGAGAGTTCATTTACTTCTTTTAAAGAGGGAGATGGCATTGTGTGCGATTAAAAGTTCAGCTGTGGTTGTGCTCTAAAGGTGAAAAATTTTAAAGGTTGGTAAAAAATTTAATAAGTAATGTATTTAATTGATTGGCTTTATTGTTTTGTTAATATAAGAGTAAAATTATTAGAAAGACAAGGTTTTCAGTTTAACTTTTGTTGACGACATGGCTTTACAGCTTAAAACTTTGATCTTAATGTAAAAAATTGAAAGCCCGCGACCAGGATTGAACTGGTGACCAACAGATTTGCAATCTGCTGCTCTACCACTGAGCTACGCGTGCAGGTTCTGGCTAGATAAATTTTTTGCCATACTTAAAATCATTTATTGGTAGGATTACGTAATTAAGCCGAAACGGGCGCGCGCGAGCTGTTGGACCGAATTATGATATGTTTTGTCAATCTCTAGCTGTCGGACATTGAGAGATAAGTAACAATTATACCGAGATTCAAATTGGCTTTTACCAGTTTGTTGTTATTTCAGGCTGCAGCTAATGGAAATACGATGTCATGTTCCACCAAAAAAATATTTGAAAACATATTGTGTAAGATTCAGGTTACAAGGCTAACTACAATTACTCTTCTACAACTACAATAAAATTTACACTTATAAAAAAATTTGTATGACTATGAAAAGGATCAACCAGATCATTTTACCCATCACCCCCAAATCAAAACAAGTAATCTGAGCTCACTGAGGCTCCCTGTACCGAGGCACAAGTACTATTCAGCAAAACACAAAAAACCTATTGAGATTCAAGATTGTAACAAGTGTAGGAACCAGCGATGAGTAGGAGTCAATTCAATCTAGTTTGCATTAAAAATTGTAGCCAACTATGGAGAAAAAGTTGGTAACAGAGTGTTAGCAAACGGCCAAAAAAAAATTCTATGGATTCCAAAACAAAACCATATATAAAGAAAACAATTTATTAAAAATTATACAGAAAAGTTGCATATAAAAGATGCTTAGTTTTCTGGGACTGTAATAAAAGTAAAAGATAAAATGTTAGTAAAATATTGTTGATATAGCAAAGGGGATAAATTGAATTGAATTTCAATTTGATAAAGTTAACATACCATCAAGTTCACCAGCGTTGATAGCATCGATCAAGTCATGTGGTGGCTTACCGTCAACTCTACAACCAACGGATTGAGCAGTACCAAGGATTTCCTTGACAACAGAAGCCAAGGTCTTACCGAAAGACTTTTCTCTCATGGTTCTAGCAATGTCAAAGATTTCTTCAAGGGCAACGTTACCGCTGTGCTTGACGTTCTTTTCCTTCTTTCTGTCTCTTGGAGCTTCCTTCAAAGCGGCAATGACCAAAGAAGAAGCAGATGGAACAACAGAAGCTTGAGCTTGTCTGTTTTGAATCTTCAATTGAACAGTAACCTTAATACCCTTGTAGTCCTTGGTAGCCTTGGCGATATCATCACCAACCTTCTTTGGGGACAAACCCAATGGACCAATCTTTGGAGCCAAAGCAGATGAAGCACCAACTTCACCACCAACGGCTCTCAAGTAAATGTAGGAAACAGCAGAAGGATCAAACTTTGGAGGCATTTTAGTGACTGTTGTTTAATGATACCAGATGTAAAGCTGACTTTTCTCTCAAAACTTTTCATCGCGGTCCAACGCTGTGTGACAGCGCAGCGTGGCCAACTTCCCAAACGCGCCAGTGTGACTGTGTTCCAGCCCTCTGTCAAAGCACGTGACATGTTGTGAGGGTTTGGAATTCAAACTTTAGTTTGCTCAGCGTTCAAATTACGAGGTTTGGGAAACCCATTTCATTATTGAGCATTGGTGAGTTATCAAAACAACTTCCTTAGCGGATGCTCAAAAAAGCCACCGTCCAATAAACTTTAGAAAAATGAAAATAGTAGTTTCTTGTAGACAAATTTAGTGTTTTTTTTTTGTTTGTTTAAGATTATATTTTTGTACATGGATGGAGGCGGGTGGTGCAGCAGCAATTCAACATCAATCAAACAAAATTGAGATTATCCAGAATCCTAAAATTGATACTTTTCTTCACTGATTATATTATCTGTATATATTAGGCTAATCCAAACTTAATGCAGGGAACCAACACCATTTACCATCTCTAATTATGCTAACATTTCCTTTTTCCTTTTTTAAAATAGTGCTCAATTCAAGTTGAGCTAAAATGCACTCTCTTTTAACACGATCCCACTGATAATCTTTTTTACCATTTGCTAATTGGCTAACTTCTGCCGTATGTCCTTGAACTAACATGGACACTCTTGATGCCTTACCTTGACTTTGAACTAATTCAAAAGTTTCATCAAAGGAAGTTTGAGATTTTTCAACTTCTTTCCAAGTTGGTAAAGCTGGAGCACCAATTGAAGATAATGGCTTCATTTGTAAATTAAACGAATTTTCATTACTATTTTCTCTTGCTACTTTACCATTGGTAAAGCTAGAAGTGCATAAAACTTGCAATGATGTCAACTTAATTTCAACAACTTTTTTAATTGCCTGATAATATTTTGATTGGCCTTGAATAAAAGATTGATATTTATTAAGATCTGCCAAACCAGATTTTAAATGATCATATTCTTGACGTAAGGCTTGCTTTTTAACACCTGATAATTTTTTTAATTTCTTTTCATATGAGTTACCAGGTTCTAATTGCTTTAAACGATAAGCATACATCTCTTGAAGTCTATCCATATGTTCTAATAAATAATCCAATTGATAACTTAATACAAAATAGGCATTTTTAAGTTCAAATTGATCTTTATAAAGTGCCAATTCAATTGACTTAAAAGATAAAATAACCATTGACCTTAATTTTTGATAATAAACAAAGCATAAAACAGGTAAAATTGGCATTTGATTATGTTTATAAACATCAGAATATGATTTATTAATGGCTAATTCAACTGGTTCTAATTCAACGTGTAATTTATCCCAGAATAATAACTCCTTTGATAAAAGTTGTCTTTGACGAGCTGGATTTTGTGATATGGCTGTAAGGAATTGATTGAAAGGAGTTAATAGTGCCTGTAAAATTTCATTAATTTGTGGTGGATTATGAGTTTCCAAGGAGGAATTTTTAATTGTCAAGCAAAGGAAATCTTTCAAATAGGTAAAAGTATTAGCCGTTGAACATCCAAATAAAGATCCATCATCACGCACAAGGTATAATTGTAAAAGCATTCTTGGAACGACATGCATACCGATACATTCAAATTCACTCACCTCATGACGTACATTTGCAATATTTTCAAGCCAAATGGTTAGATCTAGGGAAGATGGTTGCTCAGCAGACTTGATGACCAAAATAAGATCTTCAAACATATCGGCAAGATCTTTCAGGCAAGATGATAACTCTTGTCTGGTGACAGGTTTAGGTGGTGTTGGATTATTAAATTTCCTTTGGGCATTTGTATTGAAAATACCAACAGGTAAATGGGAAACATCTTTGGTAGATATAGAATTAATAAGTGAAGCTATTGAAGACCATTTTAAAGATTTCTCAGTAATACACGTAGCCTTTTCAAAAGGAGTCAATTTCCAATTTAATACTGATTCCACCTGAATCCATTCCTTGAAAATAATAAACACCTTTGTGGTGTCATTATCACCACACCATTTCATCGCATTATCAATAACATTGATAAAATCAGCAGCTGGAACAGCAGTAAAAAAATCAAGGTCCATGGTGAGTGTTGTGATGTCTTCATTTTCGTAAACAATACCTTGAAAACCGATTTTTAAAATGAATTTAACAACGCCAATAACAGCCACACAGAGAGCATTAACAACGTCTTCATTGGAGGTACAATCAAAATTAGTTGGGAAACCATTTAAAAGTAAATGACAAAGCGGCTCCCAAGCTAAAACAGAACTTGAAAGAGGCGTATTCTCATTGACCCATGAGCCTATACTTGCCAATAACTCTAACGCAATAGCATATGTTTCCTCTTCGGTGTATTTAGACGGACTGTAAATAACCTCTGGCAAAAGGTACGTGTCTAATTTTGGATTGAGCAGTTCCAACGCATGGGTTCCATGAAGCAACGGGAAATCAGGACTCTTGATTATCTCTCCAGAAGAAACTGTTGCAGCGACATTAAAGAAGGTATCAGTAAAATCCATTTCCCCTTCCTTGGAGCATTGAAACTTACAACCAAACAAGAGAGGGAAAAAATCGGGCCAACTGAAAAAAAAAAAAACTTACACTGCGGCTTGCGGTTTGCGGCTTGCGGCTGTAAATTATTCAGCAGGAGTGTGAAGTTAAATTGCTGTATAATTATATATAATTTATGTACATGATAAGGATAACACTAACGTCTCTTTGCAGCGGCACCTCTTGGTCTATCCTTAAACTTTTGCTTGTTAACGTGTTTACCCGTTCTGGTTTTGAAACCACCCTTTGCCAAAACACCCCATGGAGACATGGATGGTTTGTTACCCTTTGACTTACCTCTACCACCACCTAAAGGATGGTCACAGGTATTCATGGCCACACCTCTAACCGTTGGTCTGATACCTTTTAATCTATTTCTACCTGCCTTACCTAATTTTTCTTGACGATGGGCAGCATTTGAAGTGACACCTAAAGTTGCACAGGCTTCAAGAGAAATGTAACGCTCTTCACCAGATTGAAGTTTAACGATAGCTTTATTTTTATCTGGAATTTTAGAAACAATACGGCCATATGTACCCGCAGCACGACAATATTTTGCAGGGCCATCCTTACGCTCACCAACGTTGTGAACTGTTGTACCCACTGGGATCATAGAAATTGGTAGGCAGTTACCCTTTCTAGAAACTTTAACGGCAAGTAAAGCAGGATCAATTTTACCACCCATTTCCTTGATAAAACGCTCAGGGATACCAGCACGGAAAGATTCAACTTCATCACCTTGTCTTAAACCTTCACAGGCAACAATATAAGATTTATTCAATGGGTTACCCTTTTTATAAATTAGTGCAATATGTGCAGTTCTATTTGGATCATATTCTATTCTTTCAACAATATGTGGTCCAGAGGCTCTTCTATCATAATCGACTAATCTAATTCTTCTTTGAACACCACCACCTCTATGTCTAACAACGATTCTACCTGAATGATTTCTACCAGATTGTGAAACTCTTGTTAATGTAAGTGGTTTAAAGGGCTTACCTTTCCAGAGGTAAGGATGAATAGGTTTACGCCACCATCTAATACCTGGAGATGTTGGCTTTAATTTTTTAATAACAACATTTGACTTTGCCAATTGCGCCTGGGTTTCAGTAATTATACTCTGCTTTTCCAACTCTGTTAAATCTGCTGAACGAGCAGCAAGATTTAAATTTGAAGCAAAACGCACGTGGCAATAGCCAACGGGGCCAGCAGGACGCAACAGACGAGCCAGCATGTTCAATCGTTGCAACTTGAACTGAATCGTGTGGAAGAAAAAAAATGCACTACTTCCAAATTTTTCATGGCGGTGTAAGTCACGTGAATAATAAAAAAAAATAAAACACCCGTGCACCAGAGTACAACCAAATTTTTTGTCGTGGCATAAGCACAAAAAGCGCGCACAAAGTGTGCACACTTTTTGTGCCTGGCGAATGGCCACACGCCGCGCTTTGGATTTTTTTTTCCCGCTTGATTTGCCAACAGTGGAACGAGTTGAAGCACCAACACCGACATGGCCTTCAGACAGATCAGAACCCTCGCTACCGCTGCCAAGGCTGTCAAGCCACCTGTTCAATTATTTGGTTTAGATGGTACATATGCTACTGCCTTGTACACTGCTGCTGCTAAGGATTCCTCCATTGAAAAGACATTTGCCTCCGTTGACAAGTTAGCTGCTACTATTGCCAAAGATTCAAAAGTTTCTGCTATTTTAGCCAATCCAGCTTTATCACTTGATGCTAGAAAGGAAGTTGTTGCTTCTTTGTCTGCTCAATTGAAACTTGAGCAAGTTACCACTAACTTGTTGAATGTTTTAGCAGAAAACAACAGATTGTCAATTTTCCCTGGCGTTGCCAAGCAATTTTCAGTTTTAAATGCTGCTTATAATGGTGTTGTTGAAGCAACTGTTGTTTCTGCTACCCCGTTGGACAAGAAGACTATTGCCAGATTAGAAAAGGCAATTTCTGCTTCCAAGTACGTTGGCTCTGGTAAGAGCCTTAAAATTTCTAACGAAGTCAACCCTGATATTCTTGGTGGTTTAATTGTTGAAGTTGGTGATAAGACTGTTGACTTGTCTGTTTCTGCCAAGGTCAACAAGTTGAACAAGGCTTTAACTGAGGCCATTTAAATGAATGTGTTGTAATGAAAAACGGTTTTATTTATTTATTATTATTATTATTATTATTATTTATAGTTTATAATTATTAAAAGAAAGAAAGAAAATTATAATAAAACGGATAAATTAACTTACATCTATAACATTTAAAAACATCCCCAATTAAACCAGTAAAGTGTAATATATTTAAACTAGACATTTAAAAATTTATCTTGTTAATCAAAACTTGAGACTGGCTCAACGTTGACTTCAGCTTTAACCTTTTCTTGAGATGAACCAGAGGTAAAGGCATCACCACTACGAACCTCTATACTACCCTCATCAACTTCATCAATAGTTGAAACAGGACCCTTATACCAATTCTTTGCATCAATGGCATACCAACCACCAGCAAATATAAAGACAAATCCAATGATAACAATGGTATAATTCATATTTTCTTTAGTAACAGGCATATAATTAGGGAAAATAAAAACTATTGAAACGAAAACTGTCCAAGTACAAGCATAAAACATAATTGGTTTACTTAATTTGCCCAAATGAAATGGACCTCTTGGAATACCCATTTTTTCTCTGTTGAGTGCAAAAGCAGCTATGGCAATAATATATGACCAATCAGTACAAATGGCACATGCAGAAAAAATGGCATTCATTGCCGTTGTGGATCCTAAATTAATCAAGGTCAAAAGTGAATTAATAATAAAAATTAACCAGACACATCTAATTGGAGCCTCAGTTTTTGGTTCCAAATGATACCAAAATTTATAATATGGTAATCCTCTATCTCTTGAGAATGACCATAAAGATCTGGCAGTATAACACATGGCAACTGCACCACAAAACCATAAAATGACAAAGCAAAGTGCCAAATAAGCAGTTGCTGCTTGTTTACCCATGGCAATGTAAAAAATTTCAACAATTGGTTGACCAGATGTTGTATTCATAATTTGATCTAAATTAGTACCCATGGTTAAGGTAATAACAATAATTAAAACCCAACCAAGAACGGCAGTTGTAGTTAAAGCTGAGGCAATGGCCAAAGGTGTCATATAAGCAGCATTATTAACTTCTTCTGACATTCTAGATGTGGCGTCATAGCATGTCATCACCCAAGAAACCTGAAGGAATCCAAATAGGAAAGCCCAACCATCAGATTTCCAACCAGTAGAATTAACAACATCGCCAAATGTGAATCCTCTGGTATTATATTCAGGACACTTAACTAACATTGTAACAATTAAGGCAATAGTTGAACAAATATTAACAATACAGTAATATTTTGTAATACCTGCTAATACTGAACCTGGTAATGAATTAATCATGGCATGAGACAGAATAACTAAAATTGAAACTGCTGTAATTTGACCATTGGTTGGGATATAAGTGTAATCTTTATACATTGAAACTGTTTGTAGAAGTAAAGTTGCTGCACCAAAGTCTGTTGAACATGCACCAGTAAGAGCACCGGTAAAAAATAGCCATCCATCAATCCAACAGACTAATGGCACATAATCCTTTGGTACAACATGTGTAATAACAAAATACATACCACCAGAAGTTGGGAAGCAAGAGGTAATCTCAGCAACTGACCAGGCAATACAAAGACAACCACATGCACCAACGAACCAACACCAAACAGCAGCAGCTGGACCACCAGCCCAGAGTGGGTATAAATATGTAATGGCAATGGTACCCATTAAACCAGAAACTGAAAGTGCAAATGAAAAAGTTGAAAGGAAATCATAATTTCTTGAAAATTCTTGTTTATAGCCAAGATTTGCCAAGTTGTCAGCATCTTGAGGATTGTGAATTGCCGGTGGTAATGGTGATAACACCGACTTAAGTTCAGCCATTGATGTCATCTTTAATTGAAATTTATTTAATTGATGCAGATGGATCAATGGTGCGATGAGACGCTCTTTATAAATGACCCTTTCACAATTGGCGCATATCAAAATGCGAACCTTAAAAAAGGGGATAAAAATGCTGAATTGAGGTTAGATTACACAAGTGCGATGCTTCCTCTGATAAGGATCTATCCCCTCGAAATAAAAATTATCAATTTTTGGTAAGCGGTGTCGGCTTATCGGTTCCAGGTGCATTGGCTCTGCTGCTACTGCTGCTGCTCCTGGCCGTGCTGAGCAGAAGAAAATACCTTCCTAATCCGGCGGGTGGGATCTCAGATCTGAGATCTGAGAAAAACTCGAAAAAAAAAAAAAGATAAGAGCGCCGCGGGCCAATCAGCGACGAGACAGTTTTTCCGAGAGAACAAGTTGTGCTCCAGTTTAAATGCCACTCTGGGCAGTAAATTTAGCCCTCTAATTGAGACAGAATAAAAATTTATTTGAGTACCAATTTCCAAAAGATAGGGGTCAAGGTGCCGTTCCTGGGGAGCGAAGATTCTCTTTGCCACTCAAATTTCAATTTCAATTTCAATTTCAATTTCTCTTATCGTTTTTGTGCGCGCCATATAGATAACGGGTGCTGGTGTGTGTTGTACGAGTTGTTCCATTACAACATCTTCTTCTTCTATTGTATTTGTAGTTATAGCTACTGAGTGATGCTTTCAACACATCTTTCGCCTGATGTAAAGCAGCAGATAAATGGATCCCTTGTTGAATCAACGAAAAACTCTGCTGGAAGTGCAAGTGCAAGTGCAAGTGAAACGAGTAGCAACGGCAGCAGCCGTCGCTTTTCATTTAATAAGCGACCACTGTCAAATAACAAAATTAGCAGGAAATCATCACAAATTTCAATTATAAATCACTACCCACCACAGCAATGTGACAAGGTGTACCACGACCTGGACCACTCAAAATTTCTTCAAAAGTACAAGGGGATCATGCCAAAAAAGGACGAATTAACAGAGGATCTTATCAATAATTTAAACTTTGAATATAACTATGACGAAAAAATTAGAAATCCAAGAATGTCCACAGTTTCTCTATTTAAAGATCAAAGGCAAAAGGATGGATTGGTAAAATTCAGGCAAACCTCTGCACCAGCTCTACTGAAGACAAAGTCAAACGGATCATCCTCTGCCAATACTTTGGACAGTCTTGCAGAGGAAGATTCTGTAAATTACACAAGTGATTCAAAGAAACACTCTGTGGGTGGAGGCCTTGTTGCTGTTGGTGTTGGTGCTCGTTTTGACTCTGCCTTTGGTAGCTATCATTACAAGCCAGCATCTTTTGATCTTTCAAAGCAGTTGAGAAATATTGACAGCAGTAATAAAGATACCACTGATTATGCTGAGGAAGATAATAATAACAACAATAGCAATAGCAATAACGATGAGGATCAGATAGTTGGTCACTTGAATTTAAATTTACATAACGCTGGAATTGGCACTGATGAAATACATTTCCGCAATAACGAATATCAAATTAAAACACGAAGAAAATCTGAAATGTCTGCTAACTCATCAAATATATCACCAACTAGAGAACGGGTTTTGCGACGAGAATCTGATGCAGTTAGTGTAAAGGTTTCAAATGAATATCAGATAAATTTTAAAAAGACCTTGAAACAAATTGACGAGCCCCTTAGACTGTTTGACAACTATGTTCCACCAGTGCTAAGAGCAACTGATCCAGCTACAATACCAGTGCAGCCGCCGTTGCTATTGCAAACGAAATCCTACCCCGAGAATTTTGTCTTGAAAAAAATACCCAATACCCCATTGCATGATAAGACAGGATCCTCAACGGTAGCGGCAGTAGCAGAGGTAACAGATAGCCCAGTTTCAGCATCTGCATCTGCATCTGCATCTGCATCAGAGTCAGCATTTAGATTGCCACTGCCATTGGCACCAGAAAACACAGACAATTTCAACACTCAAAAAACACCAACGCTAGAACATCAAAGATCCAACTTGTCATTGGGAGATCAAGAAGCCAGATTTTTTTTACATTCAAAAGGTATTGAACCATCACATTCCCATTGGAAACCGAATTCAGTGAGACAGCAATGCCAGGCATGTGGTCTAAATTTCCATTTGATGCGCCGAAGACACCATTGCAGACACTGTGGAGACATTTTCTGTGCAAGCTGTCTCACACAATTTGCCAATTTAAATTTATTGGCACATTTTGAAAGGCCCAATATTAGTCACCATTTATCATTGAATTTTATGGAGCCAATTAAATCTAATGACACCATAGTTAGCTCAGGATCAAATTCAACAACGACTGAGTTGGAAAATATTAATAATTTACACGCAATTGTCAGTTTAAATTTTGACGAAAGCGGTAATATAATTGGCAATAATTTTAAGAATAAAGATCAAGGACAATATTCAAAATTTTCAAAGGTATGTCCAACGTGTTATTTAGAATGGGGTCAGTTTTTAAGGGGCGGGAATGAATATGAGGGCCATCAGGATAGAAATTTAGATATGCTCGTAGAAGGCAGCAGCGATCGTAAAGACAGTACAATTTCAAATAATGGACTGCCAAGTGATTGGAATTGGAGTTCATTTTAGTTTAGTTTTGTTTTGTTTTCTTTTGTTTTGCATTTTGTATGTAATTTAATTTAGCCTAATTTTTTAACTTTTATTGTGCGCAGCAGTGCAGTGCAGCCTTTGGTACAAAATGGCCCCACCTATACCCGTATACGATAAAGATGAAATACGACAAATGCTGCCACGTATATATCCAACAAGTAGAGATTTACAAGAGTTGAAAAGTAAAGGCTGTGAATTATTTGAAATTGTGCAGCATCAGTGCACCTTTGACGGCAACAAAATTCTGTGTCTGCCATTTAAAAGGGTCTTTGCTAGATGTTTGGATGAATTTTTTACAAGTAACCAAGAGGTTATTGGATATAAACTTAAGCCAACGCATCTTACTGGTAGACTCGTTGAAAATGAAAAAATTTGGCGGAACATTGAAATCACGGATGCCTTGGATAATGATTACCTGGGTGATCTCAAAACAGAGTCGCCGGCAAGTGTTGACTTGCGGGAGTTTTTAAATGCTGACAAAATTTTGCAAGCTAAAATGGAGGATTATTACGACCGAATGAATAATAGAGAGATCAAGAGGTAGTGGCTGTAGATGGATAATAGACAGACAAATTAAAAAAAAAAGTTTAGAGAAAAAGCCTAATTAATTTGTATGTATAATATATAGTATATAGTATAGAGCCGTGGCTGGGTACTTGTGAATGTGTATGTGTATATTGGTAATGAATGCAAAAAAAATAATTTTCCAATCTAATCAAGCATTGCCATTCACTGCAATTCGTTCACTCATACGTTGAACCCTCTGCAGGCTGTGGAAGCTTTTTATTGGCAGGATTAGCCATCAGTTTCCTCAAGTCTAAAAGAAGAATCTCTAAGCTGTAACTTTTTTTCCATTGTGAAAGTGTTGTAAAGTTAGCAGGATTGACCTCACCTGATGTGGCATCAACACAGGGTAAATTAATCTTTGAAACAAAGCGAATTTTTGGAGGTTTATTAGGATAAGATTCATCACATATAACTGATAAAAAATAGATTCTGTTTTCATGGTTTGAATTGGGTGGTCCTAAAATAGTGGCATTCCAGTGCGTCATGGTAATGTCATCAGGATCTGCCAATCCATAAGAGCAAGATTCTGATCCAAGACCCTTTTCACCTTTTTCTAATTCTTCCAGTAGCTTGAAATTACGAGGGATAGACATTAGCAGAGTGGCTTATATGGCAAAAGGCGTTGTTGTACGTAGCCTTGCCCTTCAAGTGCGCAGTACTTCTACACACAATACTTTTATCACCACACACACACAAACACAGAACAGAGCATTAATTCGCGAATGTTAAGAAAAATAAAATACACACAAATTAATAGGAGCATTTACATTTATTCCCTACTCAGTCACTTCCTAATGACCATGACCACCGGTATTAACGCTGGCGATTTGTCTTTAAACATCTCACTGCAAGATAAAATTAACGAGTTAGAAAGTCAACTCCTAGTTAAAGATGCAAGAATAAGACAACTTGAAAGGGAACTTGAATTAAAGGGGAATTCACCTTTAGAACTTAAAAGTAATCCCTCAAATTCAAACAACAAAGACGTTAAATTGGCAAACGCTTTGTTGTTAAAGGAGAGGCTCAAGAGACAATTCCACCTGAGCATTTCTGGCATGCAAGAGGCCGTGAGGCGTGTTACTGGCTGGTCTGTCACAATTGCACAGCCTGGTAAATATATTTTGCGCCACATTGAAAATGGCCAAGAGAAGAGGGTTCAATGTGGCGCATGAATGACGTGACCAAGTTTCGGATCCGAGACCGAATTCGGCTTTTAATTTTCCGAGAGTGCATGATCAAAAGAAAAAGAAATTCTCGGCGAAACGCGGCTCCGTCTGGTAGGTATCCGCTGAACCGCGTCTTTTTTTACTCGGCTCGTTGTCTTATTCGGCGTTCATTTTTTTATTTTTTCTTCCTCTTTTCTTCTCATCAACATAAAGATGTCCCTTAGAAATTTTCAAAGAGCTGCTGCTAGAGCTTATTCTACTGCTGAACCAACCCTTAAGGAAAGATTATCAGAATTACTCCCAGTTTGGGCTGCTGATATCAAGCAATTTAAAAAGGAACATGGTAAAACCGTTATTGGTGAAGTTCTTCTTGAACAAGCATATGGTGGTATGAGAGGTATTAAAGGTCTCGTTTGGGAAGGTTCTGTTTTAGATCCTGTTGAAGGTATCAGATTTAGAGGTTTAACTATCCCTGATATTCAAAAGGCATTGCCAAAGGCTGCTGGTGGTGAAGAACCATTACCAGAAGCTTTATTTTGGTTACTTTTAACTGGTGAAGTTCCAACTGTTGCTCAAACTAAGGCATTCTCAGCTGAATTAGCTTCTAGATCTGAATTGCCAAAGCACGTTGTTGATCTTTTAGATGCCTGTCCATCAACTCTTCATCCAATGGCTCAATTTGGTGTTGCCTTAAATGCATTGGAATCTGAATCTAAATTTGCCAAGGCTTATGCTGATGGTGTTAGCAAATCTGAATACTGGAAGTACACTTATGAAGATTCTATTGATTTATTGGCTAAATTACCAAATGTTGCTGCAAAAATTTACAGAAACACCTTTAAGGATGGTAAGGTTGCTCCTGTTGATGCCTCTTTAGATTACTCTCACAACTTTGCCAACATGTTAGGTTTTGGTGAAAACAAGGAATTCATTGAATTAATGAGATTGTACTTGTCCATTCACTCTGATCACGAAGGTGGTAATGTTTCTGCTCATACTACCCATTTGGTTGGTTCTGCTTTATCATCTCCATACTTATCTTTGGCTGCTGGTATGAATGGTTTGGCAGGTCCACTTCATGGTAGAGCTAATCAAGAAGTTTTAGAATGGTTAGTTGCTATGAAAAAGAAACTTGGTGATGGTATCCACTCAAAGGAAAAAATTGCTGAATTCTTGTGGGATACTTTGAACGCTGGTCGTGTTGTTCCTGGTTACGGTCACGCTGTTTTAAGAAAGACCGATCCAAGATACACTGCTCAAAGAGAATTTGCCTTGAAGCACATGCCAAATTACGATATGTTTAACCTTGTCTCTAACATTTACGAAGTTGCTCCAAAGGTTTTAACTGAACATGGTAAGACTAAGAATCCATGGCCAAATGTTGATTCTCACTCTGGTGTTTTGTTACAATACTATGGTTTAACTGAACAATCTTACTACACTGTTTTGTTTGGTGTTGCTAGAGCCTTTGGTGTTTTGCCACAATTGATTATTGACAGAGGTGTTGGTATGTCTCTTGAAAGACCAAAGTCTTTCTCTACTGAAAAGTACAAGGAATTGGTTGCCAAGATCAACTCTGCTTAAATTTTATGACTAGCCTTGTTTATTTCTTTATATTTTTATTTATTATTCATAAAGTTACGATGTTATTGATGATCTATTATCTGGGACACCTTGAACTATCTTTGTTCGGAGTTTTACAAGAGGGGGTGTGATGTAGAGTCTTTATTGTGTGGGATGTGGGTGTACATGTATATGGCTAAGCGCGTTGCCTAATTGGGAAGGCACAAGGAAACAGAGAAAGAGACAGAGACAGTGTGTTGCCAATATAATTTCCTCCTTCCCCCATGGGCCTGTAGCGACAAATAACTTCATTATAAGCACCTTACCATTTAGTTTCTAGCGGCCAAGCGGCTGTGGAGCAATGGAGTAAGTAAAATTTTCACACATGGCACACCGCTGCAAAAGTCAGATGATTATCCGGTCAGATCGCAGTTTGGCAAGATCCCTCTCTGTTGTTGTTCCGAGACCCTTTGAGCCTATTCGAATTACAGTGGTTCATATTTTGTTGAATAGAATACAGACATATTCGTAGCAGGAGAAACATGCAGTGGTAACTGCCGATTGGGGGCCAATGTTAATACCGGCGGAAGTCCGTTTGTTCTGACAGAAACGGTCCATTTGCCCGCGCAGCACAGCACGAGCTTATCGGTCCCCCCCCCCCATATAAATTAGTAACTTCCCCATCTACCCTTCAAACCATCTTCCCAACTACCAAGGATGTCCACTCCACAGCCAGACTTTACAGAGAAAATCATCCAAAACTCTAACTCCCAACTAACGGAACAGCACTCCAATTTGCACATGCAGCAATACCCGTTCCAGTACCAGTACCAGTACCAATACGAGGACGAAGATGAAGATGACTACGATAATGCATACTTTGTCCCAATTGTCTGTTCTAGTAACGAAATATTCTCTGCTGGACACTCATACACCAAGTAATAGTAAAGAAGGAGAAAGTGTACACTCTTCTTACCTCTCTTATATATATGGCTTGTTTTGGCAAATTCATTTCCAGAGCTTGTAAATTGAGGCTGGTGTGGTTTGCATTTTGATTTTATACTTTTGCCTGGGTTGTGCTTGTTTTTGTTTTGCTTTGTTTTGCTTTGCTTTGTTTTCTTATTATTTTTTTGTATTTTGTTTTGTTTTGTTTTTTTTATGAAGGGTTAATACAGGTACATACGTTAATGACGCATCGATAGATTGTCGGGCCATCTGTAATAATAACACTTAAAACACACACGGCACCTTTGGTAGAACATTTGCAAAAAAAAGGCTGCTATACAGACGGAAATCTATGGCACCAGGTCCAAAGGCAAACTACAGAATTTACTCCAAACCTGCTTTGCGGTAACCACTACAATAAAATCCCCTATGCGATGACTTCGTATACCCACGATGAATTGGAAGTGCTACGAGCATCCATCAAAAAAACTATTAAAAATATGCCATTAAATACATCTGATATAAGTCATAAGTTAACACGCAAAGGTTGGGTTTGCATAATAAAATAGCACTATACCACCTCGTCGCCAATGTCAGAACGCAATATCAAAGATGTTGTTTAGGAAAAGATAAAAATAACTGCTAATTAAAAAACAAACTATATTTTTTTTCAATGCAACAATGAAATTTCAAGTTGAAACAGTTCATGAATTGATTTGATTTTTTGATTCAAGCATTCCCAAACAGCTTCTGATCTTAACTTCCCAAGATCAAAATTAAGTTGGTGAGTAAATTTTAATAAACTAATTTTGTTCAATTTACATAATATGCGTTCATCAATTAAATTGCACTGCGAAGTGGTAAACCGTTAATTCCCCTAACTAGCTGAGCAATATATGTGGCGCATTTTTTACACCCCTACACCAGCAAGTCGCTACGCTGTCATTCTTTGGTTGTGTTCTTAGCCTTGGAAAATTGACAAGTATTAGCCAAAAGGATGTCATACAGGCATATTTATACCAGTGGGTATGCGAATGCATGAAATTTTAAAAGAGCATCCCAGTGAATGGTTATGTACGTAGGCAAATGATTATCATAGAGCTGGAATGTGTAGATTATAAATCTAGCTGGCGAACGTTTGAAGGATGGGGTTCAAATTTGGATTTGCTTAACTTGATTTTTATCTGTTTGACTTAATTTCCATCTGTTTGACTTAATTTCAAAAAATTTGTCGCCAATTATTTTTGAGCCACATAATTGACATATATTTATTAGCCATATTTTCCAAACGGATTACAGTGTATTTATTAATGCTCATAAATATTTTTTGGAGAGTCAACTTGGGAAATTGTGTTACTGCTCATTTCAAAAAGTAGTAACTTAATTTTTTTTCAATGATAATAGTATGGTGAGACTGAATCTTTTGATCAATTTGTAATTTGCAGGTTGAAGGCTGAATACACTGTCAAATTATTGCTGCAACGTTACTTTTAATTCAAATATCAAATTAAATAAAGTCAAATTATTCAAAATAAATTTGAATTTAGTTTAAAAAAACTTGCTAAGCTATCAAAAAAATAACTAGCAAATTAAAAATGCTACCATGACTCTTGCATTAATATGTTGAACATTATTAGATCTTCCAACGCGTGTGTTTCATAAAAAAAATATCAAATTATGAATTAATTTCAAATTTTAGTTCATTCTTTTTAATAAATTCTTTTTGGTTTTGGTCATTTTCAATAAAAATGAAACATCATGCCAATCTTCAATCTTTCTAACAAGAATAAAATTTAATAAAAATGAAAAATAACCCAAGAGCAAAACAAAGAGAGCCACGTAGCTTTTGAGGACGAGTGAAAAAGACAATTGTCTTTTGAGTTTCAATAATTAACACTACACCAGTAAAGAACAAAATATTAGCAAAAGACATAAATCTGGCATCAAAAAAGGACAAAACACCAATGGTGAAAAAAAACACACCCAAAAAGGTAAAGAGTACACCAGCTTTTTGTGATTCAGAAAGCCATATCATCTCTCCTTGGTTTTGTATACAAAACTGTGTAAGGCAAGGCTGGCAGAGAGAAGCGTGTGCGAATTTCCTCTTTTGGATGAAATGGAACACAAGTGTAAATTTATGTTCTGGAACTGGAGGAGGGAGTAGGTTTCCTATTATTAAAATTTTATCTTTTATTAAATGATAAACAAGAGAAATTAAAACTAAAATTACTTTGGATTCATCTTGTAATTATTCTATTGTTTAAACTCGCTTAAGCATTGGCAGCCTTTTACCTGCAAAGCCCTCACCTTTATCCATTATCAAGACGTTAATGAAGAATTCCTCTGATACTCCATTAGCGTCAGAACTGGAGGTTGATGATCCTAATAGCGATGTCCCCAATTTACCTCCATCAAGTTATAATGAGGCTATTAATTCTCCTGAAGTTAATTCAAATTGGCAGCAGCAGGAGTCTCACACCCTCCCCTACCACCACAAAGGCCACCAGCCAACAACAACAACAGTTGAGACCGCCACGGCATCCTTCTCAGCAACAAACTGTTGGGAAAAACAACATATTTTTTAACCATTAGCAATTTCAAATAAAATTACCTACAGTACAAGTTTTTCTTGTCTTTAACAGTATGAAGAGAGATGTTAATCAAATTTATTTCATTGTGAACATGCAATATTATACGTAACTGATAATATTAATCTTAATTAAATATCGGGCTTAGCTCCACGCTTCAATCATACTTGTGTTATTAGTATTGTATGTTCTTAAATACTTTTAAAAATCCTGTGCAAACCCAACATAAGAATTTATCTCACACAGTAATTGATAGAGTGTCTAGTTAAAATGCGTAAAAAAAAAATAATGCGGTGTATCATTCCTCAGAATGTTTGCGCAAAGTAAATAAGAGGAGCTTCCTCAATTATAATTGTAATGAACCGTCACACTCCCCAAAAAACTACCACACCTATCTTGAATATTAGCAGACAACTTTCGGTTGAATTGTAAAAAATAAAAAATTTCCCTCCTTCCGGGATCGAACCGGAGACCCCAAGATTTCTTGCTCAATTACAGTCTTGTGCTCTTCCAACTGAGCTAAAGAGGGATTTAATTGGTTTTTACGGATTTAGTCTAAGGGATTCAAACATGATCCATAGACCGATAAATCCGAAGACTTCGCAGATATCGGACGATGTTAAGGGTTACAAACTGCCGAATCCGAAGATTCGTAGATATCGGATAAGAGTTCATGAAAGCTCTGATTATTATATAAAGAAGGGATATCCTTGTTTTTATTGTTATATTTAATTAAGTTGTTGTAATAAATGTACTTTTACAATTATTAATATGTGCCCTTAATGTTATCTATTATGAATATAAATAGTGTAGGCTAACTTTTAGTTAGTTTTACTGATAAGACCAGCTGAGCCAAAGATGTGGCGCATGTAAGAAACGCCACGTGGTGTGACAACTGTATAAAAGAGGGGCGTTGCCACTCACTTTGTTTTATATTAATTAATCAATCTAATGTTTTAATTAACTGTTGAAATGTGAAATAATAAGTAATATATTATTTCCCATTTAGGAAATTAGTAAACAACAATTTCAGTTTATTAATTAATGTTTATTATATTCCTAATTAGGAAATATCTCAGCACCTCACAATTATTTATCTATATAAAGTGCTATTTACACAGTTTTAGTTTATAATAAAATAACCGCATATATTTGTAATTTTGGTTATCTAAGACAGATTTCCAATCTTTTATTCTTTAAAATTGTCAATTACACAAAATTATTAATATATTAACATGTCCTCTGAAAATACTTCCGAAATGGATATTGACAAAAGTACAAGCAGCATTAATCCAAAAACTGGAAATGGCATCTACCAAGGTATCTATTACTTTAAAACAGATTTATCTCAAACTCAAATGAGTGATATTAGAAAATACGCACAGGAGTTGAGTAGAAGGCAACTATCAAACAAAAAATCAGACTGGCCTAAATTTCTAGAATATCTAGAAGAATTTAGTGAACATTTTCCTGAAGTTGATTTAGATCAGATTGCCAAATCCGATAGATTTGAAGGTGAAAAATCTAGATATGGACTAGCATTCTCCGCAATTTTAAAGAGTTTCTTTAGTTCAACCTTTTTAAAACAATTTGGACTGAAAGGTATGAGCCTTTTTGGTGCAGTGAATGAAAGATGTTCAAAACTAACTCTTATGGAAAATACTGCAATGGTTAAAGAGTTGATGAAAAAGGTAGACTCCTGGACAATTGATACTTTAGTGAATGAATCACATACCATTTTATACTACAACAGTGATTTCAAGAGACATATTAATTTAATGTTGGTCGCAAAATTAGAAGTAAGATTAGCAGCAGATTTCTTAAATGAATACAATGATCTCAAGAAAGAAAATCTAGCACATGTTGCTACTAAAGAATTAATACTCAAGTTACAGGATTTCTGTAGTGAAAGAGGTATTGATTACAATAAGAAAAATAACGTGGGCGAATCTTACCTTATGGAAGAGGTAACTCCAAAGAAAACAAAGAAACCATTCTGCCACTATTGCAAGAAAAGCGGACATTTGATTGAACAATGTTACCATAAAAAGCAAAAGGAAGAAGAAGGTCAAATAAATATGGTTGAAATGGAAGTTACAGATGAAGATTTTATTTTCACTAAACAAAGTGTGAACCCAGTAGTTGAAACACAAACAACTGGCACTAGTTTTATGGCATCTACATATACTAATACATACAACAATGTTGAAATGGTGGTTGACAGTGGTGCTTCATTACATGTTGTTCACAGTGAAAAGAATTTAATCAATAAAAGAAAAAGAAAAACCACGGTTTACACGGTTAACAATAAAGTTAATTGTAACATCATTGGTGATCTACAACTAAAGAATGGTTTATATCTTAAAGACTGTGTGGTAATCCCTAACTGCAAAAGAGACTTAATTTCAGTTGACAAATTGGTGGAAGATGGATATGAGGTCTCATTCAAAACTGTTAAAGGTCAGAAAAAGGGGGTAATTAAGAAAAATGACACGCTTATTATTGAAATGACATCGAACTCTGGCATTTTCATTTTAAGAAATACAAACATTGGTGAAGTTAACAATGCCGAAAATGTTGATGTAAACAGGGAAGTCATGTTAGGACACCTTAAATGGGGACATCTTGGTGCCAAAGGCTTAAAGAAAAAGTCGGAATATTCTAAGTACACAATCAAAGAAATGAAAAAAGTTCTCTCACAATGTGAATCATGCCAATCTGTGGTCACAAAGAAACATGGCTCACAACCTGTAACTATTGTTACTAAAAATGTCGGAGAGAGAATTGCTGCTGATATCTTTGGTCCTATTGATGAAAAATACGGTATAATTGCTAGAGACATTCACACAGGATATATTATTGCTAAAGCCATGCTATCCAAAGGAGAAGCCTCAACAAAGCTTATTGGGATGCTAAAGATATTCATAAATCTATCCAAACTTAATGGATCCAGTGTGTGCTACGTTAGAACGGACAATGAATTTGACACAAAATTGATCGCTGCATTTTGTGAAGAAAATGGTATCATTCATGAAACAACAGCTCCTCATTCCTCTTACATGAATGGAAGTGCTGAGTCTACCATTGGACACATCAAACAGAAAATGAAAAACTATGTTTCAAGTTCAGGAGTTCAGAAAGATCTATGGGCATATGTCTTTTTATATGCTGTATACTTAATGAATATTACTCCTCGTTACAATTCTAGTAAATCACCATACTCAATGATTACAGGTAATGCTGAAATCAACACTAAAAATTTACTTCCATTTGGATGTCAAATATTTGGGTATAACTACAAGCCTGATCAAAAAGTCTATAATAGCTCATATGCTGGTATCTTTGTGGGTTATGAGGGAACTCTCAAGAAAGCATTAATTTATGTTCCTTCCGAGGACAAGGTTCATAGAACATCATCATTTAAAGGAATGCCTGATATATTTCCAATACAACAAAGATGGTTAGATAAAATGTTCAATGAAGAACCAATACCTGTCAATGAAAAAGATTGGTTTGAAATTGACAACAAAACAATTACTACGGAAGTTAATAATGAGGAAAACTACTCAGGCACAGTCATAAGTTCAAAAGAAAACACTAATTCAACTCCTTCCATTCCAAAATCAGACTCCTCTGAAGTATCTGATGTTATTATGGACGGAGCATCATCACCTGTGAGTCATAATCTTCAACCAAATGAAAGATTCCTGGGAGATTGTGTCACTGATAGCGGTACATATGCATGGATAACAGAACCAATAACTGATAATACACATCAAGATGAGGAAGCTATCCAAACAAGTAACAATGTGGCTATTATATCCGTCAGTTCTCCTAAAACCCCATTACCCGTTCAGTCACGATTTTCGACGGCCCTTGTTTCTAATCCTCCGGAAGATGATGTCAATATGTCATCATCGGTATCTCCATCTCCTGAAGCACAAAATGTTCCTCAAAAACGGGAATATATACTACCTGCTCCACCTCATCGTCCAGCTATTACCAATATCCCTCATACAAAGGGTAGAATTTCACAAAATTCAGACAACAATATGAGTAGTAGTGACTATGATTACACGCCATCTGAAGAAATAAATAATGAGAGTCCATCAGATGAAAGCATGAGTAGTAGTGATTATGATAATATACTATCTACAGACTCCACTAATGAGCAGTCTCATAGTCAAAGTAACGAAAACAAAATGGTCATTAATAATAGTCCTGCTCTAATTGATAATTCCAACGAAAAAGATATGCCCAAGGAGGTTCCCAATAGAGGTACAAAAAGAAATAGAGAATTCAGTGACAATACTGACAAATCTAACGACTCTGACTACTCTGACTACTCAGATAATGATGAGCATGAGTCCTGTATTGATAATGACCCAGAAGACAACATTCCTCAAATTAACAATCATCAAATACCAATCACTGGCAATGACAACGAAGAACTGGAATATGAATCGGATTCTCCACTCGAATATGAATCTGATGAACATAATAACAACAATTTCATTGATACTCCCGAAGGAACAAAAGAAGGAGATAATGAAGACGATACTCAACAAGATTCTTATTTCCCTGATCACACATATGATCCACCGGAGTTTGATAGTAATAAGTCTCAGGTCGACACAAATACTATGGACATGCTCAGTGACGAATCAAGTGCTGAAAATGATGACTATAATAGTGCAGAAATTTTGTTACCTCATTTAGAATTAGTTAAATATGATAAACACATGGCTGAATCCAATATGAAATCTGCGTATGTTCGTCAACTGCAACGTGAACGAAATGAAAAATTTCGTGTTACAAAACCCGCATGGCAATCAAAGTCGCCGACAAAGTCGCCAACAAAGTCTTCCACCTTAAGTCTTCGTCCACGTCCTCTCTTTCTTCGTATTCCAGACATCAGATCGTCGGGGGGAAATGAACATAATAGAAATGAAGTAGCAAATCTATTAGTCAGTAAAAACAAGTATGTTTTACCAGAGACATATGCTGATGTACTTCAATCCAAACAAAAGTATCATTGGATAAATGCGATGAATGAAGAGCTAAAAGCAATCTCTGATCAAGAAGTATTTGTTGAACACAATAGAACTAAATTACCTCCTCGAAGTTTACTAGTTAAATCTAGATGGGTATTTAATGTCAAAAGTGAAGTTGATGGATCTGAAAAATTTAAAGCACGATTAGTAGCAAAGGGTTTCACTCAAAGTAAAGGAGACAATTATGTTGAAAACTATGCTCCAGTTATGAAGGATAATACCATGAGAATGATGTTAGCATTAGCAGTTGTAAATAAATGGAAAATTAAACAAATGGATGCAAAGAATGCATTCCTAAATGGAAACATTGACTATGATACATACTTAATACCACCATCTGGTTCAAACTGTTCTAAAAACATGGTTTGGAAATTAAAGAAAGGATTATATGGTTTAAAACAGGCTCCACTAATCTGGTATAAAACATTAGCAACAGCACTAACAAATGCCAAATATAAAGCCTCAATACTAGAACCGTGTGTCTTTTACACCAAAGAAAAGGATTGCATTATTTTAGTATATGTCGATGATATTTTAATAACAGGAAAAGATGAGCTAACAGTTGAAAAAGCTGCAAAATGTTTAAATGATGTATTTGTTATGAAGGACCTAGGTACACCTAAAGTGTTTCTTGGTGTCAATTTAGACATTACCAATAATAATTTAAAAATGAATGCAAAATCAAGTATTGAAAAGATGCAACAAGACTTTGAAATAGAAACTCCTAAATATAAAATGAAGACACCAATGACAAAAGGCTTTGAATCAAATCCACATGAGAAGTCACCAATACTATCTTCACTAGATCATTCAAAATACAGATCTATTGTTGGAACTCTTTTGTTTTTTTCAAAAATGTGCAGGCCTGATATTTCATTTGCGGTTTCAGTTCTCTCATCAAACTTGGTTACTCCTAAAATGGCACATTTAAAAGCTGCATATAAAGTTGTCCAATATATAATACAAACAAAAGAAAGAGGTATAATATATGGTGATAAGAAAGTAATAAATGAGTTTCAAGACTTCAGATATCTTGATAAAACTAAAGATGCAGCCATTAAAGATTATAATGAAACTACAGATTATAGGATTACAGTTATGACAGACTCAAGTTGGGGTAATCATATTGAAGATAGAAAATCTCAAGGTGGCTATATTGTGTTGCTAAATGATTTAATTATAGGATGGGGTTCCAAGAAAATTAGAACAATAGCAGAATCTACTGCAGAGGCAGAATATATGGCTATATCTGAGGGAAACAAAGAAGCAGTATATTTTAGGAATTTATTAGTTGAAATTGGATTTAATATTGGGTATATTAATTTGTGTGTTGATAATATTGCAGCCCTTACTCTATCATCTCATAACACTCAACACCAGAAAACAAAGCATATTGCTATAAGGTTTCATAAGATCAGACAATTAGTTAATGACAAAATAATCAAACTTAACTATGTAAACACAAATGACAATTTGGCGGATATCATGACCAAGTCTTTAAATCCAACTACATACAAAAATATTGTTGAAAAACTGATAATGGATTGTGACTAAAGAAGGAGTGTTGAAATGTGAAATAATAAGTAATATATTATTTCCCATTTAGGAAATTAGTAAACAACAATTTCAGTTTATTAATTAATGTTTATTATATTCCTAATTAGGAAATATCTCAGCACCTCACAATTATTTATCTATATAAAGTGCTATTTACACAGTTTTAGTTTATAATAAAATAACCGCATATATTTGTAATTTTGGTTATCTAAGACATTAACGCCTAAATAGCCACTGCTATTATAAACCTAAATATTCTATAATACAACAGGTTATGAGCCCAATAGGCAGCAGGCAAGCATGTTAATCTTGCTGCTTCCAATTTAGGTTATCCTTCAATGTATATTTTAGTGGTTCATTAGATAATGGGATTCCGGTTAAATACACGTTAGTTATTATAAACCAAGCTTGCTGTGTTCATGGTTATTAACAAGAACCTCCTCAATAAGGGCTTAGCTCCCTATGTTTTGTCACGGGCCTAGCTCCCTGATATTTTGTCCAGGTACACTTTTATGTTACCTACGTATGTTTTATTCACACGGGCTTAGCTCCCTATTTTTGTCACGGGCCTAGCTCCCTGATATTTTGTCCAGGTACACTTTTATGTTACCTACGTATGTTTTATTCACGGGCTTAGCTCCCTATTTTTATCACGGGCCTAGCTCCCTGATATTTTGTCCAGGTACACTTTTATTTGTTACCAGTTTTTTTTTTTATTATTATTATTTGATATAGGGTCAATTCCCTACTTTACTATTTGGTAAACCAAACTTTCTGTGTTCAGTTATACACAAGAACCTGCTGGGCTTAGCTTTTCAATTTAGTTATCTACCCTGGATAAGAGGAAGATCTATTGACCAAATGTCGTGTTAATAGTTTTCTAGTTGGAAATTGACTATTTCATTCTGTGTTTATTTAAACCAACAATGATTCAATCCAGTCTAATTTTATGTTTTAGCCAAAGTGAAATTTTGTGAACATCTATAATTTTAAATTCCAAATCACCCATGGTTAATTCATCTTTTCAAAAATAACATTGATGTCACTTTGATGTGTGCTTGAACGGAAATCTTTCAAAATATTAAGTCTTTCTGTCATATGAATCAATTCAATGTTGCACTAATTATTTAATCATATTTGCAAAGCATTTGATTTAGCTATATATTGAATACTGTTGATACTTAATGATTATCACCATGCTAAATTCATTTTACCTAAGTTATTTCGAAAGATATGAGGTATTTCTAGTCAAAGAATTGTGGGACTTAATTTTTTTTTTCAATCAAGAGTTAGTCTCATCAAATTAATATTTTCTCTGTACTATGCATTTAATGTCAATTATTTATTCTAATTTTATTGAAAGCATATACTGAAAAATTCAAGGTTTCTGAATTTCTTGTCACACTGTGTCAGCATATTTTGTTTATTACTGCAAGTACATTATTTACGTGAATGACACTAGTTTGAAGAATGTCTGCAATATTTTAAAGTTTAATTCATGATGCTCATGGTAGGGTATTATGTATTGTGTAGTGATCATCAGAATTAATCATTACGAAATCATTATACGGGTACCTCCCGTTTACCAAGGTCAATTACTATACGGGTACCTCCCGGTTATAAAGGTCATTATTTTTAAGGTTACTATAGTGTTTCATTTGGATGTGTTAATTTCATATAGGTAAATCTGTCCTAAATTCAATTAATAATACTATATATTTATTAACGATATATACATGTTTTTACCTTTTTTATACGCGCAGCTCTCCTGCACGAACCCAACCTAAGGGTTTCTTTCATTATAAATGGCTCATGTATTCGCTAATACTTACAGACAATAGAGATTCAATATTATTATTTATCTCCTATTTTCACACACCCCCATTAGTTAGAATCCATGTGCATCTTAGATACTAATCTCTTAAATGTGGTAGGATCCAATGACTTAGTCATAATATCAGCTAGGTTATCCTTAGTGTTTATATAATTAAGCTTGATTGTTTTGTCATTCACAAGTTGTCTAATCTTATGATATCTAAGATCAATATGCTTAGTTTTTTGATGTTGCGTATTGTGAGATGATAGTGTCAGTGCGGACATGTTGTCAACACACAAATTAATATATCCAACGTTAAACCCTATTTCATTTAATAAATTCCGTATATATAGCCCTTCCTTATCACCTTCTGATATGGCCATATACTCAGCTTCTGCTGAAGATTCGGCAATGGTTTTAATCTTGTAAAGGATAAGGGATTACCGATATCAGTATTAGGTGATATATTATGTAATCACTTAAGATCAGATTTTATAAGAGTGAGAATATTCAGGATGGAATATTCTAGAAATAAAATGTTGAGCATTTACTCATACTACAAATTAAAAATGTTGAGTAAATATAAATATAGAACCTAGCCCACTTTATAATCTAGTTTATTTTAATAACCTTGAAACCTCCAAAAAGAGCGGATCATATAATCTATAAAAGCTACATCCTTTATAGATTTCCAATCTTTCTTTCCACAATGTCAGACACAAATACCTACACCATCAAGGAAGACATCACTCCTGAACAGTTCAAGGCTGCTCTTGAAATGTTCAAAACTTCAGTCGAGAGGAAGTCAAACTCCAAACTAGACTGGCCAAAATACTTAGTAATCATGGAAAACTGCACTTCTTCATTTGTTGATCTAGAAATGCACAAGATTCTAACAGCACATACCTTTGTGGATGAAAAACCTACACTCAATAACTTATTTGAGTTAACTATTAAAGAGTTTTTCAGTAATACATTCATCAGCGACTACAACGGCTCAAAAGGTATGACGCTATTTGGTATTATGAACAAAGAATGCAGTAGCTTAACAGGTGTCGAGCAACTCGAATTAATTGATAAAATCCTTCAGAATGGACGTAAAATGTCTATTGATGAAATCAGAAATGAAGCAAATTCATTCCTATTTTACAATAAATATTTATCATCAATCCTAGTGTTCTTCTTAATGAAAAAACTCCCAAGAAGAGAATGGGTTCAATTTATGATATCAAACGATATGTATAAAGGAACAAATGTTATTGAGGCTATCAGTTCCACTAACCCATCCACACTAGCAAGAAATTTACGTCAATTCCTCAGTGACTCAGGTATTAGTGAAACAGCAGATGACCCCAATGAAGAAGCTAATCACATCAAAGGCAAATCGAATAAAAATAAGAAGCCAAAGGTTAAGAGATGTGAGTTCTGTAAAAATTTTGGTCATGTGAAGGCAGATTGCAGAAAGTTTAAAAAGAAAAACAACGAAAGTAATTTCTGCTGTATCGAATCTGACGAATCCTCGGATGAAAAAGTTAAGGAAAATGAGGCAAGGTTAACCCCAGAGGATGAGGAATATTTATTTGGCAAAATTAATAAGTCTATAGTTAAGAAAAATGAAAATTATTTTGCTGGTGTAGAAAATCCAAATAACAATGGATTCCTACTTGATTGTGGATCTACACTACATATTGTAACAAATAAGGTAAAACTAAAGAACTTAAAGAAAAAAGAAACTATCCTATACACTATAGGAAAACCAGTGATATCAAAGTCATATGGTGATATTCAAATAAATAATAAGTTAAAACTTAATAAGGCAGTTGTGGTCCCATCTTCAAAAAGAAATATAATTTCAGCGGGTTTGCTGGTTAATGAAGGATATGAAATTCACTTAACCAAAGAGAATAGCAAAATTACAAAAAACAATCAAATAATAGCCAAGGTGAAAATGTCGAATAATGGATTATTCTTAATTAATAGTAACTACGAAGAAAGTTACTACACATTTTCGGAAAAAGAGGTTCAAATAATGAAAGATCATGTGAGAAAAGGCCATGCAAGTGCAAAGACTATTCTAAAAATGCCACACAATAAGAAACTCAGAGTTGATGAAATCTCCAAAGTTATAAAACAGTGTGTAGCCTGTGCTGAAGGCAAAGTGGAGAAAAGACATGGCAAAACAAAAGTATCAACTCATGATGTACAAATCGGTCAAAGAATTGTTGTTGACATATTAGGTCCTGTTAATAAAAAGTACGGCATAATTGCAAGAGATATCAAAACAGGATATATTATAGGAAGAATAATGAAGTTTAAAAGTGAAGCATCATTCAAAATTATTGAAATGCTCAAAATTTTCATGAATTTAGCTAAAACTAAAGGAAGCTCAGTGTGCTTTATCAAATCAGACAATGAATTCAATACAAAAAGATTAAACAAGTTTTGTGAAGACAATGGTATAATACAGGAGTTAACAGCTCCACACTCCAGTTATCAAAACGGGTCCGCAGAAGGTACCATAGGGCACGTTAAGAGAAAAATGAGAATACACATAGTTGAATCTGGAATTCCTAAGGAATTTTGGACACATTGCTTCAATCATGTTATATTCGTAATGAATACTACAATAAGAGAAGGTCAAACTAAAAGTCCCATGACAATGATGACAGGTACAGAGGTACTCGAAACAGAAATAAAACCATTTGGATGCCAAACATTTGCTTATTCCTACAATAGGGATCAAAAATTATATAACGTTTCAATCAGCGGCATATTTCTCGGGTACGACAACTCACCAAAAATAGTAAACATCTACGTTCCACATTTAAACAAGGTAGTAAGATCCTCAGCTTGGAACTGCATGGAAGAAGTTTTTCCTCTAAGAAATCATTGGTTCGACAAGGCAGATAAAGAAAGTATGACAGAATTGAGAGATCTACAAATTCTAGATCTAAGTAAAGAAGACGTCCATGGTATGTACAGTACACCCTCAGGGGGTGGCGGTGGTAGTATTGGAGGCGGAGACACAGGCCAACCGGTAAGGGCATCCCGTCTTGACACAAATGCATTTTTAAAATACTTCAAAAACACCAGCCATATAGACGAAGATGAGATGGATACATCAGAAGATATCACCATATTAGATCCATACACTGAAAGAAATGAGAATACATCCAATAACAACAACACTACTCAAACACCTAATATCATACCCCATATGCAAACGAGGGTAAATACAATAGAAGAAGTTCCAGATCAAATATTTCAAGAATTAAATGAATTAAACGACATTGAAATGACATACGATGAAGAGCCAACTACAGAAAACAGAACTGTTTTAAGTAATGAATCACAAAATAAAAGACAACAAGAGAAAGCTAGAGCAAAGGCAATGAAGCATAAGATCGATCAAGAGGCTAAGAAAATTGCAAAGCAAAAACTCGCGGAAGAGGAAAAACGCACAAAGTTGTTAAATAAAGGCTTGAAGACAAGAAAACTCATCGGTCAATCCTCTGAAATCACTGGACGACAACAACAACAACCACCAACAACACAAAATCCAGCACAAAAACAAACGCAAACGAGTCCTACAACACCATATATAGAGGAACCAGAGGATACACAAGAGACGATTGACAATGGACCACAAGAGCAATTACGCATAACGGATGGTGCAGAAATTAGTGATGCAGAAACAGAAGTCATTGGTACTAGAGAATCAAATAGAAGACAAGTACTAGATGTCAATGATACAAATACAAGAGCATTAGTTCAACAAGTCAATGCACTAACTAGACAAGTTCAGGCACTAAGTAAGAAAAGAAAATATTCATCATCGTCCAGCAGTCCAAAAGTTGGTAGCAAGCAACTAGTCAAATATACTAAGTTTCAAAAAGAACCTGGTCCTGAATTAAAGAGAAGAAAAGCTGAACTACGTGCTATTATGAAGCACAAAACTCCACGACTTATAGAAAGAGGGGGTGATATAGCAAATGGCGACAATCACGAAAATAATTTGCTAGTCAATATTCATAAATATGATATTCCAAAGACTTTCCAACAAGTCTTGAAGTCAAAAGAAAAATACAAATGGTTCGATGCTATAAAAGAAGAACTTCAATCAATTAAAGACCAAAAAGTATATGACAGTATACATAAGAAAAAGCTTCCTAGTAAAGCCTTACTAGTAAAGGCAAGATGGGTGTTCAACGTAAAGAAAGAATCAAATGATTCAGAAAGGTTTAAAGCTAGACTCGTTGCTAAAGGCTTCACACAAGAAAAAGGAGAAAACTATGTTGATAACTACGCACCAGTAGTCAAAGATGTTACAATGAAAACCACTTTAGCTATGGCTGTAATTAATGGGTGGTATATCAAACAATTAGATGCAAAGAATGCCTTCCTAAATGGTGACATAGATTATGCTACATACTTAGTTCCACCTGAGGGTACAGGAACCGACAAAAATTATGTATGGAAATTGAAGAAAGGCTTATATGGACTCAAGCAAGCTCCACTACTATGGTAAAATACATTAAACAAAGTATTAACAGATGCAGGATACACTGCATCAGTACTAGAACCATGTCTGTTTTACACAAAAGATAAAAAAGGTATAATAGTAGTCTATGTTGATGATATTATCATTGTCACTGAGAAAAAAGAAATGTTAAATAAAGCCATGAATACATTAAATAAAGCATTTGTCATGAAAGATTTAGGCACACCTGAAATGTTTTTAGGTATTGATATTAAGCAAAAGAACAAAAAGCTTACCATGAACATGAAATCAACAATAGAAAGGATTATAAAGAATTTCGACATCACTCCAACTCAAAGAAAAATTCAAACTCCAATGGTGAAAGGCTTTGAGTCAAATAACAATCTACAATCTAATAGACTAAATAAAAGTGAACATAACGAATACAGGTCAATTATAGGAACAATATTATACATAGCCAGAATGGCAAGACCTGATATCTCATTTTCTGTATCAATATTATCTAAAAGTTTAGTTAATCCTACAATGGCTCATTTAAAAACGGCTCATAGGATATTACATTATTTATGTCAAACATCAAACTATGGTATTGTTTACAGTAAAAATACACCAAAAGTAGAATTCAAAGATTTCAGATATATGGACAAAACTAATGAAGTTACACTAAAAGACTATGATGAAAGGACAGATTTTAGAATAACTGTTATTGTTGATGCAAGTTGGGGAAATCACATAGAAGATAGATCATCCCAAGCAGGATACATTGTTTTATTAAACAATAATATAGTTGCATGGAATTCCAAGAAAATGAAAACCATCGCAGAGTCATCTACTGAAGCTGAGTATATGGCTATTACCGAAGGTATTAAAGAAGGTCTTTTTATAAGAAATTTATTACAAGAAATGGGATTTCACATTGGTTACATCAATTTATGTTGTGATAATCAATCTGCACTAACATTATCCTCACATAATACACTGCATCAACGTACTAAACATATAGCTATAAGATATCATAAAATTAGACAGTTTGTTGAAAATAAAGAAGTCAAATTGAACTACATCAATACTGAAGTTAATTTAGCAGATATATTCACTAAGTCCCTAGACACAACAAGATTTCAAACGTTAGTCAAATTGCTTAACTTGAAGTATGACTAAAGGGGGTGTGTAAAGGATAAGGGATTACCGATATCAGTATTAGGTGATATATTATGTAATCACTTAAGATCAGATTTTATAAGAGTGAGAATATTCAGGATGGAATATTCTAGAAATAAAATGTTGAGCATTTACTCATACTACAAATTAAAAATGTTGAGTAAATATAAATATAGAACCTAGCCCACTTTATAATCTAGTTTATTTTAATAACCTTGAAACCTCCAAAAAGAGCGGATCATATAATCTATAAAAGCTACATCCTTTATAAATCTTTCTTGATCCCCATCCTATGATCATGTTATTTATCATTACTACATATCCTCCTTGTGACTTTCGATCCATTGCATGATTGGCCCAACTAGCATCTGTCATAACAGTAATTCTGAAGTCAGTTGATTCATCATAATCCTTAATTTCTACATCCTTGGTTTTATCTAAATATCTGAAATCTTTGTAATTACTTTCAATATTATTTTCATAGGATATTCCTCTTTTTTCAGTTTGAATCAGATACTGTACAACTCTTTGTGCTGCTTTAAGATGTGCTTTTCTTGGTTGCACTAAGTGGGAGGATAATATTGATACAGCACAAGATATGTCTGGCCTACACATCTTTGCGAAAAATAACAGTGTACCAATAATTGATCGATATTTTTCATGCTCTTGTTTATCTAAAAATGGAGATTCCAAATGTAGGTTACTCTCAAAGCGCTTTTCCATTGGAGTAGATATTTCTTTCATTGACGTGCTGATTTCAAAATCTTCTTTCATTTTCTCAATGTTTGATCTCATATTAAGCATAATCCCCTTTTTATTTATTTTTAGGTTAATTCCCAAGAAGACTTCAGGTGTACCCATATCTTTCATCATAAATGCTTTGGTGAGTACCATTTTAGCTTCATTAATTTTTGCATCATTTTGTCCTGTAATTAGAATGTCATCAACATATATTAATATTATGCAGTCCTTTTTGGTGGTGAAGAACATACATGGTTCTAATATAGATGACTTGTATCCTGCTTTCTCTAAAACATGTGTCAATGTTTTATACCATAGTAGTGGGGCTTGTTTTAATCCGTACAATCCCTTTTTTAATTTCCATACCATATTCTTTGGACAGTCCGTTCCTGATGGCGGTAGCATATATGTATCATAATCGATTACCCCATTTAAGAATGCATTCTTAGCATCCATTTGTTTGATTACCCAGTTTTTCTGAACAGTTATTGCCAGCATCATTCTCATTGTGTCTTCCTTCATGACTGGTGCATACTTTTCAACATAGTTATCTCCTTTCCTCTGGGTAAATCCTTTTGCCACTAATCGAGCCTTGAATTTTTCAATTCCATCAGGTTCTATTTTAACATTAAATACCCATCTTGACTTGACTATTAAGTTCTTTGTAGGTAGATCTGATTTCTTGAACTCGATGTAAACTCCTTGGTCCACTATTGCCTTCAGTTCTTCTTTCATTGCTGCTAACCATTGATCTTTTTGAGGAGATGTTAAAACTTCTGAATATGTCTTTGGTAAAATGTATTTGTGTTTGTTCACAGTTAATAAAGCATGCTCCCCCCCAGAAGTTGTACGTCTCATCAGTTCCTTGACATTACAAGGAGAGAAACCAGCAATTTCGTCAAAATCACGTTCTTCGTATGGGATATATCTCGGTAATGGTGTAGTCTTTGGTTTAGTAACTTTATCTGACGAAGCTACTTTATGTGCCATAATTTTTCTGGTGATAAAAGGTTTCTGTGAAATTTGTTGCTCACTAATATTTTCTTCAGAAGAACTGTTGTCACTAAGCATATCCAAGCCACTATTATTTTGTACTTTTTCATCTGACTCTATTGGTTGGTTTGCATTGTCGATGTTGTGCGTTGTTAAATCAGACCTGATATTTTCAGCATTAGGGGATGACTGCACATTAGATGAGAAATAGTCAGGCATGGAAAAATTATCCTGGAAAGATGATTCTTCCTCTAATTGCTGTTGAAAAACCTTGTCATCTGTAATATTGTCGTCGACATTTGTGTTGTCCGTGTCTAAATCGTCCGGTTTATCGTTGTTGTTGTCCTTGTTGTTGTTGTTGTCGTTGTTTTTGTCGCTGTCGCTGTTTTGTTGCAGTTTTGCCGCTTTTTCAAATTTTTCTTCACTTTCCTTTTGTGACTTTTCCAATTCTTTTATTTTGTTTTCCAGTTGGGCAATGTTGCTATCTTGTTGCCTTAACTCCTCCATATGTTTCAGCCTTAGCTCCAACTGAGCTATGTGTTCGCCATCTAGTTTGGTCTTTTGTTGTAATTTCCTTTCACTTGCCTTAATACGGTCAGTCCATTCTTTGAATTTGTCTGGTGGATCATCCACATTATCATGTAATTCCTTAAGAATTTCTTGTTGAGTACTTTGTGCTTTTTCAAGTACACTGATAGTATCAATGGACATTTGTGATAAGTCATTTTCTTCTTTTTGTGATAATTCTTTGTCTTCTTTTTCTTTTATCCCATGATCCAAAGTATTGTTTGTTTTGGCAATAGGGATAGTTGTCACTGATGCGTCCTTATTTTTCTTATCCTTGGATGCATCTTGTTTAATTGTAGGCTTGCCGTTTTCTGGATTTGTACTATATGGCACTGTTGGTAGCGCTCCACCTCCTCCTATCATATTGGTTTGACGGTTCTTTTGGTTAGATAATTCCCATTGGGATCTGTCGTTGACTGTTTCGATTTCACTTAAATCAAAATCTTCTGGATCAAACATTTTCCTAGCCCAACTGTAGGTGTGGGTGTGGTGTGTAGGTGTAGGTGTGGGTGTGTAGGTGTGGGTGTGTAAATGTAGGTGTAGGTGTGGGTGTGTAGGTGTGGGTGTGTAATGTAGGTGTGGGTGTGGGTGTGGGTGTAGGTGTAGGTGTAGGTGTGGGTGTAGGTGTGGGTGTAGGTGTAGGTGTGGGTGTGGGTGTGTAGGTGTAGGTGTGGGTGTGGGTGTAGGTGTAGGTGTGGGTGTGTA